>CAJVGC010000592.1:12243045-12365979 GCA_910822075.1 Senecio squalidus
CGCAACACAGGATAAAGGCTAAGTCCCTTCTACATCAAGGAAAGACTCTTAGTCCCTTCCACATTATGCAGGCTCTCAGTCCTTGCCCCAACGTCCGGCACTTAGGCCCTGGTACCCGGCACTCGTGCCCCGGCGCCGGCACTCAGGCCCCGACTCCCTGCTCCAGGATCCAACAGGCCGGCTCCCGGCCCCAAACTGCCGGCTCCCGGCTCCCAGCTCCAGGCTCCCAACTGACCGGCTCCCGAGCATCTGTCGGCTCTAGGCTCTCAGTTGGCCGACCCTCGGGACTGATCCAGCACTTGTGTCCATTTGTGTCCTGGCATCATGCACTGGTTCCTCGTCATCCTGATATCCTGCACTTGTGCCTCGTGACATCCTACCACCTGTAGTCCTGTCACCTAAGGTCCTGTCACCTGAGGTCTTGCCACGTGAGGTCCTGTCACCTAAGGTCTTACCACATGGTTCCTACCATCATTGGATTCAAGGCCTTTATGGTAGACCGTTACGCTTTGTGACAACCGTCAAAAATCCAGGTACTTGTTCAGCTACTATATCGGTTCAAAACATTAGTTACTCCTTTATCGTGTTCGCTTTGTTCTAATTCGTAACTGTTGAGTCTGTACTTTGTCGGAACTAGTGTCGGAATAACTCCCGTAATCAATTATATAAGTCCTAATACCAAGAAAACATATAATGAACTTTCCTAAGTTCATAACAAATCATACTTAAGAACTTTCAATCAACAAAAAGGTCCAACGAAGCAATAACGTAAAAACAAAAATCAGATAAAATCTGAAAAAAACCACCCGGTGCGCAGCACCTAGTGCCAAAATTCAAAAATGTTACATTTTTAGTCCTTGCCTCGTTTTTATAACAATTCCACCAATCAAACTCGAGACTTTACACTCATTACTGACTTGTTACCAGTCACAACCCACCCTATTATCATTTTCATTATTTCCATTTTCTTAAATCACTTTTACAAAACAAAAACACACATATCACATTTCTCTCTCAAGTTTCTCTCTAAACTCCCTCTAACAAACACCATTTCCAGAAACGTTTCACCACAAAAATCTACCTTTTATCCATACAAATCGTCCTAATCATCTAGAGAAGCAAGGGGGTGTCGTTTATATCAAAAAGGACTAGTTTTGTAAAGGTTTTTGGAGCGTAAATCCGACCAAAACTCATCATCCGAGCATTTCCTTCGGTAGATTTCTTCCTTTTTACTGTTTTTATACAAATAATCAATTGCATGTAAGATCTAACGGTTGAAAATGTGTTTTTTATACAAATCTATGACTTTTTATGGTCAAAAACGTTTTTAACCGAAATAACCTTTAGATTCACGGTTTTGTAACCAAAAATGCTTTATAAGCTGTTAAAAAGATGTTTTAATAAGTTTAAACTCATTGCATGTTGGAATCTATGGGTGACAAAACGTTTTTAGCAAAGAAATCACAAAACGGGGAAGAACAGCAAGGAGGTGCGCAGCACCCCCTGACAGGTGTTGCGCACCGGGCTGCTGTTCCTCCCGAAAATCATCGTTTTGGTTGTTTAAAACTTGTATACACATTCTGGACTTTTGCTAATATTATAATGAGACTGAGATGAATAAAACTAATAATAATGGTGACTTGTATTGGACTCTTTGGACTTATTTGACTTGTTATTAAGTTATTATGTGTATATGCATGTTTTGAGAGCGGAAATGGTTGTAGGTTTTGGACATGAAATTTGGGCGCGGAAGCGCTGCCCAAATTTCGTTAGAAAACCTAAACCGTTTCAGTAACCTAAACATGTCTATCATAATAATAACTTTAACTTTGAACCTTCGAATTAAAAATAAACGTTAACCGCTTCGGACCAATTTTGGGACATTTTGGACTTTAACACTTAATTATAAACAAAAGTTACATAATCTCTTATATAAAGTACCCTAATAAGAAATTAACTTTTGGACAATCTTGGTATTCCTAGGCATTCCGTGATTCCCGACTTCCTTTCCGACCGATTCCGAGTTCTCGTTTCTCCGCAAACCGTGAGTTACAACCCCTCATCTTATATATTTTACATGAATTTTTGGGGGAAAGATAAGATTAATCGTATTTGAAAACTTTATGAATCAAATTGCAATTTATCGAACTTTGACTTTTGAACTTGTTGAACTTTGACTTTTGAACTTATAAACTATTTTGTACGAACTATTTGAACTCTTATGCGTAAAACCTTTTACTCTACTTGAACTTACTGGCTCGCTCTCTTTTGAACTAAACTAATCATTGATGCTTGTATACGGACCAACCCTTGATGGAACTATAACATGATCTTAAGTGGCGGACGACTCTCTCTCTCTTTAAAACAAAACTACTTAGTGCCCAGCTACTTTTGGACTTAGACTTACACACTATTAACTACATAGTCGTATAGTAATTATGGGTATCGATACTTAGGAAAGAACCGTTCCTTGCTTAGATGGCAGTCTAAGTACATATTACTAAGAACTAGAACAACTTCCCGTAGGAGAGGCGGGAACAGGGGCCTCACGGTTGAACAATCGGATTAGTGTGAACACTTAAGTTATAGATGCCAAGAGGTTGATACAAGAAATCTAATTAGTTACTTATAATTTACGAACTTTTTAGCGATTGATTTCCGCAACAACAAATTGACTAAATATGACTCTATTTGGTCTTTACAAACTTAGGGCACCGATTCGCTCGTTACTTGAACTTTAAAAGTATATAAATTTTTAAGCGACTTTTCTCCGCTAACCTCCTTTTGGAAACTTTTACTTTTATATACCTTACTTATCTTTTTCCGAACTATTTAAACTGTAACTCACTCACTACTTTCGTAGTTGACACTTTATCTTATGTTTCAGGAAATTAGTGTAAGCATGATGTGCATGGCATGGACGGGTCGAGGCGGTCGTGTGAGAACCTCATTGGGAAAAGACTTGTCCACTATATCTTTTGGGAATTTTTAATGAAACTTTCAATTTGTGTATCGATGAACTAAAATGTCGTGACTTAGTCGTTTTATGAACTTGTAAACACTTTTTATTTTTAATTAAAGACTTGATTGCCGTTATGTTTTATATGACCTGTGTAATGATCTTCCAGCTCTTCACATTCCGTGTTTCCGCTTTAGCGGGGTGTGGCAGACTTGGTATCAGAGCACCGGTTATAGAGAAAAACGGTTTTAAAAATTTTCAAAAGTTTTCGAAACCAAACTATAACCAAGGCTTTTCGGAAAATCATTTATGGGTCTAAACTTTAGAAAATTAATTTCGTGATTGCATGTTTATACTTTTAACTACGCATGGCCTGATCACCCATGCCTAGTTCAAAATGGATTATGCAAAGACGGAACGTAATTACTATTGTTAACGGTTTTGAGTCAAAATTCCCGGTACTGTCTTTTCCCGATTCTCACGCGACTGACCCGTGCATGCATTTCATTACACATTTCCTTTATTATTCCTTTGTATCTTCTAGTACTCATGAAACTCATTATTCACAGATCCGTCATGTCTCACTCTTCACGATCGCGTTCACCGTCACACTCACAGTCTCGCTCCCTACCTAGAGCCGCGTCGCCTTCCGAGGGCCGCACCGCTTCAGAAAGCCAGCGACACCAGACCACCGATCCCACGGAGGATACCTCCATGGTGATCTCGAGCAGCATCGGGTCCAGCCCGAGGGATGTGCTACCACCCCCTCCACCGGTACCCGTTGCCGCCACACTCCACTACCGGGGCCCGCGCACCAGGTTGACCGCGCGAAAGCAGGTCATCCTCCCGGGCCGTCTGCCGGATAGGATGGTTGCCCGCCAGGAGGGACCATCCCAGCCTATTCCATCGCACCTACCTTTCGGACACCCACCAGAGGTCCCACGGAACCCTACCATGGACCACTACTCCTAGGAAAGGCAATTCGAGCGCGAGGAGATGCAGCGCGCCAGAGACGCCGAGGCCGCGAGGCAGAGGATGCCTCCTACCCTTCAACCTCCCCCACCTTCCGCGTTCCTTCATTTGCACCGCGAAGTGCGGGGACTGGCACAGGAGACCCAGAACCAGGGACACCTCATCAGTGAGGTTACCGACTCTGCACAACGATTGTCGGAGCAGGCGCTGCGATTCATCGCATCGACCCGAGCTACGACCCGAACTGTGCAGCGCCTCATTGGTATGTGCCTGGTGATGGGCACGTTGATTGTGGTTATGGCAGCCAAGATGTTTCTGGATAGGCACCATTAGTTATTTCTTTTATTGTATTGTACTTAGTCTAGTCGTAATTTTCTCTCTGTACACGACATAGGCTTTTATCATCTTTCCTTTTTATGTATTGTATCAGTATTTTCTCAGTTCAGTACTTGTATCAAACTTTATTATTATTAATGAAATTCCTTTCTTTTATCATTATGCTTATCGTGTCTTGTGAATCTTGTACTTGTTACGATCATTATAATTCTATCTCTTAAATCCTAATCTTGCATGTACTACTTGATCGTCCACCCTAATCTCGTGCTATAGTTGTATTTGGTCACTAAATTGCATTCTTATCATATTCCATTCGTGCGTTCTAAACTAAATCTGTTCTTCTGATTGTAGAATCATGGCTCCTCGCACTAATGCTAGCATCATTGCCGAGCAAGTTGCTGAACAGTTGAATGCGGCTATGCCCAACATGATCGCTCAGATCACCGCCGGGATCAACGCCAATGTCAACAACCACCACCAGCAACAGCAACAGCAACAGCAGCAGCAGCAGCAGCAACAGCAACAGCAGAACAATCAGAACCAGAACCAGCACCCGAACCCTCCTCCATGCAACTACAAGAGCTTTATGGCGTGTAAGCCAAAAGAGTTCCACGGCACAACTGGTGATGTAGGATTGGTCCAATGGTTCGAGAGTATCGAATCTGTCCTACACATCAGCCGATGTGCTGAGGCAAGCAAGGTGGAGTACGCGTCCTGCGTATTCCATGGCCGAGCTCTGTCTTGGTGGAACACTGTTGTCCAAACCCGAGGACGTGACAATGCCTATGCTCTTCCCTGGAACACCTTCAAGAACTTGCTCATCGAAGAGTACTGCCCGAGAGGGGAAATCAAGAAGCTTGAGGCTGAGCTGTGGGACCACAAGATGGTCGGAAATGACATTGAGAAGTACACTACCCGGTTCCACGAGCTCGCCCGACTGGTTCCAAGACTGGTAAATCCCGAGGAGAACCGGATCGACCTGTACATCTCTGGTCTAGTTCCGGAAATCCGTGGTATGGTCATGTCAGCCGAGCCCCAAACCCTTCAAAGTGCAATCATTATGGCCCACCGTCTCACCAGCAACCTCCTCACCGCTCCTGGATCCTCCAAGAAGGAGTCGGGTGAGAAAAGGAAGGCTGAGTCAACCCCAAGGAGAAGCGACCGCAACCAGAAGAAGACCCGAAACTACGCCATGACTGCTCCACCTGCACCTGCACCTGCACCTGCACCTGCACCAACACCGCCTGCTAAATCTGGGTCTTACTCCGGACCACACCCGAAGTGCAACAAGTGCAACTTCCATCATCTCGGGAACTGCCCGTTATGCCTCAAGTGCCAAAAGGTGAGACACTTTGCCAAGTACTGACCTGACAAGACAACTGCTCCAGCCCAGAAACTGACATGCTACGAGTGCGGAAGCGACCAGCACCTCCGCAATACCTACCCCGAGCTCAATCGGACTCCACAGAATCAAGGAGGGCAAGGTAGGGGCCGCGCTTATGCACTAACGGATGAGGAGGCACGTCAGGACCCCAACGCAGTTACTGGTACGTTTTCCCTCAACAAGCATTTTGCTTCCGTGCTATTCGACTCAGGAGCCGAGAGAAGTTTCATTTCCTTAGAATTAAGACCCCTCATAAATATAGAATCTAAAGTTCTTAAGGATAGTTTTACCGTTGAATATGCTAACGGCCAAGAGTTTGAAGCTCAGGACATAATTCTAGGGTGTTCACTATGTCTATCCGATGAAATTTTCCCAATGATCTAATTCCTATTGAGCTTTCAAGTTTCGACATTATTGTCGGAATGGATTGGCTATCTCGCTTCCGAGCAGAAATCGTTTGTTTCGATAAACTTATCCGTATCCCTCTTTCGGAAAAGGAGACTCTCGTTGTTCAGGGAGACAAGCCTGGACGACAACTTCGCATCGTATCTTCAATCAAAATGCGCAAGTACCTTCTGAGGGACTATGACGCATTCCTTGCCCATGTCGTCGAGCGTAAACCTTCTGAGATTCGACTCCAAGATATTCCAGTAGTCAAGGATCATCCCGAAGTCTTTCCCGAGGATTTGCCAGGGCTGCCACCTCAACGACAAGTGGAATTCCGAATAGACCTCATTCCTGGCGCAGCACCTGTTGCCAAGACACCATACCGTCTGGCACCACCCGAAATGTTAGAACTGTCGAAACAGTTACAGGAACTCTTAGACCATGGTCTTATTCGCCCGAGTTCGTCCCCCTGGGGAGCCCCAATCCTTTTCGTTAAAAAGAAAGACGGATCCTTCCGCATGTGCATCGATTATCGAGAGCATAACAAGCTGACCGTCAAGAACCGATACCCTCTCCCGAGGATAGATGACCTCTTCTACCAGTTGCAGGGTGCAACTTACTTCTCCAAGATCGACCTCCGTTCGGGTTATCACCAAGTTCGTGTCAGCGAGTCCGACATTCCGAAAACCGCTTTTCGCACTCGATACGGCCATTACGAATTCCTCGTCATGCCTTTTGGTCTGACCAACGCACCGGCAGTGTTCATGGACTTAATGAACAGAGTGTGTAGGCCATACCTAGACAAATTCGTGATCGTATTCATAGACGACATTCTCATCTACTCGAGGAACAAGGAAGATCATGCGAGACACCTTAAGCTCATTTTAGAACTCCTCCGAGATCAGAAGTTATACGCCAAATTCTCGAAGTGTGAATTCTGGCTCCGAGAGGTACATTTCCTTGGTTATGTGGTCAACCAAGAAGGGATTCATGCAGATCCAGCCAAAATCGAAGCGATCGAGAAATGGCAAGCTCCGACAACCCCGACGGAAATCCGTCAGTTCCTAGGATTGGCGGGCTATTACCGGAGATTCATTGAGAATTTCTCAAAAATCGCAAAACCTCTCACCGAGCTCACTCAGAAAGATAAGGACTTTATCTGGGGAAAAGATCAGGAGGATTCTTTCCAGAAACTCAAGTACCAATTATGTCACGCACCGATTTTATCTCTGCCAGAGGGCACGGACAACTTTGTAGTGTTTTGCGATGCCTCCCACCAAGGACTTGGGTGTGTCCTAATGCAGAAGGACAAGGTCATCGCTTACGCTTCCAGGCAATTGAAGATCCACGAGCAGAACTACACCACGCACGACTTAGAGTTGGGAGCCGTCGTGTTTGCTTTGAAGATCTGGAGACACTACCTATATGGCACTAAGTGTACGGTCTATACTGACCACAAGAGCCTCCAGCACATTTTAGATCAGAAAATGCTCAACATGAGGCAACGTAGATGGATAGAATTGCTGAGTGACTACGATTGCGAGATCAAATACCACCCGGGTAAAGCAAACGTAGTAGCGGATGCCCTGAGTAGGAAGGAAAGGGTAAAGCCATCTCGAGTTCGAGCATTGGGTATGCAAGTTCAGACGAGCCTTCGCACGCAGATTACAAACGCGCAGCAAGAGGCGTTAAAGCCCGAGAACATTAAGGTCGAGACGCTGCATAACCAAGAGAGGGAATTCGAACGCAAGTCGGACGGAATCTACTACTTCAAGGGCCGAGCATGGATTCCAAGATCTGAGGATCTTCGCAACCTCATTCTGGACGAGGGCCACCGATCTAGATATTCCGTCCATCCGGGATCCGACAAGTTGTACAAGGACCTCCGAGAATACTACTGGTGGCCTGTCATGAAGAAAGATATCGCCTTGTATGTAGCCAAATGCCTTACTTGCTCCAAGGTCAAGGCGGAATATCAAAAGCCCTCAGGTTTACTACAGCAACCGGAAATCCCCATGTGGAAGTGGGAGCAGATTTCTATGGACTTCGTCACCAAGTTGCCCCGTACGGCTAAGGGTAACGACACGATTTGGGTAATCGTGGACCGTTTGACTAAATCCGCCCATTTCTTGCCGATTCGAGAAAATCACTCTATGGAGAAGCTAGCACAGGTCTATATCAACGAGATCGTCTCTCGTCATGGAACACCACTCTCCATCATCTCCGATAGGGATAGTCGATTCACCTCCCGTTTCTGGAATGTTCTTCAGAAGTCCTTAGGTACTCGACTAGACCTCAGTACTGCATATCACCCTCAGACCGACGGCCAGAGCGAAAGGACGATCCAAACACTTGAGGACATGCTGAGAGCATGTGTAGTAGACTTCGGAGGAAGTTGGGACGCTCACCTCCCCCTGTTCGAGTTCTCCTATAATAACAGCTACCATGCCAGCATCAAGTGCGCACCATTCGAGGCTCTCTATGGACGTAAGTGCCGGTCACCGCTATGCTGGCTAGAAGCTGGCGATCGACAACTTACGAGACTCGATATCGTCCAGGAGACCATTGACAAGATCACCACTATTCGTGAAAGACTGAAGACGTCCCGTACTCGACAGAAGAGCTACGCTGACAACCGAAGGAAACCCCTCGAGTTCCAAGTTGGCGACCGAGTACTCCTCAAAGTATCGCCCTGGAAAGGGGTAGTCCGCTTCGGAAAGCGCGGTAAACTGAGTCCAAGGTACACCGGTCCATTTGAAGTCATTGAGCGTATCGGTCTCGTTGCTTATCGTCTCCAACTCCCTCAGGCTCTCGCGAATGTTCATAATGTATTCCACGTCTCACACTTGAAGAAGTGTCTGTCCGATGAGACCATCGTCATCCCTCTTGACGAGGTAAAAATCGACAGCAAGCTAAACTTCATCGAGGAGCCCCTCGAAGTTGTTGACCGCGAGGTCAAACAACTTAGGCAGAGCCGTATTCCGATAATCAAGGTCCGGTGGAATTCCCGACGGGGTCACGAATTCAAATGGGAGGGTGAAGACCAATTCCGTCAGAAGTATCCACATCTTTTTGAGAACTCTTCTTCATGATGGGACGCACTAAATTTCGGGACGAAATTTCTTTCAACCCGGGGAGAATGTGACAACCGTCAAAAATCCAGGTACTTGTTCAGCTACTATATCGGTTCAAAACATTAGTTACTCCTTTATCGTGTTCGCTTTGTTCTAATTCGTAACTGTTGAGTCTGTACTTTGTCGGAACTAGTGTCGGAATAACTCCCGGAATCAATTATATAAGTCCTAATACCAAGAAAACATATAATGAACTTTCCTAAGTTCATAACAAAGCATACTTAAGAACTTTCAATCAACAAAAAGGTCCAACGAAGCAATAACGTAAAAACAAAAATCAGATAAAATCTGGAAAAAAAACCACCCGGTGCGCAGCACCTAATGGTTTGGTGCGCAGCACCTAGTGCCAGAATTCAAAAATGTTACATTTTTAGTCCTTGCCTCGTTTTTATAACAATTCCACCAATCAAACTCGAGACTTTACACTCATTACTGACTTGTTACCAGTCACAACCCACCCTATTATCATTTTCATTATTTCCATTTTCTTAAATCACTTTTACAAAACAAAAACACACATATCACATTTCTCTCTCAAGTTTCTCTCTAAACTCCCTCTAACAAACACCATTTCCAGAAACATTTCACCATAAAAATCTACCTTTTATCCATACAAATCGTCCCAATCATCTAGAGAAGCAAGGGGGTGTCGTTTATATCAAAAAGGACTAGTTTTGTAAAGGTTTTTGGAGCGTAAATCCGACCAAAACTCATCATCCGAGCATTTCCTTCGGTAGATTTCTTCCTTTTTACTGTTTTTAAACAAATAATCGATTACATGTAAGATCTAACGGTTGAAAATGTGTTTTTTATACAAATCTATGACTTTTTATGGTCAAAAACGTTTTTAACCGAAATAACCTTTAGATCCACGGTTTTGTAACCAAAAATGCTTTATAAGCTGTTAAAAAGATGTTTTAATAAGTTTAAACTCATTGCATGTTGGAATCTATGGGTGACAAAACGTTTTTAGCAAAGAAATCACAAAACGGGGAAGAACAGCAAGGAGGTGCGCAGCACCCCTGACAGGTGTTGCGCACCGGGCTGCTGTTCCTCCCGAAAATCGTCGTTTTGGTTGTTTAAAACTTGTATACACATTCTGGACTTTTGCTAATATTATAATGAGACTGAGATGAATAAAACTAATAATAATGGTGACTTGTATTGGACTCTTTGGACTTATTTGACTTGTTATTAAGTTATTATGTGTATATGCATGTTTTGAGAGCGGAAATGGTTGTAGGTTTTGGACATGAAATTTGGGCGCGGAAGCGCTGCCCAAATTTCGCGCCCAAATTTCGTTAGAAAACCTAAACCGTTTCAGTAACCTAAACATGTCTATCATAATAATAACTTTAACTTTGAACCTTCGAATTAAAAATAAACGTTAACCGCTTCGGACCAATTTTGGGACATTTTGGACTTTAACACTTAATTATAAACAAAAGTTACATAATCTCTTATATAAAGTAACCTAATAAGAAATTAACTTTTGGACAATCTTGGTATTCCTAGGCATTCCGTGATTCCCGGCTTCCTTTCCGACCGATTCCGAGTTCTCGTTTCTCCTCAAACCGTGAGTTACAACCCCTCATCTTATATATTTTACATGAATTTTTGGGGGAAACATAAGATTAATCGTATTTGAAAACTTTATGAATCAAATTGCAATTTATCGAACTTTGACTTTTGAACTTGTTGAACTTTGACTTTTGAACTTATAAACTATTTTGTACGAACTATTTGAACTCTTATGCGTAAAACCTTTTACTCGACTTGAACTTACTGGCTCGCTCTCTTTTGAACTAAACTAATCATTGATGCTTGTATACGGACCAACCCTTGATGGAACTATAACATGATCTTAAGTGGCGGACGACTCTCTCTTTCTTTAAAACAAAACTACTTAGTGCCCAGCTACTTTTGGACTTAGACTTACACACTATTAACTACATAGCCGTATAGTAATTATGGGTATCGATACTTAGGAAAGAACCGTTCCTTGCTTAGATGGCAGTCTAAGTACATATTACTAAGAACTAGAACAACTTCCCGTAGGAGAGGCGGGAAGAGGGGCCTCACGGTTGAACAATCGGATTAGTGTGAACACTTAAGTTATAGATGCCAAGAGGTTGATACAAGAAATCTAATTAGTTACTTACGCATAATTTACGAACTTTTTAGCGATTGATTTCCGCAACAACAATTTGACTAAATATGACTCTATTTGGTCTTTACAAACTTAGGGCACCGATTCGCCCGTTACTTGAACTTTAAAAGTATATAAATCATAAAATCGGCTTAGGTACTTATTGCTTAGTTGTCAAACGTAGAAATTATACACGAGAGTGGTAAATATACAGGAGACGATTAAAGTTTTAATGGGAAACGAGAGTTCAAGTTAAATACCTTTTAAGTAGTTCAACATTGTCAGTAATTAAGTGATAACCGTAGTAATTGTGATCAAGTCCAAGTGAATGTATTTTTCATCAATTGTTTACAAACAAAATCTTTTCAGCGATTCATTAGAATCAACAAGTTTCTTAAATTTAAGTAGTTTAAGCACAGTGACAATTCGGTCACAACAAACCCACTTTTGTTTTATTAATTATTAATTATATTTCAAACATCAGTCCCTACGAACGAACCTGATTTACCTAAAACTATACTATACTTGATTAGGTCCACTGCCTAAGATTGTGTGGTCGAGTCGTAAGTAATTCTTGTTTTTAAAATATACTCGATTTGGTACATCAAGTTTTTGGCGCTTGTACTGTTTTTATAAAAATACAATACACTGACCTAACTAAACATAACGGATGTTTTTCCTCAACCCCCCCCCCCATACTAGAGTTGGACAATGCCCTCATTGTACAAAACGATACAAAACAAAGGAAAAACAAGACAAACAAAGAATACAAGGTACGTTAACATTAGCTAACACAAATAAATAAATAAAAACAAAAAAAAAAAAAATAAATAAACTAAGAAATAAAAAGAAATAAGAAAAAAAAATGAAGAATACAAGAGGAAATTCGTATGTCTTGGTTTTAAAATAAGAGAAGAAAAGAAAAGAATGGGGGAATAATATGGTGCTGCAAAGAACAAAAAGAAAATTGGTATCTGGCCCAGCCCCTTGTGACGGAGTCACACTTCTGGGACGGGAGTCCCAAGCAGGAGTGACGGGAGTCCCAGTAAGGACGTTATTTCGTGCAAATTAGAGTGACGGGCGTTCCCCCCTTGGGACGAGCGTCCCACTCTCCAGATTTTTTTTTTTGTTTTTTTTTTTTTTTACTTGTGTTTTACAGGTTGTAGATATTAGACGATGTACAGGAGATATAGCAACTATTATGGATATTCTGATAAGGGGAATTACCAAGACCCAATATGTGATTTTGGATATGGTTATAGATATGATAGAGGAATGGGGAACAACCAATCTTACGAACGGGAATTTTGGTATGAGGAAAATCAACCGAAGGAAGAAGAAGAGCAAGAGTTGAAAGACTTCTTTAAATCCTTTGTTGAAATGAAAAAACAGTTTGATGATGGGATTCTTAAACATTTGGAATTGCTAAATCTTCGACTTGAACTTGATCGTCAGGATTTTGATGTCACAAAACAACGGTTAGAATGGCAGTTGGAGGAGTTGGAAGAAAGAGCAAGGGGTCAACAAGAGGAACAAGTAAATGCAATTTCAACACGGTGGGGATATGAGTATTGGGATGAAGAAACTGAAAACAAAGAAGAAACTGAACCTGAACCCACTGCGCCGCAATCACACTCACTGCGACGCAATGTTATCTCAGAACCCGTTTCCGATTTTGATAGTGATTTTGAGTCGGACGAGGAAGAATGGGAGGACCCGGTAGTTCAAACATATATAGCCACATCCGAATCAGCTACTAGTCCACCGGTTCAAGTTTATGACACGGAAATTTTTCAACAATTTAAAGAGGAGGAAGCGAAGGTAAACCCGAACCGCCAAAACCGTTTGCAAGAGAAGCTGAATTTTGGGATAAAATGCATTGGGTAAAGAGTTTAGATGAGGAATTGGAAGACTTCCTCGGATTGGATATAGGAATCTCAGATAGGTCAGTTATTGGTGACTATGGAGATATTACTTGGGACGGATTAGAAAGAATGTTCGATTCAAATGTCGACTTAAGTACCACAAAGAACGGGGAAATAGGCGATGGTCTAAATAAGGAAATAGAGTGTTGGGAAACTATCATGGAAGAGGTTGAGGGGGATACGCATGTTGCGGTTTGGGATTTTTACAAGAATATATGTGTGAAACCGGTTAGGAGTTATTTCAAAGAAGAGTCCGGAAATGTTCATGTCCACTTTCGACCATTTGTGACTTGTTTAATTTATCGGGAAACGATGGAGTGGAATGACGAATGGGTCAAAAGGAATGATGCGATTGATGCCTCTAACGATCTCTTTATCTTGGATGACTCGATTGACACATTCTGGCAGTAAGTTCAGCACGTGCGAAGTGGAGTCGGGAAATCAAGCAACATCAAAGCGTCGCGGACGGTTTTGTTTTCTTTTCTTTATTTTATTTTATTTTTGTATTTTTAGTCTTTAATTTCCGTAGTTTATTTTTCTTTTAGATGGAACACATTAGGGAAAATGTGTTATTTAAGTAGGGAGGGGGGGGGGGGGGGGGGGGGGGGGGAGTCGGGAAATTAGCTAGTTTTATCCCCCTTAGATCCATTACGTTTATTTTTGTCCCATTTGAGTCTCATTCAAAAAAAAAAAAAAAAATCTGGAGAGTGGGACGGCCGTCACTCTAATTTGCACGAAATAACGTCCTTACTGGGACTCCCGTCACTCCTGCTTGGGACTCCCGTCCCAGAAGTGTGACTCCCGTCACAAGGGGCTGGGCCAGAGACCAATTTTCTTTTTGTTCTTTGTTGCACCATATTATTCCCCTATTCTTTTCTTTTCTTCTCTTATTTTAAAACCGAGACATACGAATTTCCTCTTGTATTCTTCATTTTTTTTTTCTTATTTCTTAGTTTATTTATTTTATTTTTTTTGTTTTTATTTATTTATTTGTGTTAGCTAATGTTAACGTACCTTGTATTCTTTGTTTGTCTTGTTTTTCCTTTGTTTTGTATCGTTTTGTACAATGAAGGCATTGTCCAACTCTAGTATGGGGGGGTTGAGGAAAAACATCCGTTATGTTTAGTTAGGTCAGTGTATTGTATTTTTATAAAAAAAAAAAAAAAAATGATGACATGTCTTGAGAGATTTTTAATCTGTTGCATAACCTAGCACACATTTTATACCCTACTCAAAGAAAAGTGAGATTTTGAGCCTTGAAAGCATTCATTTTAAATGCTACCTTTTCTTTTGTATGAGTGTGCCGATGGTTGATGACTTTAGAACTTGACATTGTCATACGTTTCGAGACCATAGATGAGCATTGCATTAAGGTAACCTCGTGTAATTTGGTACAACGTTAGGGCCAATTTAGGAATAAACCATTTGATTTAGCCTATTCGTTTCTTGTTAAATAATTATAGCTTAATCACATTGGTTAGCTAATTTCCGTTAACCCTCTTGTAACACTTACTTTTAGTGTTAGATACTCTAGTTAACCATTTTGCGTCTAACTTATTCGTTTCATTTAAATCCACTAAATATTTTGTACATTAGCCTTTTCTTTTCATTTTTAGATGAATCCGAACATAGTTTTGAGATTGCTATTGATTGTATACATGAAGATTGAAGTTAGAAGTGTTAAGGCATTGAAATTATCGAATATCGTTAGCCTTTGTATCATATATTTATTTGTTAGCAAAAGTAAAAAAAAGAAAAAAGAAAAAAGAGAGTTGTAAAGTTATGTAGTTTTATGTATTTTGAGTCTTTGAAGAAATAAAGTAGAAGTAGTGGTATTATGAGTTATGTAATTCGGAAGAATTTGAAGTTATATGGAGCAATTGGTTCATTAGCGTTTAGGAGTTCGGATTCATTCTAAGTTTAGATGTATACTACGTTTATTTGTATACTTTTACTTATTTACCCATTTAACCTCTATATATTTATTCACATGCCTTTACCTGTACATTACATCCCGAATAAAAGTCCCCGTTTAGTTGTACCTAGGCTCTAGTGGTGGAGAAACGATACTTTATCAAGCCTATGATAGAAAACTCACCATGACTGAGCAATTGAGCGGATTTACAGAATATTTTACATACCCTTTAGACTAGTTCGAGAGATTTGTGTGAATTACTCCCAAATATTCGTGAGGTGTTTGGTTATGCTTTTTAAATCATGGTTTGGTAATTAAATTGAATTGAACTGGATTTGCTTGAGGGCAAGCAAAGGTTAAGTATGGGGGGATTTGATATCGCATATTTTAGTCATATTATTATATGCGATATTTGTCTTTTTAAAGTTTAATTCATAACGGATTTTGGGAATTTCGGGCAATCTTGGTATTAAAATGTTATACAGGTATTAGCCGGAGTTCTGGAGCGAAAGTGACACAATTGGAGCTGAAAATGAAGAAAACGGGTCGATGTTGTATTCCCGTTACAATTGGAGACTAGAATGAATTGGTTACGAAATATGAGGCAAAAACGAGCAGCAAAACAAGAAAACTGAAAAAGAGCGTGGGACTCCCGTCCCTCGGAGTTTTGGGCTGCAACTGTTTGTTACGTTTAATGAAGCAGTTTTTTAGGTTTAATTATTATTATCATCATTATTGTAAGCAAGTTTTGGAGTATTGAAACCCTAGCTTGAACCGACGAATTTTTGGAGATATTTGGGGTTTTTAGACTTAACAATTTCGTTGTTTAAGCATTCAGATCATTGGTACTTTAATACTTTTCGTTAGTTCTTTTAATATAAAGATGTTTCATTCAATTCAATTGTGTTGCGTTTTTATTATTATGAGTAGCTAAATTTATTAACGTTCACTTGGATGATGTGATCAATTATGTAGGTTGTTATTTAATTACGTATAGGTTGAACTAGATTTTATGTTTAATCGAAAAACCAATTGTAATCAGTTTTTGAATCTTGTTTAATCTTTTATATAAACTGTTAGTAATTCATCATAGGTATTCGAGAGGAACTTGTGACATTACAAAATAGTTTATGAAATAACTAATCGGTCAATAATTAGTTTAAAGATATTAGTATTCGAGAGGAACTAGTATTACAGATTTAAACAATAAAAACGTGATTGTGGTTGTTAGTTAACTAGATTAAGAGAGATCGGTTTAGTTAATTAAGAAGCTATTCGAGAGGAAGCTTTATAAGATTAAATCATAAAATCGGCTTAGGTACTTATTGCTTAGTTGTCAAACGTAGAAATTATACACGAGAGTGGTAAATATACAGGAGACGATTAAAGTTTTAATGGGAAACGAGAGTTCAAGTTAAATACCTTTTAAGTAGTTCAACATTGTCAGTAATTAAGTGATAACCGTAGTAATTGTGATCAAGTCCAAGTGAATGTATTTTTCATCAATTGTTTACAAACAAAATCTTTTCAGCGATTCATCTGAATCAACAAGTTTCTTAAATTTAAGTAGTTTAAGCACAGTGACAATTCGGTCACAACAAACCCACTTTTGTTTTATTAATTATTAATTATATTTCAAAAATCAGTCCCTGCGAACGAACCTGATTTACCTAAAACTATACTATACTTGATTAGGTCCACTGCCTAAGATTGTGTGGTCGAGTCGTAAGTAATTCTTGTTTTTAAAATATACTCGATTTCGTACATCACATATTCACATTCAACTTCTTCATTTTCCTTAACTGAATTGACTCATATTGAATTGAATTGACAAAACACTAATCTTAGCTTGAATAACATGTAGACTTGAATTCTGAATAGATTGTTAGCTTCGTGTTCATCAGTTTCAACCTTATCTTCATCAATCACAATTTCTTCAAAACCAACTTCATCAAGTTCTTCTCAATTTCAAATTATAAATTTTCAAATTAGCTTCAATCTGATATATACTCCAATCCTTCACACTCTAACTCAAATCTATCCACATACATCGCATAAACACCAAATCAACTTCAGTTGATTACCGTAACAACAATTCCTACCAAATTATAAACAAAATCCTTAAACTCTATGATTACTTTTCTCAATTTTCAGTTAGAACTTTGTGATTCAACAAAACAATGATAATTTGACTAAAATTCACTCGAATCAAGTCAAATTGATGAGCTGGATCAAAATTGAATTTGATTTTCCAATTGTGATACCAATTGACATGATTTAAAATGGATCGAATCACTCAATCAGTGAATTGTTATTCAAATTGAGATGCAGAGTCTCTAAATTTGATTGAATCTAAGCTCTAAATGAATTGAGAATTGTTAATTTTTAAGATTTTGATATGATTTCTTCATAGAATGTGCACAAAGATTGATGTCCTATCGGTAATCTAGGCACTGTTGGTAGATGGGGTATACATGTACTTGGTGGGTGTCATACCCCGCTAAAGCGGAAACACGAGATGCGAAGAGCAAAGAATCATTTCACAGGTTATACTTAATTCAACGGTCCAAGTCATTAAATTATAGTTGGAAAAGTACAAAAGTTCAAGAGATACAACCAAGATTCAACGTTTAAGACCATAATACATAATAAAATGTTTCCAATAAAAATTCCCAAAAGATAAAAGGTCTCATTCCCGGATTACACTTCACATAACTGGCTTGACCCGCCTGAGCAATGCACTTCATAACTTACGCTTAGTTCCTGAAACATGAGATAAAGTGTCAACTACGAAAACGTAGTGAGTGAGTTACAGTTTATAAGTGACCAAAGGTTTCAAATACAAGTTCGACAAGTATGTATATAAGTACAAGTTTTCCAAAAGAAGTAAGCGGATAAGCAATCGCTTAAAGGTAGTTTATATACTGTCGTAATAGTCCGATTCAAGAGTTTAATGATCGTAAAAGTTTGAGACAAGTTCAAAGTTCATAAAAGTTCAAGATCAGTTCCAAGTTCATAAAAGTATAAGATCAGTTCCAAGTTCAAGTCGCGTAGCAAGCGGTAAAAGTGCGTAGTCATTACCTCAGCGGTGGATAAATCCACATGTGTAAGACAATAAGTGAGAGTAGTCATTACCTCAGCGGTGGATAAATCCACATGTGTAAGACAGTAAGTGAGAGTAGTCATTACCTCAGCGGTGGATAAATCCACATGTGTAAGACAGTACGTGAGAGTAGTCATTACCTCAGCGGTGGATAAATCCACATGTGTAAGACAGTAAGAAAGTATATGCGTAAATAAAGACCTATGATCCTCGAGTTGTACCAACCACTAAGCTTAATATAAAGTAAGATTTAGTTTTGCACACTAATCCGATTCTGGTCAAGTTCCAGCCCCTAGTTCCAGTCTAGAGTTCGAGTTCGCGAGAACTTAGCAATATGTACCCAGGTTGCTACCCTAAAGTAAGGAGTGACCGCTCCTAAGTATCGATACCCCTAATTTATGCTAACGGCTTGTGTTAATAGTGTGTAGAGTTCAGTTCCAAGAAAAGTTGCGGGGCATTTAGTTCGTTCTGTTCTAAAAATCGTTTGTTTGTACTTACAGCGTTTATATCCTCACCTAGGGTTTTGCTCCAAAGTACAACCAAGCTATCATTGTCTAATCAAATATCCAAAGAGGCAAACTTAGGGAGTCTAAAGTAAGCCAATCCGAATAATGATGTTGTTTACGCATATTAGTTGCAAGTTCCAAAATAGTTCAAAAGTTCTCAAAGTTCCAAGAGTTCAAAGAGTTGCAAGTTCAATAAGTTTCCAAAAATAGAAAGGTAGCTCAATCAGTTCGAAAGTTTCCAAAAATAGAAAGGTAGCTCAATCAGTTCAAAAGTTTCTAAAAATACAAAGGTAGCTCAATCAGTTCGAAAGTTTCCAAAAATAGAAAGGTAGCTCAATCAGTTCAAAAGTTTCTAAAAATAGAACACAATGCGTTGTACATAGTTTAAAGCACGTAAAGCAGTTTCTCATAAAGATATTGTTCACAAAAGAGTTTGATCTCATGTTTCCCCCAAAAAGAGTACTTAAAATGTAAGAGTAAGGAGGGGTGTAACTCACTGTTTGCGAAGATAAGCTACGAGTGCGAAGAGTAATCGAGTCGGATCGGAAATCACGGGAATCCTATTGTAATACCAAGATTTAATGAGTACCATTGTTTATACGTTTATTGGATAATGAAATGCTTTTATTTTAAGTGTCGGGTTTAGGTCTATTGAAAATCGGACAGCGCTTCCGCGCCAAAATCATTAAATCCAATTTTTGTACACTTTCCCGCTTAACAATTTCAATGAACACATTTCATATAATTTCCAAAACAATGTCATATAAAACTTGTTCATTTAGTTCATTTATATGTAATTCAATCACATTACAGATTATGGTTCATATATTTCAGTTCTGAACATGAGTTTAAATGATACGTTTAGAGTTACGATTCAACACATTTAAGCTTAGCAATTGGAACCTGTCTGTCACATGACTGCGCCGCGGTGGGAGGGACTGCGCCGCAGTCAGAGGTAAAACCTCGACTGCGCCGCGGTGGAGCTACTGCGCCGCGGTCAGTGTGACAGGTTCTTGGCCAAACTCGTTTTTGAAAAAAATTGATGTTTTTAAGTCGAATTTTGACATACAACCAAAGATATACCTAAATAATGGATGTCTTACAGTTTATATAGTGTTTTTAACCACAATCTATAGATCTAACCATGCATTTTGAAAAATCCCGTTTTTGTTCATAAATGGTCAAACAGTTTCATATAAACTCATTTTTAGGTGTTAGATGTTACATGCAACGAGTATAAACAACAAAGACAGAAGTTCTGAAGGGTTTTTACAGAGAGTAAAATGGTTTGGAGGTGATTGGAGTGATCCTTGAAGATTTTGACCCAAAAGCTTAGATGAACTTTTTAACCCAAAGAAATGTTACCCTTTTTCTTCCTCTTTGATTGATGACGATTTATGGATGTTTTTAAGTGGTCAAATTTCTGTATTTGAGGTGTGAGATTTCTGTGATTGAAGGGGAGTGTGTGTTCTTGAGTGTTTAGCAAAGAGAGAGAGAGAGTTAGTGAAATGTTTGTGGTGTGTGTGTGTTTGAATTGTGTTTGTGTTTAGTTATAGTGTCAAGTAACAAGCATCACTGGACCCTTAGAAGGCTTATAATGTGTTTAACCCGGAGCCAAAGTGTTGGGCTCGGGTTTGGGGTCCGTTTGGTTAAGTTTAAGTTTAACAAAAAGGTGGCTGTCTGCACACTCCACCGCGGCGCGGTGGCCTCACTGCGGCGCGGCTGGAGGGCAGACTTGCCTTTTTCGTTTTTCGTTCGTTCCATTGTTAAGCGTTTCGTTAGTTGAAAGTTTCCGGTTATTTTATATAGGAACTTAGACAAGTTCACTAAGTGTTTTCTTGGTATTAGGATTCCTTTGTGATTCCGATTTCGATTCCGACACACACAAGGTTAAGAAGCAAGTAACGATAAGATCAATTCATAGTTAAATCAAAGATAGAGAATGTGGTTTTCACCGGAAATAAGACGGTTGTCACAGTGGGTGCATGTATACTTGATAACACGTGACTTGGTGGGTTACTATACATAGTTTTATCCTAGGTGAATGGTAGTAGCCTTGGTGGGACTTTGGAATTCCATCACCGTAACGACACAGTGATGTACTTGTACATTCCTCCGTTGGAGTAGTAAAGATTTAATATTCGGTCATACATTGCAGGCGGATTAGCTCCTCGTTGTTGTAAGTGTGATTGGTGTGGTTTCTCTTGTGAATTGTAGGTCAGGTTTGGACCTAGACGATGTAGGACTTTGGGGTAGTCCATTAGTTCATTTGTTGGACGCATGTTTGATAGGTTATGCTTGACCTAGACGTTTTAGGACTTTGGTGTAGTCCAGTATTGCATTTGGTTGTATGCATGTTTGATAGATTAAAGTTTCGTATACGAGTCACATCGAGTGTACTCAAAACCTTGTGATTGTAGGACCTTGCGTGTGGTCCATATGTGCATTTGCTCGTTATGCATATTATTTGGTTTGTTATGCATGATTGATTGTTTTATCATATGTCATACTAAGTGGTTATTGACGAAGGTTGTTTGTCAGTCACTTGTTGATCTATTGGCGTTGGTAGTGGGTAGTTGTCGAGATCATGGATGTTGATCTTTGCTTGTAAAACTCGACAACTACAAACATTGAGCTGGGATGAGATTATTTGGTAGAGTAAACGGTTGTTAAAGCTTTGCTATATAATTTGTGTGGGTTTATATTTTTTATGTCTTACTATGTCACAAGGCTTTATAACTGACACTTGTTCTTTTAGTGTGTCTTGCATTCGTGTAGGTTGGACTTCGAGGTAGCTTTACCTTTAGTTGATGCTTGGTGAGATTGGGTTACTTGATGGGTAGCTCTAGACGATGCTCTTAGAATGTCGAACTTAGTTTATTTTATGTTTACATATGAAGAGTTTTAAACTATGTTGGTTTTGAATTAAAGAAGTAACATTGGTTTTAATTACGGTGTTCACGTGCCTTTGGGTTAAGAGGCACATGACTGATAATGATTTAAAGACTTCCGTTGTTGCTTTGAAAATTAGAGGAATTCGAAAAGTTTTTGTAAAAGTTGAATTTTGAAAACCAGGGTGTTACGATATCGAATGGAACAGTGTATTTATATTTAAGGTAACTAGAACTAATAAATAAACTATTAAAAATCAGTAATAAAAAGGGGTTTCGCTTTAGTTCCGAATGAACGTTATTTTGGCTGATGTAATTAACTAAAACAAAGAATTAATTAAAGAAAACGTGGAATAAAACTAATTTTGTAAAGGTTTTAACAATCGGATTAAAAATATATTCGCTTTAGAGTATCTCCCTAGACTCTAGTTATCGTAATTTATCTATTTATTCGTATTATTTGCTCTTTGGTGATTTAAACTTATGTAAATAATGTTTCCCGTCAAGGTCCGTTATTCTATAACTAATGAAAATACTTTAAATCATATTAGATACACAAGGAGTTCTCCTATGTGTTGTCCACCTATAGCTATGCATCATTACCAACACAGTTCAAAGACATCGCATCGACGATAGTCTTATAGTCTAGTCTACCTATTCCTTCAGTTCAATATCTTCTTTAATATAGATCTAGTAATTATTATTATCTTAACCTATCCTCGTTTACAGTTTCAAGCTATGTTTAACTAATTACTCAATTAAACATAAATAATTAACAAGTCTAGACGAACATCAGTTATGACCTAGATCTATTAATCACATTAAGTAATAACTATAAATCACAATTAACTAAGGTTTTACGATTAAAATTAATAAACATGCAAAGAACTAAAATACGATAGATAAATTATTCAACATGTTGTCTAAGTACTTCGTCTTAGCGTATACAAATAAGAAATTATCTGATGTTAAGAGTTTTAGCACACAAACATAAACAAAGTGGAAAACATTTTCAACGATGAAAATTAATGTAATTTAAACTGAAACAACAAACAAGTCTTCAAACGACCGAAAGTCTTCAATCGTTAGAATCTTTCTTCCTCCGAATTGCTTGGAAAACTCTTGACATCAGCTTCTGGTCGAATGTGGATGTGAAAAACGTAATTAGAATGCTGAAAATTGCCTTCTATTTATAAGATTTATGCTTAAGTTTCATAATTCGAGAACAATATTGATTATGCATCCAACCGCAGATTGGAATTAAATAACGCGTCATAATTTACATCCAATCGTCGTTTAGGTTTAAGTTGCACCCGGTTACGCCACGCGACTGCTTCTCGAATATTCTCTATCCAACCGCCGGTTGGCTTCAGTCTTCTAGATTATTCTTCGGTTTTTCTTCTTTTTGCTTCGTTTTGAGTCATTTTTCGTTCTTTTTTTTTTATCCAAGTCCATTTTCAGTACCTATTAACAAATAGGAACAATATCTATCAATTCTAAATAAAAAGTACAAAAATTGGTTAAAAAGACGAAGATATCGCATAATAAAAGTAACAATATTTTGCTAATATCATAATCATTTCCAAACCGGTCATAACTTGTGACATAAATACTTAGATTTTCAATCTGAATGAAATGTACCATTCTCATCTATGTATTTCGTTTTAATGTATAAACTCTTTTTATTATGAATCACATATAATGAGATGAGATCTTATTTGATATTAATAAATCTTATACTTAAAACCATTTAGGGGCGGTTGTTTCAAAGTGATGAATGGGAAATGGAATGGAAAAGCAATGAAAGAGGGGTTAATCATTACACAGTTTCATTACCCTCGTTTTGTTGAGTAATACGAGTAGTTTATTGTCTATTAATGAATATAGTGGATATCAAAAAATGTCCTGATTAGATTGTTTTTGTTATTACATTACCTTTTATATAAAAAATTAAATAATTAAGTAAAATTAAAGTTATAAATTTTGTTTATTTTTTTCCCTTTTTAGGAAAATTGAGCAAACAACCGAAATCCAGAGGCGCTACATTTTGGTTTTGGTTTTGGTTGTCACTCGATCGATGACTCTCCTCTGTTAATTTATCCCCAATTCTTGAAGAGAAAACCCTAGATGAATATATTCTACTCACGGAAAAGGAAAAGTAAAAGTAATCTCCATGTTTTTGATTTTAATGAAGACGACGACGCTGCAATTGACAAGTACACCTTCCTCGCTACTGGTAATTCCTTTCTTTTTTCGAAACTTTAGCCCATTTTCCACTATGTACATAGTTTTAATGTAATTGATTGATTGTCACTGCCAAATAGCTATTGTCCGCCACTGCGTATTGTATCTTTCTTTATTATATTAATAACTCAACACGTTATTCGCCTTCTGTTTGAGTTTGCTGATGTCTGCCTTTTAATGTTTATTTAGCCGCATCTGGAAAAACTATTTCATCTGAGGAGATTACTTATGTCTCATCCTTAGACATTGATGCCATCAACGTTCCTACCACCTTATTACAACTTCCTTCTACAAGTATTGCTGATTCAAATCATGCTTTTATAGTTGATAAACAATCTTCCCAATTAAGTCCAAAATTGACAACTCATTTATCGGAATTAGCCGCCACATCAGCTTCAACTGAGAACGTCACTTTAAGAACTGATGATTTTGAATCAGAGGTCATGGTAGCCGCCACATTAGCTTCAACTGAGAATGTCAAATTAACAACTCATTTTCCTGAATCTGAGGTCAATTTGCCAGACGGATCAGACAATTATGCACCTTGTGAAGCGGAGCTCAATGAACTGGCTGGAGCAGATGTCAATGCACCGGCTGAAGCCGGGGTAAATGTAGCTCTTACATCAGCTTCAATTGAAAACATCAAATTAAGTTCAACCGTCCAAGATCTGTTGCCCGGTGAACCTGAAGTTGTATGTTCTGATTGTCTATATTCAACGTCTGTTTTTCATCTAAATTTCTCATATAACCTGAAATTACTACAGGGCGAGACCGATGAAATGGATCCATATGAAAATGGAAGCATGTGTTCAAAATCTTCATCTTCTTCTGATGTTGCACCTAAAGAAGATGATGGTAATGGTTCAATTTTTTGTCTTTTTTTTCTTCTTGCTACAATATCTCTATTATAGTCCATCTATATACGTCATGAAATGCACATTGTTAGAGGCATCATAGGTTATGCGTACTTCAATAAGCCTTTATATTTGTATTAAACGTCGATTGTGTTTTGCTAGATGCTGGACCATCGTCAGATCACTGCGTTGGAGAGTGGGAATCGGTAAGCACTTTCTGAAATATTCATGGTTTAAGTATCTTGTTTTGTTGGTGAACCTATTATTTAACTAGTTGAACTTTGACTTTCATTAATCGTGGGTTGTGCTGTTTTAATTCTAGTTCTTTTTTTGTACGTTTGACAGGGCAATGAAGAATCAACAACAGTTTCCTTCTATCCTGAACACATGGTGTACCGTGATAGTGTTTATACAGATTCCATGATATCTTTCACTAGCCGTTTCATCGAAATAGAAGGTTCCACTGCAGATGGAGATGACCAAACCTTTAAATGCAAGTGGTTAATTGGGGATATACTTCAACTCGGTTATCATTTGTATGAGGGGGTAAGTCCGTTATTTTCAGTGTCTAATTTAACTGTTTTGTAGTGAAATTGAAGCTCAAGTCGCTTGGATTTTGTACAGGTTGAGATGGTAATGGTGAAGATGCGTCTACTTTCAAAGGGTATATTGACTGAAAAGGCTGAATGCATTTCAGGTTATAGTAATCAAACTTGGAATGCGCTGTTAGGATCGATTCATTTAAATAAAATACTTTTATAACTAACAAACCAATTCTTGAGTCTTACTTTTTTCATTCATTGTTCAGCTACCGAGTTGAAATTTGCGGTTATTATGTCTAGCTGGTATGATAAATTTGAAGCGATTATTTCTTTGAATATCGAATACAAAGCTTTGTGGAGCAGTATACTTGAGTCAGAGTAGGTTTTTTTTTTACTTCATTGACTTCTAAAAGATATTCTAGCAATTCCATCAAAATCATTCCTTCGTTGTTTTTACTGTTATGTAACTTGGTTGCAGGGACACTGCACTTGGACATACGGGAGTATCCTTTTCAAAATATCTTCCAGAGTAAGTAAAATTGGTATTTTATCTTCATGCAAATTTAAATGTTAATATATGTTGACGTAATAGCATGTTTAGTCCAATAAAAATAGAAAGTTATTCAATCATTCATGATTTTTGCAGTTTTGGTCGGCCTTTTGAAGAGGTTGTGTATCCAAAAGGGGATGCTGATGCTGTTTCTATAAGTAAGAGAGACTTTGATTTACTACATCCAGACACATTTATCAATGATACCATCATTGATTTTTATATCAAGTATGTTAACCTCAGCCTTTATTGTCATCCCGGTTATAGCATTCCTTTCTATTGCGCCTAAAATCTCTGTTTCTTCTTATATCTTTCTATTTATGGGTGCTTGAAGAATAAAATTAGAATGTTTTTTTAATTGATGACAGATACTTGAAGAATAAAATAAAGCCTGAAGAGAGGAACAGGTTTCACTTTTTCAACAGTTTTTTCTTCCGGAAGCTAGCTGATCTGGATAAAGATCCTCTTAATGCTTCTGAAGGGGCGGCGGCGTATCAACGTGTGAAGAAATGGACAAGAAAAGTGAACCTTTTTCAGAAAGATTATGTTTTTGTTCCTGTTAATTATAAGTAAGTGAATTAGCTATGCAATGTTTTACTTTTACTAACCTATTTTGAGGTAAATTCTATAAATAAATAACTGATCTTTGGTTCTGGTTTGGGTACTACATATTATTTTCACTCACCAAAAAGCGTAGAGTTATAAAATCATGTGATTCGGGTTAACCAGTTGAAATTGACGGCATGGCAGCTGATAAACTGGTGACGTTAGCCATGTTCACTTTTTCCTGACTTGACACCTTGAAACCAGTTAACTTAGAAGATTATTGATGATATTTTGGAAAGTTTGAAACTGTTTGTGGGTGCAACTAAAGTTGGTTACCTAATACCGAAATCACGGTAAAGTAACTCACCATTTTATGTTATTATATCAATTGAGAGACTTGGGTTTTTTTCCTTTTCTTTTTTTGACAGTTATCACTGGAGTCTTATTGTCATGTGTCATCTCGGGGAATTGGCCACGTACGAAGGTTAGTTTTCAGATATTTTAAATCTCTTCATATATTTCATATATTCATGGTTTTTAATGTTAGTCTATGGTTTAGATGAAGATGCAAATGAGTCGATTAAAGTGCCATGTGTTTTGCATATGGATTCTTTCAGAGGCAGTCATATAGGTCTAAAAGGTCTTATTCAAAGGTATTGAATCTTTTTGTTCAGGTTTATTTTAATGATTTTATATTTCAATAAAAAAAATGATTACCTTACCTTTGAAATTTTTTTTGAATATAGAAATGTTTATGATTTACCTTTCTATGCGACAATGTAGTTATTTAAGGGAAGAGTGGAAAGGGAGGCAACCTGTTGCGTCTGAAGATGTCTCATCAAAATTTGATAATTTGAGATTCATTTATCTAGAGGTCTGAATTAGCTTCTTTTTGTTTATATATTCTATTTTGGGTTTTAAACGATGATGGTGTATGTTTTGTGCAGTTACCACAGCAGCAAAATTTATTCGACTGTGGTCTATTCTTGCTCCACTATGTGGAACTTTTCTTGGAGCAAGCTCCTCTACATTTTAATCCTTTTAAAATCACCGAGAGCACCAACTTTGTAAGTATTATTTAGCGGTTTTTAATATTCACCATCGTCGAACATTATGGCTGTTTGTAATGATGTTTATTTTTCAGCTAAATATGGATTGGTTTCCACCTGCTGAAGCATCTCTTAAGAGAGTAGTTATCCAGAAATTAATTGGCGATCTCCTGGATAACCCTTATCAGGAAAATTCTTCTGATGCGATCAATGACACAGAGCGTCATCTTAGCTGTACAACGGCGAATGTCCACAAGGGTGGCGCTGTAAATTTTTTGTTCCCAATGGATTGCAATCCTTCAATGCATCATCAAACTTGCCGTGCTGATCAAGGGGTTGGGGCACTTTGTGCCGATGATCCTGCTTTGGCTTTGAATCCATGTTTTGGGTCAGAATTTGTTTCGGGCGTACATTCTACAGATTACAACCATACAACCACTTTTGACGAGAACAAGGGCTCCTTGACCCCAATTGAGGTACTTGCAATCTCTCCGTATTATTTTGGGAAACTCTTTATGATATAATTACCCGACATTATTTTTGTTTTGTGAAGCAGGAAGATGGTGGGCAGCTTATTTATTCTCAAACAGAATGCGGAACCCAACAAGACAGTGGAATCATCTCTGATGAGTTTTCCTTGCATTATCAATCACCAGAGATGAATGAGAATGGGACTTTGCAATCATCACCAGAAATGTCAATATGTGGGAGTGAAGAGTCTATAGAAATAGTCAATGAAAAAAGTCAACAACTCGATTTAGAAAGAGATGAACCCGTAGAGTATGTTAAGATGGTTGATGGTAATGGAGATAACGATCCTACATCTTTCATGGTTATGCATGTCAACACGGATCCCAGTAACCCCTCAGGTATGGAATCAGATGTGCAGCACCACACTAAAAAGATGCGAATGACAGAAGCATGACAAATTGTGTGATGAGGAGTATTTGTATTTGAATGTTGATAACAGCTTCGCTGGATAGATGTTATAAAAAGAATTAGGTCATACTAATCCCCGTTGTACAAAGGTGAGTCACTTCCTGGCCAGTGATTGAATAGATATGGAACAGGATTTCATTTCTATTGTATTTGGTAACCAGATTTAGGGTCTAGAAAGAAAAGCGGGAAGTGTTGACCTTTGTCTTGAAAACTCGACACATGATTTGTGATTTCTTATTAGACGAAATGAATATATTGACCGTTGAATGTCTAGATATTGTTGATGTTTGATTGTGCCAGTTACAAGTTACAATCTTGTTTTACAAAGAATATTTCATTAAAAATAGAATAAAGTATGCCAAATTAAGAGAAGCCTTGTATAATGGGATCTGATGTAATAAGCAGAGCTTTAATTCCCTTGTCCAATCCAAGCTCCACCATCCAGATTGTGTGCAATCTAAACACATTCTGGAATTAGGCATATAACATAATTTGGGCGTTTCAAGAATGCCGATCATTTTAGGAATTCTTCCTAAGCACCTTTGCCTTGTTCACGCCTTTTACAACAAACTTTCATCGGACGTAGGTAGACTCGCATGACAGAAAAACAATTACCGACTATGACAATTACTATCGTCTTGACCTGATACATTTGCCATCGTTTATGAAACTTCAATCTTTATATATATCAACGTTAGAATTTAAGTACACATTAATTGATATTTATTTTGAATTAAATCAATATCTAATATTTCAGGTATATATTGCGATATTCAATTAAATGTTCAATGATGTTGCATCGACTTCAATCTAAAATAGACATAACCTTGTTCAAATTATCTCATTAAGAGGGCCAGATGGGTAATTTCCGATCCTCAAAAAGTTAAATTGAACGTTGAAATGAGCTCCTTGGGATGACTGTCAGTGAATTGCTACATCCCTTGCATCGACTTTAATTCCGTCTAAAAGAAACTTGTCAATAGTATAAGTTGAAAACCACATCGGCCAATTATTCGCGTTCAATCAGGGGATGTTCTCTCATGTCAGGGAATATAATGGGGTAGTGTTCGAGATTGGAATGCAGGAATAATATCCATAAACATGCCTTTTTGGGCATGCTGTTAAATGTTCTTGATCACAATTCATTTCTTAGTTTTATAGGCAAACCTTTAAATCAAGTAGTTAGTTTGTAGCTTATGTCAACAAATGTTATTAATCTGTTTCATTAAAATGTTAATGCTTATTTCGGCCATCTCAGTTGTTTAGAAACTCTTCAAAATGCTAAAACACAACGGGCTAACCACAAGAAAGACGAGTACAAACACAATATGAAACATGGTTCCCTTCACAAATTCATCCAAAAAAGTACATCGGGCAAAACCTAAAGATTTCAACACCATAAATTATTTCAGAACTTGCGGGTGTTTTAACTATTTATTTCATACCCTGATCTTCTCACTCGTTAAGATTGAGCCTAGAAATCCAGAAATTTAGTTGAGCAGATACACATTCGGAACCAGTTGAGCCATATGAGTTAAATTTCTTGATTGAATTCTCGACACCAAGATAATCATAAACACCCTCCTCAAAAACTGTATTAATACTACGCAATTCATCAAGACTCAGGTCACGAAGCTGACAGTTTTTGGAAACACACATAGCAACAGCCCTTCCAACAATGTCATGTGAAGTTCTGAATGGTATGCCCTGCACAATATTGTTATTTGTAAGTCACCGGTAACACCACGAAAAGAGGTATGTATGTATTTTGGCTTTTTGCCCAATTTAAACGAGCTTTCTGATAATTTGGTCTTTTCAATACTCAAAAGGTCTACGTATTTTGAAGAAATGAAACCGACTTGCCTTGTGAACAAGATAATCTGCAAGTGTAGTGGCGTCAAGATGGCCAGCTGGTAAAGCCTTCTGTATTCTGTCCTTATTAAAGGTGATATTCTGAGCAAACTCTGCGGACACTTCTAACATTCCTATAACGGTTTTCACACTGTCAAATACAGGTTCCTTGTCCTCCTGTAAACGAACCGGAAAACTGTTACATTCAAATTCAAGTTAAAAGACACCATTTCTCTCCAACGACTTTTAGCGAAAGTCAAACAAGGTCTTCTTTTGAGGGGGAGGGAAATAAAAAAATCATATATGTACATCTGGCAAATTTGACTCATTTACTTATAAATTATGTTTTATCTCATACGGTCAAATATGTCAAACCAACAGATTTAGCAAAAAACAGAACTGGTCAAACAGCCTGAAAGTCTAATTTAACAAGCTTTTAAATAGCTTACTCAAAGATTTAGATTGTTACTATTAGAACAATATTTTTTGGACTCAACATAATTTTTAAAAAGGTTTAAAACAAATAAATTAATGTTTAAAACGATACTACTTCGATCATGCCTATATTAAAAAAGTACTCTTTCTTTATGTAACCCATACACACATCTTGTCACTTATAAGGAATTCATAGAACCTGAAGATCACGATTGTAGGCTTGTGGAAGTCCCTTGCATAATATTAGAAGCGTAACAAGGTCTCCTGAAACCCTAGCAGACTTTCCACGAACAAGTTCCATTGGGTCAGGGTTTTTCTTCTGAGGCATTATACTGCTACCGGTTGAAACCGAATCACTTGGGGTGATGAACCCAAATTCCTCTGATGCCCACAATACCCATTCTTCAGCAAGGCGAGAAAGATGCATAGCCGTAATGGCATTAGCAGAAAGAAGTTCCAAAACAAAATCACGGTCTGAAACCGCATCCATGCTATTTTTGAATAAAAATGTCAGCAAGCGTTTCAACAAAAGATTTTATAGTGATAAGTTTATTGTATGATACCTATTCCTCATTGGAGCAGTAAAGCCGAGAGCATCAGAAGTCATGAACCTATCTATAGGAAGACCAGTGCCTGCCAATGCACATGCACCTAAAGGGCAAAAGTTCAATCTAACTCTGCAATCTAGTAGACGTCCAGCATCACGGTCAAGCTACAACACAATAATTTACTTAACTTTTTCTGTAATAGGATATACATATATATTTTGTCATCGTTACTACAAATTCAAACCTGTTCAACATAAGCTAGAAGATGATGCTGAAGAAGAACAGGCTGAGCCCGCTGCAAATGAGTATAACCCGGAACAATCAACCCATCATTCTTCTTAGCCAAAGTCAACAAAGCAGCCTGGAGATATTTAATACGTGCAACAATGGTATCAATAGCATCACGACACCAAAGACGAAAATCAGTTGAAACTTGATCATTTCGACTTCTAGCAGTGTGAAGCTTTTTAGCAGGTTCTCCAATCAAATCAGTTAGGGCTGCTTCAATGTTCATGTGAACATCCTCTCTATCAGTCCTCCAAACAAACTCACCGTTTTCGATTTGTTTCTCAATCTGATCCAAACCTTGAATAATACTATCCCTATCATTTATAGTAATCAATTCCTATAAAAATGTGATATTATTAGTTAGTAAGTTATCAATTTAATTATAAAATTATAAAAAAAAGAAGGTTAAAGTGTAAGAAAATGTAATAAACTTTGACTATTGTGTGTATTCAATTTTTATTTTTTCACAAATAATGTAACGGACTGGATTTTTGATATTATTGGAAATTTCTAAAAACAATCCGATTTGTTATATAATAAGAGTTGGATTTTTGCTGACATGTAACCGGTTTTTTAATTATAGGTTTTAGGTTGTGAGGGTACACAATGGGTAAAGTTTGTTACATTTTCATTTCGGAAACAAAAAAGAAGAAAAGAAGAGAGTGAACTTGTTTAGCAAGCATGGAAGCATGAGCACGACTGCCCATAATGTCTTGTTTGTAAAGTGCTTTATCGAAGGAAATCGATTCGGTAAATCTTTCAACAGCGTCCGTAACTCCTTCTTCGAATCTTCCTCCCCATAACTTTTCTTCTTTCGCCGCCGGAGCAGAAGACATGTTTGACCCGACGCAGCACGACACAGTCTCCGGTTGTCGTTTTCTTGACCTCAATGAGACAACACTTGTTGATGATAAATTAGGGTTTGTTCGAATAACAACGGCGGATGATGACACTAGTGTTTGTGAACAACTCAAAAGCATTGATTCCATCTTCCACTCTTTAGGGCTGTCTGTGTTTGGTTAAAAAACTGTTTATAGTGTTTGCCAATTTTTTACTTAAATTTTTCGTCACTTATAACTCTAGTTATAAATTATAGGAAGAATATATAAATCAATTGAATTTCAAACATAACTTTTATTGATATAATTTTCATCATCTTTATCTTTAATATATCTTTAATCTTTAATCTTTAATCTTTAATATATAATAAAAGAGAGGGCGAAGTAAGGACGCTTAGATGGGTTAACCTTTTTTATTTCAACCGTTACATCAAATTGATGATTTCATTAAATACTACTTTCATTTTACACCCTCTTACAATACATAATAACATTCTATCTTTAATTCCTATCTCAACTAAAATAAAAACAAAATTCTAATTTCCTTATAAAATCACTCAATTTGGACTATGAATTATTATTATTTTAAAATATCCTAATAAAAAATATCAAAACATGTGTATAAAGGTAAATGTGTATATGTTATTATAATTATAAACAACATGTGTATAAACGTAAATGTATATATGTTTTTATTCGTATAACATTGTATTTTCCGAATCGATCTCAATGGATCCCTTGTGACTGCCCATGGAGAAGAATGACATTTCTGACGCATATTCAGTCGTACCGGCTAAGAAGGTAGGTTCAGTCCAGGAGGCTAGTTTGAAATGAAACCCGGACTCGCTGTAATAACTTAAAATCTATATAAACATAATGTTTACAATTCAATTTTTATATATGTTCGCGCTATCGCGGAACAATAATCTCTTCTATTATATAACAAAAAATGTTATTTAAACGAATATCGTTAAACAATATCTTATTATTATGTTAATAGGTTTTATAACTTTTAAATAGAAAAAACTCTTTGTATTTGCAACTTGACAATATAAAATTATTACTTTCTCCTTTTGATAAATTATTTTTATACATTTTTGGAATGTTGTTAATATTTAACAGATTTTGATGTGATGTTTTATTATCAGCCAACTTTTCTTACATATATTTTAATAACCACGTTATAAATAAAATTTTATTTACTCACTTAGATTATAAAAAAGAACTCTTTGTTAACCATGTATGCATGATTAGGTATTTTATACTACAAATTTTACACACATAAAATACTTAAAATTGTGAACTATATTTAATGTAATAAATAGTCTCAAAACAACCGATTGAAGAAGTAGGCTTAGGGTGTTTACTGGGTTGCTCGGTTCTAGTATTATAATTTTGAAGTGTTCTTACAAGACAATTAGCTTTTTGCACAACTAGACTTGCCCATCATGGTGGGTATTCCGAACGCATATACCCTAAACAAAACGGTTACCCATGATCCGAATCACGAATATCATAAATTATAGGTTCAATCGACTCAATTTAATTTGAAACTTAGATAATTTAGTCCCTAGGACATTATACAAAATACCATTTTATTGCCACTGTATCGGACTTGAAAATTGGTATATACTTTGTCCCAAATTTATTGCCCATATTCAAGAATCACTCGTCTTAATAAAATTACGCGAGTCACTTTATTTAACTAATAAATAAAAGTTATTACCATTTAAAACTTTTTAAATTTTTAAATGATCAAACTTAAAAATGAAAAATAATTACAAAAAGCCCATAACAAAAAGATGACTGTTGTGAAACAATAGAAGGAACAATAAAAGAACAAGAATATAAGATAAAGAAGAATAGAGAATTGTATTATTCATCTCATATAGATATGTATTTATAGTTACAATACGGGATAAACTCTAAGAAAGATATCTACTAATAAATAAACAAATATATTCTAAAAATATGAACATCCATACCATAATTATCCATAACACTCCCCCTTCGATGTCCATTTAAAAGATTATGCCTCGTTATAACCCAGTGGGACAAAAATCTAGTGAGGAAAAAGAGTACATAATTGTTCAATACGCTTGAGGATGTTGCCTCATTAAAAACCTTGTCAGGAAAATCCAATGGGAAAAAACCACGGTCAAGGGAAAAAGAGTGCAACGCGTATTTCTCCCTCTGATGATCACATCACTTAAGCTTTTTGAGTTGACACAATCAAATGTCATCTCTTCATAATACATATATAGTTTGTGAGCCACTAATATGATAATCAACTACATTTCCCCATAATGATGAGATATCAACCATATCTCGGAGATAACATTTCGTAAGTAATAACATCACATATAAGCAACTCAATCCTTCAATATCAATCAAATATGGTACTTCAGGACCACTAATATCATAATCATTTTTGGTTGTCAAAAAGGGTTATACCAATATAAAGTTATCTCTTAACCATTTAAGTGCTCAATGCATAATTTTTGTTAGTGTGCGAGGATTCCATCATTCATATGGTAAATATATAAATCAAGATAAAGCTTATATCTTTTAAAAGTATTTCCTTTCGCATTACTTACATGACTAATCAATCGCCTTTAGAATCTCATCAAGAATTCCAGGTGTAGTCATACATCATATATATATATATATATATATATATATATATATATATATATATATATATATATATATATATAGATCCGAATCTCTTTGTAAACTGTGTGCACAAACATAATTATTAATAGCTATATCAATATAAATTATCATGGCGACTGTATCACATATATCATCATTACTTCAGTCGATATAAAGACTTTTTCATTTAATCAAATAGTGTTCTCGAGAACTTTTCTTATATTCTTCATGCATTTATATCGTGAGACATGCTTCACGCATTTTATATCCTTCAATAAATCTCAATACCAAGTGAGCTCTTACAATATTAATTAGACGCGAATCAAGTATCTTTTATATTGTCAGACTTATCAATACAAATAGTTGCATCGACCACTTAATAATAATCAAATGCGAGTCTTTGAAAATAATCATTATATATACATCTTGCCTTATATCAAATAATATTAGCTCAACCAAAGACTGCTTTATAATACACCTTCATGTGTATGGACTTTAAGTCCAATATATCTCTTACTCCGAGAGACTTCAATTTTCATTTTATACTTGCGTCTTTTCCATATTGGCCAATCAATTATATCTCTGCACTTCTGGGCAGATATGCTTTCACGATCCTCTTTAATATTCAAAATATCTAGCGCTATATTATATAAAAATTATTCACGATGTCGATTTCATTTTTATTTTGATTCCATATTTTCCTAGACATGATATAACATATTAAGATCTCTTTATATTTTGGTACCTTAGGTTCTTTTGGAACCATCATGTCTAGTTACTCTTCGGGAGTATCTTTCGGGGTCTTTATTACCTCGATTTAACCATCTTAACTCATTGCTCCTTTATATATTTCGAGGATGTTTATTTGGAATCAATTACTCTACCACGCTTCAGGCGTGCCGTAGATTTATTACCTATCACATGATGTCCTTTAAAGACACATTTTAGTCGGAGCATTAGCAGCTAATATATGTGTTACATGGTCACTCTCTTTGGTCAGTAAATGTATCTGACATTTATTGAAAATGAATTATCCCATGAACTTCTGGTTCATATTGTTTAATATGAGGATCGGTAATTCATTGCAATCTTTCTTAGCTTTAGCTGCACATTCTCTCCCCCTAATGTTGGATAATTAATTTATTACAATCATTTAATCATGCCATAAACCAATCTCCCCTTGATGGCTTTTTAAATTGTAATTATGTGGATTCATACCAAAAATATATTCCCAACATTCTTTTACGTCCCATATTTATGCGTTTTGGTGGAGCAACTTAAACATATATGCATAACTAATAAATAGTATATGGCAATTACTTAAGACCAAAATCAATTAAAATGGGGGGTAATCATCATATTTGTTGACTTGATGCGAGTTAATGTTATTTCATATAAATATATGGCCCCAAATAAAATATATGTGTTTTGCTCTCATGACCATTGACTTTGCAATCAACCGAAGACGCTTGATAAGCGTTTCAACAAAAGCAATTTGCGTAACACATCTCAATGTGAACACTTATTCCAATAATCATTTATAAAATTTGTGAAGTATCATCACAATTTCCAAAATGATATGATAATCTAGAACAATGTGCTTGCTATCCCATTAGCTGAGTCACTAATCTCGCAAACTTCAGGTTGCGACTTGATGAACATTTAGACGATGCATCGATTTTAAAACTCTAAATGCTCCATGATATGGGTGTATAAGCCTATTCATACCCCTTTTATAATTTCCATAATTATGGGATTCAATCCCTACTTTAGTTGGCAATTAGTTAACTTGTATTGAAAGCAAACAACACACAAAAATCATGAAGAATCTTCTAGTTCTTCTATATATTTCGCATCATTGACCCGAGATGGTAACCGATCAAGCCACTCAATTAAATAATCAAGGTCTATAAACTACTGGTTTATGACTAAATAACCATGGCTCATAAACTTCAGGTTTATGATCAATTAATTACGGTCTATAAACTTCTGGTTTATGACCAAATATAATAACAATCCATAAACTTAAGGTTTACGACCATATGTGTTTCGGTTGCACTTGTCTTTATATAATACAAGCAATATAATACGTGTATTATCAATTGATTTGATTTCTCATGTCAAAATAAGATTTTATAGAGCTTTCTTTATTTAAACTCATAATATCATGTATACTACTCATATTGAAACACATATATTCAAACACATATATATTTGGCATATGATATTCATAAAACACTACTTTCCATGTTTTCAAAACATATATTATAATTTACATGAGTACCAAAATAATAAGATAAATAAATCATAATGAAGGAAAATTTGCTATGACACCTATATATTTATTAATTATGCTTTCTTCTAGCGACAGTAACATCAACTTAAATAACCCAATTATATCCATAAACATAACCTCTATATGGATATAATTATATGTTGTCATTACTTTAAAAACATAAGAGATACTTGAACGTGGGATTAAATTTCACATAAACCTTTTTTGGGTGAAAACAATCCTCAAAAGAAGCGAATGTTTAAGCTATAAGCATGTAAACATGCATATGAAACAAAACAAATTATATCTTTGTGAATATAATTTATTAGCATAAGACATCTTTCTGTTCAACCAACCTTTGTCACTTTTATTTCCCTTTTATTCCAAGGACAAGTTGCAACAATGAGTGTGACTAAAAGCTCTTGGGTTGAAAACCAGACCGAATATGGCCAATAAGCTATCCGTTCGATCCCGAAACTTGTCGGTCCAGGCCGATTATTTCATAACCCTTATTCCAACTACAGTTTATGTAACAAAAAAAAATTTGTGTAAATAAACTTACCTCAAAACGATCAATGAAAAACCCAAGCCATAGCCTATGTGCTAGAATATGTTGAACGGGATCCTTCTCGGATGGTGCTTCTGGCTCACCAGGTGCAAGTTGAGGCCTTAACTTAGCAACTAGACCAAAGAACCTTACTTCCGATGCAAGTAGAAATTTAATTTATTTCTCGACCAAATATAATAAATAGCTTCAAAACTTTGCATTAATAATTTTTTTACAATACTGCTACTTCAGGAGCATATTTGATGTGAAAAAGTGAAATCCCTTTCATATAATATTTCCTCAAAATTATTGTTTCCTTACAATAATATCAATAGATAAGTGATTGCATGACCGATTTATGCTCATTCACTGATTTTAAATTCTATTAAACTGTAGTGAATTCATAACAACTTTCGGATGGTGTCACATCTTTAGATTAAATTATTCCAACTCATCTATTATCTAAGCTCTACATTAAACTTCACCATAATCAACATTAAAATATACTAAAATGCACGTATAAAATCAAATCATATATAATAAAAACTAATTACGTGACATCATAGTGCTAATAGTGACACTAGTAAATAAATAAAGTATGGGCATACTAAGAATCAGAACCTTTGAAAACATATATAATACACATAAGTATATGCTCAAAACATAGTCATGCAATCACTAGATTGTTATTATGCATATAGCTAAAACACAAGTTACATATGATTTGTAACAAAATGGTCACTTAGACTATATTTGACAATTTAATACTTTACTTAATAAAAGTCCAATCAATTATTAGAGATATAATCTAATTGTATCTTACGATAAAATAATCAATCAAAGAATGGTTCCTTTTTAATGTCCAGATGTTACAAGTTTGTGATCCTAATAGAAAAAGTTATTTAGACTAATTTATCAAAAATTGTATCTAGTGTGGTCATAAATCATCATATTCAACTCTCAAGAATCAAATTATACTTTATAAAAATTACTCCTTCCCAAATAAATGAGATTTTTTTTCTAATAATCCAGAGGCAAAATACGCAATACCAATCTGCGAGCAATCATTGATTGATGAAGAGAAATAATACTTAATGATCCAAAATTAGAATTTCTTGAAATTTTAATGAATTATATTTTGGCATTCAAACAAATATAAAGAGCGTAAACGTGCATACAAACGAGTGACAGAGTCATACATGTTTCTTTTAATAGTACAAATCACAAGATTTAATTATAAAGTATGAAACACAATAACACGGTAGTATAAAAATAAATTAAGACCACATATACCGTGTATTGAAAAATCAATACATAGACTAGATGTTTCATATTATCATACTAACAAGTAATAATTGACATCGTTTCAATATCATATATATGGTAATGTTATAACACCAAAGATATACATGTAGTTAATCATCAAACTATAATTAGGTATTAAATATATTTAAACATATAAAACAAAGATTTATATAAACTAATATATCCATCCAAATTTTAATAAAGACAAAATCTTTAAAATATTTTCAATTTTCTAATCACTTAAACCATTTATAAAATAATTACTATTTTTTTTCATCTAAAGCATGGTCTATTTGCTTCGTAGCTTATCATAATTAATTCCACTTGGTAGCATGTCATAATTATTTCTACCAACTAATTACTACTTTTAATTATAACGTAAGTCATGACGGCTCAAAAATAATTACTATTTTTTTCAACTAAAAAAATAATTATGACATCAAAAACTTATCATAAAAGAAAATAAAAAAATTGAAGGTATTCTTTTAAAGTCTATAAACAAATTAATAATTTTCTCCTAAAAAAATTGAAAATCTGTAACTCATGACTTTGGAATCGTTCGTTATATATAATAATAATTCAACATGAGATCGTAATAGTTAGATCAAACATAAATAAAGAGTTTTAAGTTTTACCTCTATCTTTAAGATTCAAAAATCGAAGGTAGTTTTTACCTCAAAGGATCGACCAAAATTTTAGACCCAAATCTAGAGCGTGCTAATAACGTGTTGTGAAACAATAGAAGGAACAATAAAAGAACAAGAATATAAGATAAAGAAGAATAGAGAATTGTATTATTCATCTCATATAGAGGTATATATTTATAGTTACAATACGGGATAAACTCTAAGAAAGATATCTATTAATAAATAAACAAATATATTCTAAAGATATGGACATCCATACCATAATTATCCATAATAATGACCAATTTATCTGACTTATCTTTGCGATAATAGTACAAAAAGTTCAAAAATGGGAAAATGTTTATTAGTATCACTATGGTAAAAGGATTATTAGTATTGTCATTTGATAATCGAGATGTAACTTATATTTAGACAGGTTTAATAGCTTCGTGTACCATAATACTTAATTGTGGACAAATAGGTTAACATAACCCACTTACTGTAAATATAGTGTTTTGTAAACATATTTAATCATGCATTATTTATGTCAATAATATTTTAATATTAATGTGTTGGATCATAAGAATTTATAAAGTGACAGAAGACAAGCGGACAATAAGCTGCGCCGTTAACCCTTTTTGGATTGAAAAGCCGATCTCTCATGATAATGGTTCGATCCGATCTCTCATGTCTTTTGTACTTACAAGTGTGGTGTTAAACACAAAATTTGGTTACTAAAAGTGATATCTTTAAATCCAAGATTGTTTAGACCGATTAATCAACACAACCATATATAATAAACACTTCTAATGTTGGAATTAAACTATTGCTTAAAATTTTCTTTGTAATGTAATATATGCTTATAAAAAATTAGCCAAATCTTGATCTTAGTAATATTAATGACTCAATTAGTAGGGCATGAGGTTTCATTATGTTCAATATATGATGCTAATAAATAACCCTCACCCTCTTCTTCTGGTTGAATTCGATATTTCTTTGATCCTTTTAATTATTTATGGACATGTATATCACACATCGTAAGATGATTTATTATATATGTTGAAAAACGCCATAAAGGGTGTCAATTGCAAAAATGATCATTAATATTTATGTAAACCATACATGGTTGTTATCTGATTAAAAGATCGTAAAATATGGAAATATGGATATCTGGGTGATTCCAACCTTGAATTTCCTGCGTAAACAGTGTAAACCTAATAAGCTCTTCACGAGTTTAATGTGATTAAGGTTGAAGGTGATATAGTGTTCTTACTATGATCGTAGCATGAAGAAATAGTAGTATGTACTAGGATGTCTATAAGCTATGCTAAGCACAGCCCACGACTCTTTATGCTAATTTTCTATAGATAGATTTATGTAATGTTTCAAAAAGAATTTAGTCAGATAACAATGAAGTTCAAAAATAATTACATGTAGAGAGAGTCAAAGTAAATAGTATAAATCAAACATCACCAACATAATTTTAAATATCAACGGATCGTTGAATTACATGGTAGGAATTGACTAGTAATATTCTTATTTAAGTAGAAATAGTGTATCCTATATTTACTATATTTACACCACAACGTTTTGGAATAAAAACAATATAACATTAGTCCAAAGATATATTTCCAATTCAACAAACACAGTATGGTTAGTACTAAAGTGTTTGTTGAGGACTACGTACCTTTAGAATCTAGAACCCTCATTAAGTAGTGGCATTTAGTTAGATCACGAGCATAGCTTCCTTGTGAGCAATTGGCAGTGAATAGCAAAACTTGGCGTCGAATATGAGATCAACAACAATTAATTCTTGGGATTATCAACTTTACTCTCCAAGTTTGTTCAATGGCAACTTTTAATCACTTGACCTGATGCCACCAAATATTTCATAACACGTGAATACTAACGATGACCAATGCAATAATTGAACTCAACGAAAAGCTTAAACCTAACAAAAAAACACATGAACCACATATTTAATAAAATAAATAAATTACCAATAATATAACAGAAAGGAGATCTGCAATTTCTCTAAAGCTTTTAGAATGATGTCTAAAATTGTGCTTATAACAATGAGTCTTTACTATAATGTTTCACAGTATATTAAAAACTACTCGTTATTGCAGGCTATTTTTTTGGCTTGTAAAAGAAAAAGAGTGGTTTATATTATAAACCAAATAAAATATTTCAAAAATTTGAGAACTTTTACTCCATTATGAGAAGTGGAACTGCACATAAAAGATGTTTCAAGAACATATAATGTCCACAGAATTCCCGCAACTTTTGAGCTTCTCATGGGCTATGATTTGATGTTGTATGTGATATGATTTAGAGCAAGAGTCCTTGAATTTTTTAGACATTTTCTTTGGCTTTTTAACTAAGCAAACCAACAATTTTTCTTTACAAGCCGAAAACATAGCTTGTCTTTGCATAACTATTGCTATTTTGTAAAAGTGGAGTGTTTCGTAAACATTTTGTATGATTAAATGCAAATTTATCTACTAAATACATGAACTATATATTAAGGGTAACATAAATCATGACTTCATGGCTCATCTAGTTCATCCATGACATTATAAATGTACCATCACCCTAGCTAGGAGGTTAGGGGCTCATAAGTTATTATTTAACGGAAATAACAATCTCAAATGTTAATTTAATTAAGAAAGTGAACATTTTTTGCAGCTACAAATTAGGTACAAATTTTCATGTTTCATAACTTAAAAGTTACACATGTTCATGTAATAAAACCCATTCAACATTCCAAACACCTTTTTAGTAATTATTTGGAAGAGTTAATTACACGGATGGTCCTTAACCTTATATCCAAATGGCACTTTCAGTCCTAAATTTTGGATAATTACATGGCTAGGCCTTTATTTGGAATCTTTGCACACGGACAGTCCTTTGGTCCGTTAGGGTTAACTCAATTCCGTTAGTTATATCATAATGACCAATTTACCCTTTTTGTCTTATTCGTAAAGGACCGTTTTTGTAATTTTTTTTTTCTTTTTATTTGTTTTATAACAACTGTTTATATATGTAAAAAGGTACATCTTTTAATGCATGATGTACAACTACTTACAGCACAAATAACTCTTGATTTGAAAGTATAGTGTATGACAAAAGGAATTTACCTGAATTAGGAACAAGAAAGAAAACATATTCTATATCCTTAAATAGGAGTAAAAAAAACATATATTTGAAAAACAAAAAGTGTTTTTTGTTCAACAAGGTTAATGTGTTGGTCTTTGGCGCTTTTCAACAAACACTTGGTGAACGAATTTATGTTTCAAGAATCAAAAATTGACATCTCAAACACGAAAAAGGAAAATACACAAGTTGGGTATGACAATTAAAGCATGCAATACAAAAAAAAAATAAAAAAAAATACCCACCAAAATGAATAAGCAAGAACAAGGTTAGAAAAAGAAGAAGAAGAAGAAGCTATTCATGGCTTAAATCCTTCATTCTCTCTCTTTCTATATATATATAGATACACATATATGTATCTATATATATTGGTCTTCTTGTTGTGAGTAGTATATATAAAAATTATAAACTGTGCACTCAATTCTCCGCAGAAACGACACTATTACTGAAATTGACACCAAGGGGTGCCTTTTGTTTTTTTCTTCAATCCCCCACAAATACTTCATTTTCAATATTATTTCATTTTAGAGATAATATTTAATTGGGTTACCTAATTACTTTCTAATTATAAATATTTGACTAACTGTTCAAAAAATTATTTCACAAAATAGAATTAGTAATAAAGGATATTAAAAGTTAGAGTTTTAATAAATACTAGATTATGGACCTGTGGGATACTTTAACAAAAAATATAAATAGTAAGATATAAATTAAAATTCATGATAAAAATATAATATAGGATGAAACTTAAAATGAAATATATTATTCATTAAATTTCTACATTAAAAAAGAGTAGCAAGAGTTATTTGTCATACACTATACTTTCAAATCAAGAGTTATTTGTGCTGTAAGTAGTTGTACATCATGCATTAAAAGATGTACCTTTTTACATATATAAACAGTTGTTATAAAACAAATAAAAAGAAAAAAAAAATTACAAAAACGGTCCTTTGCGAATAAGACAAAAAGGGTAAATTGGTCATTATGATATAACTAACGGAATTGAGTTAACCCTAACGGACCAAAGGACTGTCCGTGTGCAAAGATTCCAAATAAAGGCCTAGCCATGTAATTATCCAAAATTTAGGACTGAAAGTGCCATTTGGGTATAAGGTTAAGGACCATCCGTGTAATTAACTCTATTTGGAATATATTTATGAAAGCAACTACTCAGTAATATATTAGAGATGATTAGGGCTTAATTAAAATTAAAATATAGTTAATAAAACATTTATCAGGTTACAAATACCACAATCCATAAAGCATTTATCACCAAAACGTTGACCCATTTCTTCACATCATGGGAATACAGAGCTTTTGGGTAAAAATACATCTGCAAACTTAAAAAAAAGAAGGTATAAATAAGAAATTAAACCTAACATAAATTAAAAGCATTGAAATTAACAAACACCGGTATATAAATAAAAAGATGAATGGGGAGAAGAAGATGTTACCGGAGTGCATTCGACAATTGAGGGAAGGTATTCTATAAATTATTGGTATTGTTTTGGGATAAAGAAAAAGAGGTAGACGTGTGGGAAAGATATGATATGGTCAAGACCATGCTCATGAATAAGGTGAAAGGAAGAAAAAAATGGCCAAAAGGACGATTCGGTTGATATGGTGTAGATTTCAGAATCACATAAAATCATTGCTATTTCGGGTTAGGTACAAAGGGGTACGGGCAAAATAATAAAAAAAAGAAAATTGTTTTTTTAATTACATGTGACGTGCCAAGTTTTAAAGGTATGAGTTCGAGTACGTGGCGCCTTCTTGAAGATGTATACAGTAACAAAAGTGTTGATTTTATAAATAAGGTAGATATGTGTATGTATGTATGTATGTATGTATGTATGTATGTATGTATGTATGTATGTATGTGTTACTATGTAGGAACAGGGTATGATAATACTGGTATTGGTGTTTAGCCAACTATCCTTCGGGATTTCCAACGCCTAGTTATTTAATAATCATTATGTCACAATTGATGATGGTCTAATGACCTAACATAACCAAGCATCAATACATTTCACAGTGACTAACACTTAACTAATAAGATGCGGAATCTCACACTAGTTATGAATCTAAGCTTAGAAATGTAAACAACACTCAGTTCACTAAATATTCATTCCCACTGATAACCATAAACTTGTCCAAAAAGTTAGTTACAAATGTTCAATCGCACACTCCCCATCAAATGCTAACCTATCAAGCTATTTATAGTAAAATAAGAGTACAAGATAGAATAAGTTATAAGCCATAAATTCAAAAGAACACTCGAGACTAACTAATTCTATCTAGTGTTGTTCATCTTTCTAAGCGTAGATTCGTGTTAGTTTGTGATTCCACAACATGCTAACATCAAAGTTAATTATTTAAAGTATTGATCCTTAGGTTAAATCCTGTCAACTTAGTAAACTTCACATACTTTGAACATTTTGAAGCTTCATCCAAAATTCAATCCTAACAATCTCCCCCTTTGATGATGCTACCAAAATCTTCATTGCCTTCAGATTCTCCATGTTAGCCCCTTGCACCACTCTTGATCAATTCCAGTGCAAACTCAAGAACATTCATAAAATGCAGCCCTTCTTCATCCTTTTCATGATTTCTCATTGGAAAATGTTCTAAGGCAAGAAATTCTTCATTTCTCATTCTTCTTAAGTCTGCATCTTCATACAACCTTTCCTCTGGTCCTTATTCTCTTTCAGTCACAACTTCATGTGTATTAAGATCAAAATACCACCCAATTATTTTTTATTTCACTTCTACTTTTCTTCTCCTAACTGGTTGAACTCGTATTCTATCCATCATCATTGTAGACCTATTTCTCTTGAACTTCTTCTCAAAATATTTGAAGTTATTGAATGCATTCTTTCTTACCAGGGTTTCAAACTCATAACCATAAGGGTACATTACTCGAATTACCATCTTCAACTGATAGAGTTGAAGATATTCAATTTTGTTCAACTTCATTAGTTCATCTGTTGTTCTGAAGTATGTTTAACGATTATCAACCCTATATACAATTATAGCACCCTTCTCTATTTCATATTTCCACCCTTTGATGCTTTCGGGAATTTTAGCCTTTATCTCTTGTAGTCTTAATCTTTCAGCTCATAATTCCTTATTTGTAGGATCTACAATCCTTGAACCCCCTTACACCTCCTTAATATGAGCTTCTTCCTTCTGTTTGGCAACAAGATCTTATAATGATATAAACTGCTCATCTTCCAATTTCTTCTTCTCTTATTCCTCCTCCTCCTCCTCCTTCTTCTTCTTCTTTTGTTCTGCAATGAAGGATTGCTGTGACTCCTTCACTGATTTTCCCATTTCAGAAACCGATACAACTTTATCTCTTTTCACTTATCCTTTTCTCTGTTCTTCAATCTCTTTTTCCTTGGCAACTTCTAAATAATTTTTCTCTAAAGTCTCGAACTTCAGTTACCCTACATAACTTTTCTCATATTTCCTATTTACTAGATACATCTTCAAGTCATCTTTGAACTTCACATAATCCATAATTCTTCTCCATAATTCAAGTTTAGCTTCACCTTTTTGAATCATTGAAGTATAAGCTTTTTTGGTTACCTGTTTCTTCCTTTGACCACTATTAGAAGGTTCAAACTTTGCAGATTCAGTCTTGGGCACTTCCTCCTCACCCTTTGGTTTCAACACATAATATTGCCATTCTTGCACATTTAATCTGAACTCTTCGTACTTTTACAAATCTATCTCAATCTTTCTGTTTTCCCACCATCTTTCTTTAGCTTCCAGTTTAACCAAGTCTTCATCTCTTACTTTCATCCTTGAAATTGAATCATAAGGCATTTCATTATACATTTTGATTCTCAACTTGGTTTTCAATTCATAGTAAGCCATTTCATCTGCACTTAATGCTCTTTTTTCCTTCCCTCTAAATCAAATGTCACATCAATAATATTTTCTTTCTATAAAGATTATGTTTTTTCCCTCGCAACCTAATACCTCCGCATACTCACCATCAACTTCTTCAAATCCATCTCCGTTTTCTCCAAATTGCTTCTGAATGTCAAAAGCTATATCTTTCACCACATTATCTGCATTCAATTCAGAAATCACTACATTCTCTCCCTCTACAAACTCATTACCACCACCTTCATTTCCATCACCACCATTTCCATTGCCATCTCCATCATCATGATCATCAGAATTATCTCCCCCTATTTTGGTTGCATCTTCTACATGGTTGATTTCAATTTACTTATTTATTCTTGGAGTTTCAAAATGATACCTTGTTGGAAAGAGCATGTAGCATGTAGTTTTGAAATATCCCTTTGTTGCAATTCCGCTGTTTTCCTCATCTTATCATTTTGAGAAGTCAATAAGGAAAGCAACCCCAGACTTCTAGAACTGGTTTCTTTTACTCACTTCTTCTTAGATCTATATACTTGAAGCTTAGAAGAAGTAGTTTTAACTGGAATAGAACTTGGTGATTCTATCGTAGTTTGAGATGTAGGAGTTGAAACTACTGAAGCTACCACTGGTGCTGCTAAGAATGTGGTCATAGAAATACTTGCATTTATCCCTTTATCTTGAACAATTAAATTGGGATCAATTGTGTATGAGGAATATACATTAGGAAGTTTATCCGGTAAACCTCCCATGTATTCATACATTGCATCCTCATCATTTCCAGCAATATCTGCTTTTTCGTCGTGTTTGTCTTTTCATCATCATGTTGGGGCACACTTTGATTAACTTTCACCTCAACAATAGAAGGAAGTCTTCTTGTTGCGGTTGAATAGTTTGAAATGGAATTTGTGGTTCTACTTCTTGTGCATGTTGAACATCTTGTTCTTGTTGAGCTTATGGTTTTTGTTCAATTGGATTATCAACTTGTTTTTGTGGTTGTTGTGCCATGAAGCATGTTGGGAGACTGAGGAGGCAAGTTCCCATAAAAAGTAATGATATTTTGATTCTTCCTCATGCTCTAAAGTACTTTTAAACTCATATGCTTTATGTCCAACACCTCCCCCTCGGGCATTAATCCTTGTACTTTAGAATGAAGAATCAGTCGAAGAAACCTTGGATACATGAGAAACTTCTTCTTTGATTCAACTGTATTCTTCTTCATATTGTCAAAGATCATTCCACAGAAGTTGAATACCCTTCCAGTTACCAACACACACAACCTGAAGCCAACATCTGCCCCATTTCATCAAAACCTTCTTTTCTGTTGCATAGAAAGTGTATCAAGCCATGTATAATGTATCTTCAATTAAGAAAAACCCTTGTCTTCTTCACAATATGACCTGGAAACTCCTCCTCATATAATCCTTATCACCTCCTCTTTAATCACCACTTGGTTCTCTTGTACTTTAGAAGTAATTGTTACTACATTGTTGATTGTAGATACTTATGCTTTATCCCAAAATTCTTGAATAAAAGCTCTGTGCACAAATGAATCTGTTGTAATAGCATGCTTCAAATGAGTTCCATTTTAAAAATTGTTGACTTCAATGAATTCCCCAGCTCTTGGATGGCTGACATCCATAAATGAACATATATTGTGAACATCACAAAATAATAGTCTTGCCATTACTGTAAAAACACCCATATGAGTAAAATGTATCAATATAACCAATCAACCTAGCAATGTTACAATAATAAACAATCAATGAATCCAAACAAACCTTTTTGAAGTACTGAAGATGATCAAGAATATCAAGAATGCTAAAGACTCAATCACTAACGACTTTCTTATGGTTGAAGAAACTCTAATTCTATTACTAAGAAATTGTTAGATAAGATTTTTGCAAGTTGAGATTACGGAATTACTAAACTAATGATCTGAAAGAAATAACCTTTATATTAATAATAAAAATCACATTTTAATTGAAAATTAACTAAAGTACGAGTTCCCATCAAAAGTAAAGTTCCCATCAACTCAAAAATGAATCTTAAATAAAAGTCAAAATCAGAAGTACAATGTCAACTGACTCAAAAGCAGAATCAAAAGTAAAAACTTAGTACCTAAACTAAATAAATTAAAAGGAATATGTCACACCCCGCTAGTGGAGGAAACGTAGGGTGTGACCAATTGTCGATCGTCATATCACAATAGTAATAAAGATAATCTATATGATATATATACAAAAATAGTATGTTATGACGTCGCCATGTCCAAGGTACAACCCCATGGTACACAATTACGTCAATCACTACATAAAGAAGTATCCAAATAATCCGAAAATGAAACAAAGTACCAAGGCATGTAAGCACGAAATAATACATTAAAGAATTGTTTGAAACAAAGCCACAAATGCAAATGTAGTCCAAGTCTAGAGTCCAATCCCAACTAGGTTGAGCGAACCGAATAGTAAGTAAAATGAAATAAGCAGTTCAAAATCTCAAACATAACAGTAGTATATTTAAAAGCGTGTAACTAATTCATAAGTAGTAAGAATAGTAAGTTTCAACCCATCAAAACAGTTACACGCCTCAGCAGTGTTCTGTGAGTGATTGATATCGCTAATTTATATGACTATTTCATAGCGATATTTGTTACGGTTTTAGTCCAAAACGTAATGGATAGACCCGTTTTATACTAATGTTTTATGTAAAGTTTGTATTTAGATGATTGTGTTTTTTTAGAACAAAACGGGACTATTTTGGACTAACAAACGTAAGGAACCAACAAAGTAAAAGAAATTTGAGAAATCTGTAGCTTGACCGCGCCACAGCCATACCACCGCGCCGCGGTGGACTCTTTCACTCGATGTGGGTCGTCTGCACCTCCACCGCGCCGCGGTTAACTCCAGTGCGCCGTAGTGGAGGGTTTTGTTGTTACAATTTTTTTGACTTAATTGTCATTGATGAGGAAAGCCTAAGGGACTTTTGGGACTGCATTAAGACCACGAAATTAACCAGATTATGATTATCCTTTTCTTTTACCAATCATTGAGAGGAGGAGAAAGGGAGAAGCAATATAATTTCGAAGATTGGAGAAGTAATCGTAACACTATTTCCGGAATTTTTCATTAGTTTATCACTTTGGATACAATTGCAGTTTTTTCTATTTTCGATTGGTAATAAACTTATTCACCATTTTCATTTCAATTTGGGGTATTTTATACATTGGCATTTCATAGAACACTTAGTATGATTATGACTTTTTCTTATATTTCATGTTTAATTTCAATTATGAGTAGCTAATTTCGTTATACGCTTGTTTGGATATGTAATCGTTTGTATAATTAATCTTAAGTATGAAATTGCTTGAATGATGTGTGTTTGGTTAATTGGGGATCCGTTTGGGTTGAAACTTTAATTATCTTGTTAAAATTGTTTATACTTTTGTTTGGTAAACTAAAAAACGGGTATTCGAAAGGAATTCGTAATTTTTACTAAAATAGGAAAGAAATAATCAACCGGTCTATAGTTGGTTAAAAGTTTGCGGTATTCGAAAGGAATCGCTAACAACAATTTGAACAAGTAAGTGTTAACACAAACGCTAGTTAATAAATTAAGAGAAATCGGTTTATTGATTAGTAAGCTATTCGAAAGGAAACTTAAAGATTAATTCTCACACATCGGCTTGATACTTTATGCACAATTATTTGGGGTGTTAACCGTATTCGAAAGGAACAGTTGCATGGTTGGGTAATTGGAGAAATCTGATATTCGAAAGGAACTTAGGGTTTTAAATTAGAAGTTTATCAGCATTTCATACTTAGGAAAGATTATATATTCGTAAACGGTCCAAGCAAGCGTCCTTAATCAATATTTGAAACAAAAATCATTTTCAATCATTTTTACATTTAGTCTTTCTAAGACAAACCCCACTTGTTACGTGTTACTTGTTACGTGTTACTTGTTACTTTTTAGCTAATTTCTCAATTTATAATAGTCACCGTGTTCGAACCCGGAATTCGCCTATACTTTACTACGATCGATAAGGGTACACTGCCCGATGTCGTACTCTAGTAAAAGCTTATTTTGGAAAACTAGATTTCGCACATCAAGTTTTTGGCGCCGCTGCCGGGGACTTGATTTAATTGAGTTTTTAGTTTTTGATTTTTATTTTGTATTGGATATTTTTCACGGTATTGTTTGGTTGTGGTGTGATTTTCAGGTTTTAGGTGGTGAATGAACACGAGATCCCAAGGGAAACAAGTGGTTAGTCCATTTTTCGACCCGGAGAGGATTTTGAGGAAACAAGGTGTCAAGGCGGTTTTATATTCTGAAGGAGAGTCTTCCGAGGAGGAAGAAATAATTTTGGAAAATATCATGGAAGAAGGGGTTATGTTGAGCTTATTCCCATCATATCTAACGGGGGAAGCTAAAACATGGTTCCACGAGTTGGAACCGGGATCGTTTGAGACATGGGAGGATATGAGATAAATGTTTGTGACCCGTTTCTTTCCGCCCATCTTGGGTAGAAAGCTGCTGAACCAAATTAAGAGTTTTCAACAATGGGACAATGAAACCATCACGGATGCTTGGGTTAGGCTTACGGAGCTCTTGAGAAGTTGTCATGGCCACGAGTTGAATCGAGAAGAAGTAATAGACATATTCTATTATGGTTTGGATAGTCGTTCTCAACACGACTTGGATTTGGCGGGTGGTGGAAGTTTCTTGTATAAATCGCCCAACGATGCCCATAGAATGATGGAAGACCAAGTTCAAGCGAGAATTTCTAGAGAGAGGGTGAATAGGAATAGAAAGGTCTGTGGAACTGTTAACCAAGTGGATAGTAGTAATAGTAATGGAAGCTCGGAAATTGTGCACGAGATAAAATCTTTGGCGGAACAGATGAATAAACAGATGGGACATTTAGAGAGGGATGTCAATTTGGTTAGAAATGGGTGTAGAACATGTGGAGGGCCACACTACTCAGAATAATGTGATCAAATTCAAGGGAGTTATCATAACCAAGGTGGGAATTTCGGTTATGGGGACCAATTAAACGGAAAGGCGAAAAACGAAGAGGAGGACTCATGTTTGAAGGAAATGATGAAGGACTTCAAACATATGCAAACGGGGAAAAACGATTTGATGGCGATCTCAATGAAAGGGATACATGAAAAAATTGATCAAATCCAAAGGAATACCCAAGCGAGTTTACATGACTTAGAGCGGAGGTTTGAACGGGTGAACGAAAGGTTTGCTAATCGACCAACGGGTCAAATACCGAGTTCTACCCAACCAAACCCGAGACCTTCAAACAACCAAGGTGGACAATTTAACCAAGGTTCAAGGTATCAAACCTCTAATCAAAGGAACGAGCAAGTGAATGCAATTTTTACACGATCGGGTTTCAGCTACGGGGACAAAGAGGAGCAGAACGAAAACGAAAACAAACTAAAAAATGCTGATCTAAAGACGACCGCGGCACGGTCATCACCACCGCGTAGCTGTTGTGGATCAGAAGCAAAAGTTTCGTTTGTTGATCATTCGAGTGCGACACGGTCAACTCCAGTGCGTCGCGGTGGGACCTCAGACCCCGAAAATGACTAAGAAGTTGAGATAGAGGTGGAGGATCAAGTGGGGGATGAACCAAAGGTCCAAAGTGAAGATGGGGCACCTAAAACAACCCCAATTCCACCAACCAAAGCATACGAGCCGAGAATCCCGTACCCTCAACTCTTGAGGAAGGAGAAAATGAAAGAACAATACGGTAAATTCTTAGATTTGATTAATTCCGTTAATGTTAATGTGCCTTTGGTTGATGTGATTGTAGGTATGCCTAATTATGTTAAGTTCATCAAGGAACTTGTGAAAGAGAAAGGGAAGTCAATGGAGGATCAAGCAGCTTACTTGAACGCGTAATGCTCGTCGATTGTGAAGAACGACAGACTTCCACCTAAGCTAAACGATCCAGGGAGTTTTCTAATAACTTGTAATTTTAGTAAAACTTATCATTGCAATGCTTTAGCGGACTTGGGGGCTAGTATAAACTTAATGCCATATTCTTTATACGCAAAATTGGCTTTGGGGGTTTTAAAGACAACAAAAATGTGCATTAAGCTAGCCAACCAAACTTTTAAATACCCGCTTGGCATTGTAGAAAACATGTTAGTACAAGTAGGTAGATTCTCTTTTCCCGATTATTTTGTTGTATTGTCAATGGAAGAGGATAGTAGAGTTCCCCTAATTTTGGGTAGGCCATTTTCGAACACCGCATATGCTATCATCCGTGTGAAAAGAAGATAAATTTTATTGGGTGTGGGGGACCATAGGGAAACATTTACTTACCATAAATCTAAAAAACATTCGTACTCCAGCAATGAAATGTGAATAGATGTTATTGATAATGACATGTTTGGCCCAAAATTGCAGGAATTTCTTGAGAAAGAGGAATTGGATGAATTTCAAGAGGAAAAGAGTTTGGATTTTGAGTTAGAGGAGCTTCTTGGAACGGGAATGGGAGAGGTTGATAGTACTATCAACGAAGACATCACTCTAGAAGAATTTGAGAGGATGTTTGATTTGAGCACGGAACCGGTCGTTACTAAGAACGAAACCAAGGATGAAGGTGAAAAGGATTTGAGACTTGAAACGAAAGTGGAGAAAGTAACCATTGACACACGTGATGGTGAACCTAATCTAAAGCTAAAAGTCGACACGGAATCAAATTTGAAAGGTATACCTAGAAAATCCATTGACTTAATTTGTTTTCCAACTTAGTTGGAAAAAGAAAAGATTTTGCAAGGTATAGATTACAAAAATGAGGAGTCTTTGATGGCGGATGATTTTGCATACGGGAAACCAATTGGGAATGGTGCTGAAAAAGAAAAGTATGGGGGCGAAGGTGGCGACTTTAGACGATGGGAGGATGGTTCGATCATGAGGGAAACGAAGGAATGGCATGACGCATGGGCAAAAACCCGCGATGAGCTCGATGTTTCTAACGATGAGATTCTTTTTGATGATTTGGTTTGTAGGTGCATTGGAGAAGGTAACGTTTTGAGGAGTTAGTACGAGGAAGGAAATCGGGGGAAACTTCGATTTCAAAGTTAGTTTGTTTGTGCGCACGGAGGACGAGTCGAGCTATAGACTCGCGATAAAAACAAGCGCTTAACCCGAGTTTGCTTTTCTTTTCTTTTCTTTTATTTTTGTATTGTCTGATTTTCTTTTTTTTAGTTTCTAGTTGGGAACGCATTCGGGACAATGCGTTAAATAACTAAGGGGGGAATGTCTGGAAATTTGCTAGTTTAATATTCCCTATCATATATCCATTACGTGTTCTTATTTTGTCCCATTTGAGTCTTTATAAAAAAAAGAAAAAAAAAGAAAAGAAAAAAAAAATAAACTTAAACGTAGTTAAGGAAGACGATAAGGGCTTGTATATTTAAAAACATTCCGGTACTTTAACGTGAAATTGTGTAGGAACATCTCTGATTAATAAAATATTTGTAAGTAAGAATTTAGGCTTCCTAGTTTTAGTTCCTTAAATTTCCCCGAAAAATATTAAATCCGGATAACCACTAGATATCCTTTGTACCGAGCCCTTGTAGTTCTTGCACCCTTTCGGGGTAGTCGGGGAATCCTAGTATCACTTAATCCCAAAGTAGAGTTAGAGGCTAAGAAAAATGCCATAGGTCTTTCCCGTCAACAAAATAAACTCAACCTCACTAGAACGAAGAATCAAATCCCGTTACCAAAAGCGTTCACTTCAAAGAAAATATAATATTATAAATCTTTAGTATTTGAAGTGAACAAAAGTGAGAGGAAAGCTAAATGAGTTGACTAACCAAAAATTCTCAAAAGAAAGAAGAAACAAAAAATGAAGAAACGGTTTTGTGATACTTTAAGGTTTCCCCCGAAAGCAAGGCGGTACAGGGGTCGGCCCGAAAGGCCGATTGCTCCAACTTAGGTTGGAGAGTAAGGGAAAAAGGGTAGTTATTTAGACATATCAAAACTAGGGGATAAATTAGGAATTGACATTAGGAAATTGCGGTTTTTATTTACTTAAGTAATTTAGTAGCTTTTGATGTTCGTAGTCGGTTTTTCGATCTAGTAATTTCACGCATATCTTTAATTTGAACACGGGAATGTAGTTAAACGTTTGAGCCCCTGATTCCTTGATTTTTCTTAAGTTTTTCAATGTAAAATGAGTTAGAGTCTAAGTCGAATTTGCTTAGGGACAAGCAAATGCTTATGTATGGGGGGTTTGATATCGCTCATTTATATGACTATTTCATAGAGATATTTGTTACGGTTTTAGTCCAAAACGTAATGGATAGACCCGTTTTATACTAATGTTTTATGTAAAGTTTGTATTTAGATGTTCGTGTTGTTTTAGAACAAAACGGGACAATTTTGGACTAACAAACGTAAGGAACCAACAAAGTAAAAGAAATTTGAGAAATCTGCAGCTTGACCGCGCCACGGCCATACCACCGAGCCGCGGTGGACTATTTCACTCGATGTGGGTTGTCTGCACCTCCACCGCGTCGCGGTCAACTCCAGTGCGCCGCGGTGGAGGGTTTTGTTGTGACAGTTTTTTGACTTAATTGTCATTGATGAGGAAAACTTAAGGGACTTTTGGTACTGCATTAAGACCACAAAATTAACTAGATTATGATTATATTTTTCTTTTACCAATTATTGAGAGGAGGAGAAAGGGAGAAGTAATATAATTTCGAAGATTGGAGAAGTAATCGTAACACTATTTACGGAATTTTTCATTAGTTTATCACTTTGGATACAATTGCAGTTTTTTCTATTTTCGATTGGTACTAAACTTATTCACCATTTTCATTTCAATTTGGGGTATTTTATACATTGGCATTTCATCGAACACTTGGCATGATTATGACTTTTTCTTATATTTCATGTTTAATTTCAATTATGTGTAGCTAATTTCGTTATACGCTTGTTTGGATATGTAATCGTTTGTATAATTAGTCTTAAGTATGAAATTGCTTGAATGATGTGTGTTTGGTTAATTGGGGATCCGTTTGGGTTGAAACTTTAATTATTTTGTTAAAATTGTTTATACTTTTGTTTGGTAAACTAAAAACGGGTATTCAAAAAGAATTCGTAATTTTTATTAAAATAGGAACGAAATAATCAACCGGTCTATAGTTGGTTAAAAGTTTGCGCTATTCGAAAGGAATCGCTAACAACAATTTGAACAAGAAAGCGCTAACACAAACGCTAGTTCATAAATTAAGAGAAACCGGTTTATTGATTAGTAAGCTATTCGAAAGGAAGCTTAAAGATTAATTCTCACACATCGGCTTGATACTTTATGCACAATTATATGGGGTGTTAACCGTATTCGAAAGGAACGGTTGCATGGTTGGATAATTGGAGAAATCTGGTATTCGAAAGGAACTTAGGGTTTTAAATTAGAAGTTTATCAATATAAAAGATTATATGTTCGTAAACGGTCCAAGCAAGCGTCCTTAATCAATATTTGAAACACAAATCATTTTCAATCATTTTTACATTTAGTCTTCCTAAGACAAAACCCCACTTGTTACGTGTTACTTGTTACTTTTTAGCTAATTTCTCAATTTATAATAGTCCCCTGTTCGAACCCGGAGTTTGCCTATACTTTACTACGATCGATAAGGGTACACTGCCCTGTGTCGTAATCTAGTAAAAGCTTATTTTGGAAAACTAGATTTCGCACAACAGTAAATATGAGGCGATGAACTCACCTTATCGAGCAAAGCGATACAACAAGAGCGGTGTGAATATGTGTATACGTAAACAAGTAGGTAGGTCACAAGTACTGTCCCGACTAGACCTAGAGCTCCCCCAGATAAAGGTAGTAACAATTGTAAGAATAAGATTAATTTGTTTTAGTCTTTAGATAAACCGACAACATTTTTGGCGAGTACCTATGTTCGTTCAAACTGAAATATCTAGAGTTTTAGGAAGAGTTAGACGATGAGTTTTATATATTTGAAAAATGGACTCAGAGGGATACATTTTAGACTAGGAGCTTGATCCAATTGAGTTAGTTATAAAAACTTTATGATTGAAACAAAACAGGTGAAGTAATCTGTCCAAAATGTCATTTTGATTAGTTTAGTTTATACCGAGTTTAAAACATTCAACTAAGATACAAACGATCCCGACACTTAATAATCATGATTTAGACCAGTTATGAAATTATGTAAATCAGTTTTAAATATATTTAAGTTTACTAAATCGTTACACAAATTCAAATTACCAAAACCTAACAATGTCGTTTAAAATCTCAGATTAGACCAACGCTCACTAAAGTGAAGTTTCTGAGAGTAATATAAAGAATAAGAGGACGAGGTTTATATTTTCAAAAATTATATTCTGAGAGATACAACGAGGAATCAAGATTCATCTAAAAAGCATCTGTTATGACCAAGATATGATCAGAACAAGTTAGACAAAAACTTGCTGACCCGTTCAGTACTTAGTGTACCCGAGTTTGTAAAAACGTTTTTAAATACCAAAAGATAGCATAAATTTACCAACACCTCCAGATAAAGCATTTGACATACAAGAAAGGGTTCCATTTTTTAAAATCTCCATTTATACGCTTTTAAATCACACAAAAAGTGAGCTCATATTCGGATATAGAAACTCAGCTCAACACACAGTTTAGACCCACGTTTATTAAAAACCAGTTCTAAGGAGTTTGACAATGAATTAGAATACGAGCCTTACGTTATTGAAAACTAGATTCCAAGACCTATAATATTAATTTAGATGAAAGACTATAATTCAAAAACATTTCAGAGTTATAACACAAAACAGACGGGTCAAATCCAGTTTCAGTAAGTTCAATACTAACACGAAAGTAGATCATTGAATTCGGGTTTTCATGACATCTATGCTTACACACCTGAAGGTAAAACTTAGGTGATATTAAAATTAGTTCAAGGATGATACCAAAGCATATTATTAGCACCAACACAAATCAATTTAACTGATTAGGATTTATACACCAAAACAAAAACTAGAAATGAAATGAAAGCATCGGTTAAGGGTTATGAACACATACTTGATGAATTTGTGTTGTTACAGTCGGTTAGAACTCGATCAAGGAAAAGAAGACGAGCTGAGATAAACCACAATGAGACACGACCATATTAGTCAACAACATGCAAAACACAACATACACAAATGACCGATTAGGTTATGAACCAAACTGAAATGCTATTACACAAACATTGAATAATCTGCCAAGGAAGTAACAACACCATGAACGACATACCTAGGTTAAATCCTTGTTGAATTCGAACATAAAATGAGGATAATGAACCCAAGAATCTGATTAGATCACTTGATGGTTGCAATAAGAAAGAAATGCCACCAAAATTCCAATAGCAAAACGTTTATGTGGCTGCAACAGAAGAACGTCACCGAACTTCAAAAGAATTAGGATTTTATGTTTGCAAGCTTACACAAGAATGGAGATACAAAATACCTTGTAGGAAATGATGGATCTTGATGATGAACGGTGGCTGAAAAAGGGAGGATGGAATCGGCAGTTTGGGAGAGAAATTGAAGGTGACGGTTTTTGGTGAAATGAAATTAGGGTTTGTGTTAGCGTTAAGCAAAACCAAGTGTATGAGTGATTTGTTTAGCCACTAGTCAAGAGGTTAGGCTATAGTAGTTAGGAGTAGGCTAGATCCGGTTTATTTCTCTATGGGTTCGTCCAAAACGAGTTCAAACCACGATCACACTTAAACACGAAAATGAAAATGGCTGATATGGGCGTTTAGTGCGGCGCACTAGGTGCAAAATTTCAAAGTTTTGATTCTCGCGTACAAGAAACGAACGTTTCTCAAAAGAATAGATCATAAGATGAACGTAATCAGGAACTGAGATTTAAGTACATCATGTACAAGCATTGAACACGGACACCTTGAACACGGACACTCAATTAATTAAACATCGTTACGTAACAAACTGACAAGTTCACGAACACAAGAAAATATCTCGTTAAGTTATCTAGGAGCTCGTCTAGTGGGAACTAACTACTTGTGCACCTAGAGTATAACACCATATCATACACGAATACATAATTTAATCACACAACATCAGTAATAGGAAAGTTTTAAATTCTTCAGTAAATTACGGTAATGATCTACATGCATACTAGACTAACTAAGGACGGAGAGATTGACGGTTGTCACTGAATAATTTCGGATATAAAAATTTTAACTTCAAAAGTAAATATTTCAATATAAGTAACTCTTCAAAGAGATTTTAGAAGTAACTTTTCAACTTCAGAAGTATAAGTTTCTCTTTTAGATGTAAATAAGTTAGTTCCAACAGATAACTTTCTTAGAAATGAATATGTTCTGATAAAGAATTTGCAATGTATTTTCTACTAAAATCTAATCTCAACCTTTATTGTAACAAACAAAGTCAAGTCGTTTAATGTAGGAAATAAAGGATTTAAAACGAAAAGGCATTCGAATATATTTCGTTAAACGTCCGTATCCAGTTGCCAAATATATCGTCTCAGCTCATCTCGATGCTTGTGACTCTGGTTCTTAACCGTCCGTATCCGGTTACCAGATATATCTTCGAGCAGTTCCAAACATAAATGAAACATCCTCGGAGTCTGTTGCTGTATCCTAGATATGTGATGATCATCCTTGGTCACTTCATGCCGGGGCTGCCTACCGAGGGTCTCCGGGTTCGAGTGGGTGTTGTTGAACATAAGATTTTCCAATCCTGTCTCAAGAATCATCCACGCACTGCGGGTGAGGCTCAACCTCAGGAGACACCCCTGCTTAGCACTCTTATTGGTCCGAAATTTCGAGTATGAGGAACGTGCTCATCCCGCGGCGGACCATGTACCAGATGTGATTGTTCCCCCTCCACCTGTTCCACATGTTCTTCAAGGTGAGGCCTCCGCTATTTAGGGTGAAGCACCGACTAATGATCCTTTAGGTCTTACTGCGGATGTTTTTTGTACGCTGATACTCATCCCAAGGCTGATCCCGCTATGGTTTCTACTGTGGTTGCTGATCTCCTTCATCAGCAGGACAATCTGGAGGACATTGAGACCTATGTTGCTGATCCTCCGGTCCCTCTAGAGGTCCCTGCTTCTCCAACTGCTCCTGCTCACGATGATGATGATATTATGATATTATGATACAGGTTGAGCAATATGCTGGCACTCCACCAGGGAGTCCACATATGGAGGCACATCCTGAGTAGCCTGCTGGAACTCCACCGGGGTGTCAGTTCACAGAAATTTTGGCTATCTCAGTGACTGTGGATATGGACGCTGGTGCTGACGCTGATCTTGCACACACATAGGAAATTCCAGCTCAGACAGAGGAGATTGATCCTGATATGGAGGATCTTGACGCTGTTACTTCTCACTATCATTCGGTTGATGTGGTAGGGCCGAGCATAAGAAAACGTCCTTTGACAGTTGCGGATGACTCTGAATCCTCATCCACGGCTTTGCTTCATAGGCAGCGCCAGCGCCAAGCTAGGGAGCCCGTTGCTTCTGATACTGCTGCTGTTGCTCATGCTTCTAATGATTTACATTCTCTTGTTTTTCAGCTTTTCTCTGAAGTTGCAGCGTTGAAGAAATCTGATGCCGAAAAGTCCCAAAGGATTTCTGCCCTCGAAGCTCAGGTTCAGGAGCTTTCTAAGCGGCTAAACGCTCAGGGGGAGGATACATGTAGGGATAATACATTAAAGATTATATGGAGGGATGATTAAGATGATCCTAGTGCTGAGCAAGAAAGAGAGCCGGTTGGCATCTCTTCTCAAGCCATGGTGATTTATCAAGCATCAGGACAGGGGGAGCAACAGCAACAACAACAGCAATAGCAACAAGATGATGAGTTTGATGCAACAAATGATGAGGATATTTAGGAAGTCGATGATCGGGAAGATGATGAAAATGATGACGGGCATGACATGGTATTCATTATAAATCCGTTTGAAGGATTTAGTGTTCATGAAGGGGTGGAAAATATAGTGAATATTGAAGCGGTTAGAGACACCGGAGAACAAGCAGAAGCAGAAAGCAGTAAAAGACCGAGTCTCCAAGATCGTAAAGTTTGGTTCCGTCAAGTCGAGAAAGAAAAGTAAAACATGGTTGGGCAGAAGTGTTAGACTAAATCTTCAGATCGCCAACCGGAAAAAAGGGTGGTATTATCAACTGGATGTTCGACACTGAGCTCTTTTTTTTATCATTAAGAGGTTTGACGGTGTGCAATATGTTAGTAGAGAAAGAAGTAAGTTCAACTCATTTCCCACGTCGGAGCTCAAGGATTTATCAAGAATTCGACTTATTAATCGGGGAAATGACCCTTGGGCAAGATGGTTGGAAGGTATTATTCGTCGAGAAGGTGGTTCGGGAAAATTTGAGGAGCTTACACCGGTCACAGGAAAGTTTATGATCAACCGAAAGAAGATTAATCGAAGGACCGGAATGCGTGCGACCAGAACGGTATATCCACCAATCGCATGTATGAAAAAGATCCCGTTGAAGAATTTCGGACATGATATTCAACAGGATCTATACATGTGGGCGGTAGATACGAATACAAGTGAAGCTATGATGTACTGGAAGAATGACGAGGTAGAAGACGGTATGAGCGAGATTTTGAGGGTATTTGATCCGACACAGCTTGCAAATCTCACGGAGAAAGATTTGCTGATTTTGCACAAGCACAGGATCTATGCAATTGATGGTTGGGCAGATATTGGCAGAGGTTATCAATGAATCTTCACCGGTTGCATAAATCTTGGGGTAAATACGGATAGTGATGTTTTGCACGGAGAATGAAAGCAACAGTCAAGGGGGAGTTTGTTGATGCAGATATTTGATGACTAGTTGTTCAATTACTTTTGTTCTTATGTATTCGTAATTACTTAGATTGTAGCAGGATTTTGTAGTCCCACGAACATGTATGTTTGTGGGCTTAGAGTCTGTTTGGGTCACTAACAAACTTGCATGTTCGTGAGGCCCATAGTAACCCATTTGTATACGAACTTGTTTCTCTATATAAGAGATAACTAGTTCTGGTTTAGGGTTAGCGTTTCAGAGAGAATTTTTGGAATACGGTTTATTGTAAGTGAGTGATTCAGTTAATATACAAGTATTCATAATTCGAAATTCAGTTTGTGTTCTTATTATTTACCGTCGATTATATACTTGTTGCGTATACAATTGATTTACGAGTTTCCGCCTTGTGATCAATTGGATTAACCTTGTTGATCGGAATACTGGGACCTACGTACTTACACGAATAAAATGTGATTCAGATGATTTTTACACTTACACGGATAGGATGTGATTCGAATGACATTTACACACACACACGAATAAGACTTGATTAGGATGATATTTTCACTTTCGAATAGGATTTATTGATTGGATTTCAATAAAAACGAATAGGTTTATTCGAATGTTCTTTTTGTTCTTACACGAATATGGTGGATTAGAGTTTAAGTGCTTAAATGACCACGTTGTGTATTAGAATGACTTTACAACCTACACGAATAATATCATTCGACCAGATAGAAGCTTTTAAACCAAGTGTGTATTCGAATGCCTTTTCAACTTACACGAATAAACTCATTCGACAAGATAGGAGCTTTTAAACCAAATGTGTTTTCGAATGATTTTTCAACTTACACGAATAATCTCATTCGACCAGATAGGAGTTTTTAAACCAAGTGTGTTTTCGAATGATTTTTCAACTTACATGAATAATCTCATTCGACCAGATAGGAGATTTTAATCCAAGTGTGTTCTCGAATGATTTTTCAGCTTACACTAATAATCTCATTCGACCATATAGGAGATTTTAAACCAAGTTGCATTCGAATAACTTTTTAACCTATGCTAATTACATCATTCGACCAAATAGAAGTTTTTAAATTAACAGTATTTGAATAGGTTTTTCACTCACATGACTAAGTTTCACACATGATTCAAAATGATTTTTCGAAACGACTTCCAATCACGACGGAGTGGGACTCGGTCTTCATGAGAAATTGAGCTTAAAATGAAACGGTATCTAAACATTTTACATGAATTCGTTACAGAGGAATTTTAATAGCGGATCTCGAGTCTCGACTAAAACTAGTTCATTCGTTTTGTGTTCATTTAATATGTCTAGATCTCGTTATTTTTCTCCAACTTGAAGTTTCACGAATGTAGTTTTCTGGACTAGAGGGGATGTATTTTAGTAGCGGATTCTCGAGATCTCGACTAGAACTAGTACATTCATTCAAAGTCTTCCTAAACGGATATTCATTGTTACTTCAAGATAAATCAAAGACATTCAAAGAAGAATCAAAGTATAAAATGTGGCTTACGGGTTTATTTTTCTAAATATGGAGTTAATCACGTGAAATGTGAAATAGTAGCAAATCTTTTGAACTACGACTAGAAACTGCACATTTTTACATTGTTAGATGTGTTTTAGTAGCAAACCTTGGGGTCACGACTAGAACTAGCACATTTAACTTTGTCGAGATGTGTTTAAGTAGCATATTCAATTGATCACGAATAGAACTAATCACTTTTTACGGTATTAATGAAAATATTTGTTAAGATATTCACGTTCAAAGTGTGATCCAAATGATAAAATCTTCTCAAAATCACACTTTCAAAAAGTTTTTGACTTCCTCTAACGGTTTATTTTGTTTACAAAGCTCAAATGGCGAGGACGAAGAAAACCGTTAAAACGGATTCTCATATTCAAACGTATCATCGTATGGAGGGTTATACCGGGCCCGCTGCTCGAAGAATGTTTTCTCCGACCTTTCCTAGTGAAGAATCCATTCTTCCAACTCGGTTATGGCTTGATATGGTGGCAAATAATACGACGATTGATGTTGATGATTATCAATGTCTATTCCCCATTTTTCTCCCGATCGTCCATGTGGAATCTTTCTTGCCAATCATCCACAGGTGCCAAGAGTTTATCTTCAACATATGTGGCATCACATGAAGTATCAAGCAGCGGATAATTCTGATCCCGAGGAACCGATTGAGGACTCTTTGATTTGTGATTTCCAAGTATGTCATAATGAATTGACAGTTGACGAGATTTGAAAAGTTCTATATTTACCGTCATATTCTGAGTATGAACCGATTCCGCAAAAGGAATAAGAACTATTTCCGTATATTCTTGAATTGGGTTATCAAGGAGAGTTATTGTTGGGTTATAGTGTATTACTAATGGTGAAGAGGGCTACAACCGGTCACTGTTTCAGTTACTACTGGTAACTATTACTATTGGTGAAGATGGTTACTACTGGTCACTAGTTATGTTTCTACTGGTCAACACGATTTCTACTGCTGCTGCATGGAGTGCATGAGAGTTTCTACTGGAGGTTAGTATTGCTGAGCTGAGAATGTTTACGTTTTATTAGCAGATAATTATGTAACAAATTTAGATAATTACAAAGTAGATTCGATAGATATTATAACCCGATTATGTTAGGGTTAGTTTGCCTCAAGGTCTATAAATATAGATCCTTATATCGTTGTAAATATACGTCTATTACGGAACCCTAATTCTAATAGATTGAGGTTGTTGGTGGAAATCTTGTGTTCATAATTGTTTATCGTTTATTCATTCCTATTCATATAAACTGTTATTCACAAATCCTTGTTATTATCATAGTGTTGATCCGCTGCAACTTCTTTGATAGATCTAGATCTACACGTTTGTTTCAATACAAACCTAGTTCGAGAGGTCCTAACAAGTGCTATCAGAGCACAAGGTTGCTCTAGATCTAAGATCTACAAGGAGTTTAACAAGTTTTTCACAAACAAATCCAAGATGTCCGATCTCAATGAAGGCGTTCAAGTTAATAGGGTTCTAGTGCTCACATCATCAAAGTATGATATGTGGAAAAGTCGCATGTATCAATACATGCTTCAAAGAAATTATTCAATGTGGTAAGTGGTTAAAAATGGTGCTAAATCTGTTGAACTTCCTGGGCCAGACGTCAGATCTAAAGCAGCAGGAACTTCTCAACCACTATCCACTAAGAAAGAAAGGAGGGATATTCATAATGAATGTCAAGCTTTAAGCACCTTGCTTATAGGTATACCTAATGAATACCAACACCAGTTTAGAAACTTTATTGATGCTAAGCTACTATGGGAAGCTTTGGAGAAACGATTTTGGGGAACAACTAACCTAGGAGAAATCAGAAAGACTTGCTAAAGCAACAGTTTGAAAACTTCATGTCTATAGATACACTATCTCAAACGTTTGACAGATTCAACAAGCTAATTGGAGAGCTATCAAGCATGGGAGTAAATACGGCTCAAGATGACATTAATGGGTTTTAGATACCTAGGATAAGAATGGACGATGTATACTGTCAGCTACAGACAAGGTAAAACACTTGATACCATGGAGTTTTATGAACTCTATAATGAGTTACGTGTCTTTGAACCTGAAGTAAACGCCAAAAGACCATCAAGTAACTCAAACCAGAATGCTGCTTTTGTTACTACTATGGGAGCAGGATCATCATCAGAAACTGGGTTTGTTTCTAAAGAAACAAAAGGAAAGCAGACCGATGAATGTGTTAGGGAAGCATTCTTTGCTAGTCATAAAAATGCTGGGCTAGTAATTGAGGATTTGGAGCAAGTGAATGCTGATGATCTGGAAGAGATGGACTTGACGTGGCAGTTTGCTATGCTTAGTGTGAGAACCAGAAGATTTATTCAAAGGAATGGCATAAACAACTTTGCAGTTCGCAGAGGTGATAATACTGGATTTGATAAAACAAGGTGAGGTGCTTTGAATGCAAGAAACTTGGACACTTTTCTAGGGAATGTCCAAATAGTAACAAAGATGATAATCAAAAGCAATCAACTCAAGACAATTCTGCAGGTTCAAGCAACAACTATCAAGGAAGGTCATCCAACTCAACTGCTTTGGTTACTCAGGATGGATTAGGGTTTGACTGGAGCTTTCAAGCCAATGAATAAATAACCAATCAAGCTCTAATGGCTGATGTTGTAGAAGATGACATTCTGATATCGCATATTTATATAGATATTTCTATGCGATATTGTGTCGGTTTTCATAGTAAACATGATGGATAGGATAGGTTTTTACATTTAATCGTGTGGAAAAGTGTTTTTATCTATTTTACAGGTTTACATGATCGGGAAGTGGAAAGGAGTGAAGAAATGAGCTTAAATGACGAGATTACGGAGAAACTGAGGAGGTGCTGCGCACCTAAGCAAGGGGTACTAAGCACCGAGGAGTTCGAGTTGGTTTTGGACACAAAAATCACCCGGTGCTGCGTACCTATGGAGGGGGTGCTGCGCACCTATCTGGATAATTACAAGAAATTGGAGTTCTAGTCGAATACGATTTCCACCTTGATTTTGCCTATAAATACAAGACCAAATCCGTCCAGAAATTCATCCCATTATTATTTTCAAGTCTCTGGAGCTGGTATTATGTTTAGAAGCAAGGATTAAGGCAAGGAAGATCACTTTTTCGGCAATCGGCGATCACGACATTTTCGACAAAACTCTTCGTTTGTTTCTTTTTAGTTTTAAACTATTTTCCAGAATGTTTTCTAACAATTTATTTGCTGTTTTAGACTTGATCATGAGTTGCTAAATTCTCTTTATGCTTGTTTGAACAACGGATCCTATTTGACGTTTAATTAACGTTTTCGATTGTTTATGTTTTTGTGTTTAACCGTTGATCCTTATTTGCTTAAATTTTAGTATATTATTAGAGTTGTTTATATATAATTTGACTAATCAATATTCTAGGTATTCGGAAGGAATCTAGATAGATTTAAAAAGTTATATGAAGTAATCGGTCGGTCTATAATCGATTTAAAATTATTAAGATTCGGAAGGACTTAGTAATAACAACTTAGGTAATTAAATTTAAGTGAGTAGGTCTAAGTATTAAGATTCGGAAGGACTTGATAATTAGAGGAGTTATTCGGAAGGAAACTCTATAAGGTTAAATCACTAAAAACAGGCTTGTTACTTATTGCTTGATTATTAATATTTATAACTGTATTCGGAAGGAACGGTGTAATTAGAGATAATTAAAGTTAGTAAAAGATTCGGAAGGACTTTTATTATATCTTAGAAGTTGGAAAAACAATCGATCTCGTAAAATTAACGGAAAATAGGTGAAGTGTCAAACAAGTGTATTTTCTTTTTATTTGATTTAATCAATTACTTTTTCGTTTGGTTTTAACTAATCACTTTTTCTTAATTACTTGCAATTTTTGTTACGATAAAAACCCCCCAAATACTCTTAGTATTATTTATTCGAAATATAAAAACAAATTAGTCCCTGCGAACGAACCTTTACTTACTTTAAACTATATTATATACGAATAGGTCCACTGCCTATAAGTGTGTAATTAAGTCAAATAGTAGGTCGAGTTTAATAGACTAGATTTTACACATCACATTCCAACTGAGGTATTAACTGAAATTTGCTCTCATGCATACATTGAACAAGTTAGGGATTATAGAGAACAAAATAAACTTGTTTGTGAATCTTTACATAAGTTAGAAGAAAGAAGAAAAGAATTGTCAAAAATAATTGCTAATTTTGAACAACAAGTTAAAGCTTATGTTAAGAATGAATTTAAATATCAAGAGGAATTAGCAATTGTGAAATGGGAGAGGGATAATGCATTAGCTAAAGTGATTAAATCAGAAGAACAATTTCAGGAAATAAAAATTGAAAATGATCAAACTAAGCTAAGCATTAAGAAGTATGAGAATACTTCAAAAATTGCTGATCAAATTCTTAAATCACAAGTGCATGGTAACAACAAGAGTGGGATTGGGTACAATAATATGTCGCCACCGTATAAAAACAACTATATTCCTCCCAGTCTAGATTATAGTGAAGAACTTAGTGAGGAAGAAATTGAAGTTAATAAACATGCTAATGCAGACCCAATGAAAAGTAAAATTTCTAACAAACCTAGAATCAATGAGAAAAATAAAGAACAAACTGTCCCACAGGACAAAAATAGTGATTCTAACTCTAGTCAAGGTCGTACGTTGCACCAAAATCTCAAAAATAGACCACATGTTTATAAAGAAAGAAACTGGCACTACATTGGACAAAACCAACAGGTTAAAACATGAAACTGCATGGGTAAACAGGGACATGCATTACCTGTAAGAGGTAATGTAAGGAACTGGAGTCAACACGTCATTCACCAAAAAGGTCAAAATGTATTTAAAAGATGTGTCGTGTGTGGAAAAACAAATCACTTAACTGAAGACTATTTATGTAACAAAAGAAATAACCGAAATGGAACTGGATTTCATAGGAATGGCTCAAACTCACCACCTAGGTTTGGTAGGACTGCTCAAATGCTTGTGAGCAAAGGAAATTTTAACAAAAAAATCAAAAACCAAAATTCAAAGAAACTACTACTGCTAGTAGAAACTATGGGAGATACACAAGTAGTAACTTTGACATTAGTAATTCTCTTTATGCACAGACTAGGAAACCTGCATATCATTTTAAAAGATTTGATTATGTAAATAAAAAAGGTAAACCCAAGACTACTTTGGCTTAGGTTCCTAAAAGAAACTAACCTCTTATTCATGTGCAGAGCAAGCCAGGTATGAAGAAAGAAGATACATGGCATGTAGATAGTGGCTGCTCTAGGCACATGACAGGCCGCAAGCTGAAGCTTCAAAACTTTGTTGAATATGATGGAGGCTATGTTGAATTTGGAGTAAATTCAAGAGGTTTTAGGATTACAGGTAGAGGGACAATCAGCAATGGTATAGTTACTTTTGAAAATGTCTTCTTTGTTAAAGAATTAAATTATAACCTGGTAAGTATCTCTTAAGTGTGTGATAAAAAGAACAAAGTGCTTTTTACAAATACTGAATGTATCATTCTTGACCCTAAGTTTGAGGTACCTGATGAAAGCATGATTCAAAACAGGAAGAGGATGATGCTATTGCTGCCAAGAAAATGGCACAAGAGGTGATTGAAGATGAGCTGAAAAGGAAAGCTCAAGAAAAAGCTGATTATGAGCTAGCTTAAAGAATGTTGGAGAAAGAGCAGATTCAGTTTCCAAAGAAGAAGAAAGAAGAGGCCAGGAGAAAAAGCACTATAAATAGAAATGTTACTAGAGAAGAAGATAAAAAAATGTACACTGACTTTCTAAAGTCTACTGGAAAGTACAGTGGAAAACAGCTAGGGCCCATGAAGCTTGATACAGTTTTATATCTGTATGTGAAGGAAAATAAATTACAGAAGGCAGAAGCAGAGAAAGCTCGGTTTGAGAAGGAAAAAGCTTTGAAAGCTGCTTTGGATAGAGGATATAAAGTGGTTCATTTTGGGGATGAACTGACTAAGAAGGAGAAAAGCAAGAAGAAAGTTGATGATGAATATGTCCCTGAAAAGAAAAGAAAAGTTATCTATACTAGTAATGTTCCTACTGCTAAAAGAACAAAACCAACAGTAGAAACACTTACTACTGGTAAGAGGAAGGCAAGCCCTAGTGAGCAGGTTAATACTGGTGCGAAGAAGATGAAGTCAAGAACTGAAAGAAAGGAATCTACTGAAGAAAAGACTCAGGAAAAAGAACAAGAAGAAAAGAAGTCACAGATCTTGAAGGTGAAAATAGAAGATTTTACTGGTGAATATGAGTTTGGCTGTGTTCCTAAAATCTCATATGAACAAGTGAATGAAGCTGTTGACAGAGTGTTTGACCAAATGAAAGACTTGATAATTCATTCTGAAGACATAAATTGTGCTACAAATTTTACTGAAATTCCTATCATTGATTGGTATCCAGTTTTAATTAATGGTCAGAATGCGTATAAGGTTGTTAGAGCTTCTAAGAGTTTCAAAGTTTACAACAATTATCTGGAGATCATTAGGGATATAAGCAGAAGAGGTTTGGTGGATATATACTTGATTGGAAGACAGAAGTATCCTCTAGGGCAAGGTAATGTTTCAAACATTAATGACTTATTTATGGAGTTGTTAGAGATCATGTTTGAGCCATAGAATGTTCCCGAGAAGTTTGCAAGATTTACTCCTGTGTTGGAATGGATCCATTATGAAAGTTGTGGAGTGTACTCCTTAAGCAGAACTGATGGTACTACATAGTATTTCGTGGTGGAGAGGAAGTATAAGCATGACATTAATGTGATGATCAATATGCTCAATGTCAAGTTGAAGGCTCATCAATATTCTGAAGAAGCAATTTAACTGTTGTGGAAGATCAGATGCCAGCTTACAGATCATAGAAACTCCATGTGAAGAGCTAGAAGGTTTTTGGCAGCATTCTCCTATTTTGATTGAAGAAAACTTGTGTTTATAATAGAAAACAGAAGTTTAGGGGGAGATTCTTGGGTTATAGTGTATTACGACTGGTGAAGAGGGTTACAACTGGTCGTTCAGTTACTGCTGGTAACTATTACTACTGGTGAAGATGGTCACTACAGGTCACTAGTTATGTTACTACTGGTAAACACTATTTCTACTGTTGTGCATGGAGTGCATGGGAGTTTCTTCTGGAGGTTACTACTGCTGAGCTGATAAGGGTTTATCGTTTATTCATTCGTATTCATATAAACTGTTATTCATAAATTCTTGTTAATATCAAAGTGTTGATCCACTGTAACTTCTTTGATAGATATAGATCTACACGTTTGTTTCAATACAAACCTAGTTCGACAGATCCTAACAGTTATCATCATTGAAGTTAGACTGGGATTTAATTCCGAGACGTTGGCAATTTCTTCTTCAATTGATGGTTCACAATCTTACACCAAAGGAGCGCGGAAAAGATTATGCCAACAGAATCACAATTATCATGTGGATCGCGTTTATTTTTAAGAAGAAATGTGATATTGCGCGACTCATTATTGATGATTTACGAGAGTTCATTACTCGACGGGATAAGTATTTTGAACAAGAGAAAAAGAAAGATGAAGAATCATTGATCCCTCCGAAGGAAGTACTAAAGCGGAACAAAAAGGAGATGAAGAAGCCCTATATTCCTTATCAACGATTTCTTCAAAAGATTGTTGCAAGGGTTCTTCGTGATACTCCAGGGGATTTGAATAGATGTATTGGCGATCATATGTATCCAGAGTTCTTTACTCCTGTTTTTCGATCACGTCAATTCGCAACGGAGGAAGAAGGAATGCCAATTCCCGATCATTTTCTTAATCATATACCAAATGGAGATTCTCGCTTAGTTGCCTATTGGAATTCATTAGCTCGTACGGATCAATCAGAGCCAATTGTTCCTATCCCACGAGCAGTAGAGCCTACCCAAAGTGAGGGTTTATATCTAGCAGAGCGAGATGATGAAGAGCTTAATCTTGGTGGGAATGATGATAATAATGATGATGGAAACGATAATGATGGAGGAAATGATGATTTAGGGGGTTACGGGAGAATTGTGGTTGTTCAAACATGTGTAAACACTCTGCCGATACTTGTACTTGCGAGTCCTTTGGGCACAAGCGAGGGAGGAGTTGAAAAAAATGTGAGTGTAGGTGAGCGAAAAAAGAGCAGGGACCAAAAGAAACGAAAAAGAGCCCCATCCGAGCCTAGGACTAGACACCGGCGCACCAAGTCTTCTACTCTCCGTCATGAGTCGAAAGAGAGCATTGAAAAAGACGTCGACTCCCCACCGATGTAAACGGCGGACACCCCTCTTCACCACTCATTATCACCACTGGGTAATGTTTCAAAAAGCACGGGACAAAACCCAAGTTTACTAAAGTCCACTCCTTCGGAGTCGGATGTTATTGTAAAAAAGAGTCAAGATCCCAGACTCCCGACATCTATTGCACACGATTCATCGATTGCTTCTAACTTAGTAATTTTATCTATGGTTGCACTTGATTCTAGTAGTCTTAGTGACACTAGAGTAACGGTTATAGGACGTTCGCAATCCGAACGCTTCCAAGGATTAACCGGAAACCTTGCCTCCTTCAACATTACGCTAGCGCTCGAAGAAGGTTCGTCTAGTGGTGCCTTTGTATCATCACTAGATACCACAATGAGTAATCTAAGTGATCTATTTTTTGAGCCATTGATGATCGAGTTGCTCGAAAGTCTATACCTTACCCAAGTTCTGACAGGAAAAATAAAGAGGTGGAGGAGCTAGATCCAATGAAAAGAATCCTCTATCATGTGGATGTGATTCAGATGAGGAATGCAATTAATAAGCGTACGATTCCGGTTGATGATCGTGAGGATAAGTTACTTCATCTGAGGCCATAATTGTTTTAGATACTTCCACCACCTTCTACGACAACGATTCTGGTGATTACAAAGTCTCCAAGTTCAAAATATTCAACAAAGAAAAGAAAGGTTAAGCGAAATTTGTCAACCATTGTTGGGCCAAGAAATGGAGTGGATGAAGCTATGGAGTCTTTAGTGTGAAGGAATAAAGATGATTTTAGTTCGTGGAGATTCCGAACTAAAATCATCAAGAATAATCAGAAGTGAAATTTCCAGTTCGGGGAACAAGTTAGTTCAGATAATCTGAAGTAAATGAAGTTCCTCCAAACTGAAAATAAGCTAAGGTTTAAGTTAAGTCAACAGAAGTCAACATTGAAGAAATCAATTCGGAAGATGAAGACTTTAGTTCAAAACTGAAGTGAACTCACCGAAGTGAAATTAAGATGTTGATAATGTTGTAATAATTTAGTTCTTACTGTGTCTATTAGTTAGATTTTGTCTATAAATGGTGTGATAGGTAGTTTGAGTTTGTTGTCTTTGAACCCGGAACACTCTCAAAGAGGTTCTGTGAGCTTGAATGTCGTTGTAACAAGCTCAGTTCCAAACCTGTCACCACTATCAATGAAATCTTAAACACTTACACTCATTATTATTTTATCAGCTTCAATTTCAGTTTCACAAATCTGAATTCAACATTTCCTTCAATTGTGATTCCAAACACAAGTCATGAGATTCCGCATCATGACGTGTTGTTTTTCAATTCGATTCGCTTAGTATAGAGATGTTAAATTCAAGGACCTGTCAACCATAGTTGAAACTCCGGAAACAGAATAAGAACGTACGGAAACCCAGCTAGAATTACCATCAACGGATCCTCGATCAGATTATGAAGATGTTAAGGAATTTCTGAAGACTCTTCCCCGCGGTTTAATAGAAGAAACTTTACTTGAGAAGATTCTTTATAATGAACCACATTAGATTCGGGATGTGATGATTAGGGATGCGATTGCTCCAGATCGTGATTTAGAATATTTGTTTGATCGTGAACAGGAGGAAATTGAATATGTTATAACCAATTACAAATCCTTGAAATCCAATTGTCGTGCTCAGGCCAAGGATACTAAACCTCGACATTCGGATGATGACCCTGATGATATACTGAATGAGGGGGAAAATGTAAGACGTTTAAAGAAGATTAAGATAGAAAAGGCGACCGCTTTGGAATCGATGAAAGGATCGGGATCAAGTACAGAAGGAAATAAAGATGTGGTAAATGTCGATGAAAATGATGAATTGATTAATGAAGAGATTGAGATGGAACAGCCGGATCAAGTTCATAACGAAGAAATAAATGAACAAGGTGAAGCGGAAAAGTTGTAAAAGAAGGTAACAGAGATCGAGACATTGAAGATCTTTACCACAGTGCAATGATACTTGAAAAAGATGAAGATCTCAATCCATTGATTAGAAATGTTATTTGTGCAAGACTTAGAGAACAAAGAAAGTTTGAGAAAAGCAAAAATGTCGATTGGAGATTGACGAAGTATGACTTTGAGAATAGGTTGAAGCAACGAGATGTAAAAGATCTTCATGATGAAGACATGCAAAGAGAAGTAATGAGGTTGCAAAATTAGCACAAAGAACTTTACAAATATGCTTTATCGGATGATTTTGGTCTTCCAAAGTATGATGATATCGATCTTGAAGAACAAAAGAGGTTACATAAAAGAATAAACAAAGTGTTCATGGAAAATCAAGTGAAATATTTCTTTGTTCAAACTCCAAAAAGGGTAGAACCGGCAATTCTACATGGGCTTACAACAAATGAAAAAGAGTTGTGGAGCAAGTTCAAGCACTTCATTCATGAAAAGCATAAAGGGGTTGACAAGGTGTATTCGGTTCATGGAATTTCAGATGTTAGAGATATTAGCTCAAAGTTTCATAATGGAATAAAATATATGCTACATTCAAAGTTGCAAGAAGTAATGGAAAGTTCTACAACTTTACCGAATAATATTTTAATGATCTTAGTCCAAATATTATAGAGTGGCTTTTCATGTCAATGAAAAGATGGTCGAATAAAAGGGACGTTGAAAGATTTGCCGAACCAAGAGTGAAACGCTTTATGGAAGGCAAAGTTACGGAAGCAACATACTTTGACTTGCAAATTGCCCTTGAAAGTGGAAGAGGAAAAGTGAACTTGGTTGCCCCACAACAGAAAATCTCGATCAAACATGTAAGAAAATGGGCGATAGTGAATATTGGCGATAAAGGGATTATCTACTCAAGCCCACATTGGAGTGAAAATGTTGTAATGGTATTCAAGGAAGTACATCATTTCTCAACAAGCACACTACGTTCGATAAAAGGCGAGATAGAAACCATTATCAAGAATGGTGATGAAAGAAACAACGCAAACTCTGATGGTTATGCTAAGTGGAGAGAGGAAAGAAGAGAATATGAGTTTGGAAGATATGCTATTGAGATGTGTTTGAAGATTCGGGAAAACAAGTATTCAATTTATGCAATGATCAAAGCTCGAAGACAATATGAAATGCAACAAGAAAGAGATGAATGTGCAAAACTTTATCCCGAATTCAAAGAAAATGAATCTTCAACAACTCAGTCTCTGGCTCAACAAGATCAAGCATCTCAAGAACAAGAAAATCCAACTCAAGAATCGAATAAATGAAGCTTAGCATAAGTTTTTGAAATGTATTGTAAAACGTTAATAATTAATTTTTTAGAAACGATATTAAAGGGGGAAATTGTAGAGATTAGAATTAGTTAATATGGTTTCTAGAAGGTAATTGTATCATGTAATGAATGTTTACCCCTTACTTATAAATAGGTAAGGGGTGTGATGTAATAATAATACTTTTGGTTGATTCTCATTCCTAACACTATTCATGACTGTTTAAATGAAAAGTGTTATAATTTTCATAATGTGAATGTTTTTGTGTTTCCTAAACATGAATTGATTGTATTTGAAATTGCTGTTAATGAATTTGTGGTTATTGAAACTAAGAAAGTCAAAGCTAAAAAGTCAAAGAGAAAACCAAAATGCAATACATGCAAAAAGAAACACAAATTAGTAGAATGTTGGTTGAAACCTAAGGTTGAATGTGTTTCTGAATAGGTTCCAATGCCTAAATTGCAATTTGGTAGAATAAACTTTAAAGAATGCATGCTTAATTGTGAAAAATTCAACAATGTGAATGTGATTAAATTTGGTAGAATAAATATTGAATTGTTGGGTGGATTGCATGTACCTAAGTTGACAGTGGAAATCTATTATGTGCAGGGGAATGATTATGTGCAGGGGAAATCTATTAATCCTGAAGCGAATATATAGGTGGTAGACAGTGGAAGCTCTAGGAATATGATAGGAACATCAAGTTATTACAAGTTTTCATTGCTTTCATTGGTGGTCAGGTATCATTTGGAGGTGATATGGGTGGAACTATCATTGGACAAGGAAAAGTTTCAAATGGACCATAGACTTTAGAGCATGTTAACTTTGTGAAAGAATTGAATTATAACTTGCTTTCAGTCTCTCAGGTATGTGATAATGAGTACACTACTGCTTTCACTTCAGAATTTTTCTACATACTCAAACGTGAATATGTCATACCTCATGACATGATTGTTTTAAAAACACCAAGATGTGAGGACATGTATATTATGGATATGAACAATGTTAAATCTTCTGAATCCTCAACTTATATCTCCCCCTCTTTGTTATCATCCAACTTTTAACTTTAATCTCCCCCTTTTTTGAAGCAGCTTCAAAATGGATTATATTTTCGATGACAAATATGATGAAGCTCAAATTTTAAAACGATGTATATCCGTGTGTCTTGTAACACATATCCAAAAATACAGAGGATCTGACTTTTAACAAACATGCAAGAGTTGTTTCACTAAGGCTGAGATCAGATGAACATTAAATTTAGCATTAACATTAAATATCTCCTTTTAACACAAAATATATTTATATTCTTTGAAGCACATATCCAAAATTCAAGAATATCCAATGTGCAACGAATAAGAAACGATTGTTTTAATATACATAAACACAATAAATCTAACCTTACAACAACATATGTCAAAAATTCATATCTTTTGATCAGAAGTTTAGATCGAAAATTCATGGGGTTAGAATGTGCGTTTTTGTTTGAAGAAGATACATAAACAATCTCGTCCAAATCTGATGGGTAGCGAATGAGATATGGCCTTTTTACCACAACTGCCCAAAATATGACAAATAGGACCCCTAATTTTCAAACCTGTAGATCTTCTTTTTCTTCTCCTTCAAACCTTGTGGATCTTAGATCTAGAGCACCATGTGCTATGACACCAATTGTCAGAATCTAATGATCTAGGTTATCAAAGAAGTTGCAGCGGATCAACACTTGTGTATATGAATTACAATGAATAACAAGAACACAAACAGTTTTGCACCAACTCCCCAATTATATTTTGGTAAAAAATATAACATATATTTACAACGATAACAGGATCAACGACACCTTGACCTTGGGGAACAACCTAGTTTTTCTAAGTTTACATCACCATGCATTTTCTATACATTCACTCTCTTAATTTTCTCTATGCATTCATCAAGGTTTTATACCCTTGTTTCTAACAAAATCCAACTAAATCGTAGGAATAATAATTAGAAATATTTGATATATTTGTAACCTTCCTAGAATATCTCCTATTTTAAGGTAAAATATCCCTATAATAATGATAAATATAATTACAAATAAGAATAAAATCTAATCATATTTTATCTTAAATTAATCTTTATCTTCTCAGCAATATTAACTCTTGATAGGGCAGTGGTAACTGAATTGTAGTAGTAACCTATATGAGCAGTAAAAACTTCTATGAGCAGTAGAAACTGCACAATATTAACCAACACTTAGTCTTTTTTCAGTATAAATCAGAAACTCCAAAATAACAAACCTAACACACTGATTTTAAGAATGCTACTTTGAATGATTTTTGTGCTCATAAGGGAATTTCTAGGCAGTATAGCTCACCCAGAACACCTCAACAGAATGGGGTAGCTGAAATAAAAATAGGACATTAATTGAGGGAGCTAGATAAATGTTAAGTGCATCTTCTTTACCTGTTACTTTTTGGGCAGAGGCTGTGAACAGAATGTGTTATGTGAATAATAGGATTCATGTTGTTAAGAGCCTCGGAAAGACCTCATATGAACTATTTTCAGGAAGAAAACCTTTTATAGGATTTTTCAAAGTTTTTGGATGTCAATGCTCTATTTTGAATACCAAAGATCACCTAGGAAAATTTGATTCTAAAACTGATGATGGATACTTTCTTGGTTATTGTTAGGTCTCAATAAGATCTCAAACACTAGCTAATCAATAACAAATAAGTATTTAGATGTTAATTGTTACGAACCGTTTAATCACTCAGTTTCTTAGTATATTATAGCGAAATTATAATAACGAAGTAATGAGAATAACACACAGTTATTTTATTAGAAAAGTTTAACGATTACAATAGTCAAGCTCACTATTTATACACAATAACAATGACCTTGATAAGGAAGAATCCTAGTAAATCTTCTAAAAGGATAGAAGATTTAGTCTAACAAATATACCTAAAATAACGTATTACATTTCATTATGGAGCTGAGTAGTCAGCTCCACAATGCCTTAGTCTCTTTTCATCACTCAAACTCAAAGTTACTCAGACTCAAAAAGTAAGACTTTAATAAACAAATTTATTAATTTGGGTTAAATCGTTGATTTTCCTAACAATCTCCCCCTATCTGTTTATATTAAAGTCTTTTACAATGGGACACATCCAAAACAAACACAAACTTAAACACAAATTAAAGTAAAACAGTTTGTGAATTAAAAAAAATTACTTTCTTCTCTTGGAGGCCTTCTTTTGCTTCAATGGCACATCCCATGGATTAGGCTTCTTCACTTCTTTTGCCCACTGTAATCTTTCTGTTTTCCACCCAAGCAGCTTCTCCATTTCAGCATCTGACTTGTTAAACAGTAGTTAATATTCTTTCTTGTTCAGTTCTACTTTGTCCATCAATGTCCCCATTTCTTCAATTCTTCTAAGGTTATTAAATAACCAGCTAATCAGCTTCATGCGAAATGGAATACATTGGTCAGATTCACACTCACTTAGAAGAGCAATACAATGATATATAGAGGACATGTTCAATCTGTCCTTAGCTTGAAAGCATTCTTCTCCCCCACAATCAACATAACACAAGCCTTCATAGTTATCAGTCTTCATATATGTTCTTTCTTGAAAGATTAAGCCTTTGGGAACTGGATGTAGACTGCTTGTTTCCAAACCAAGTGATTTAGCCCCAGCTCTCACTCTGTTGACTGTGTGCAAAATGCTCTGTAGTCTTCATCTGAAATCAGCTTCAGTAAATAGGCAACATTCACATTTGAGACTGCTTCTCTTTTGACCTCAAGTCTGTGTGCGATGTTGTTTATTATTGGGCTCAGAGTGGCAATTTCCTTCCATTCTTCTAATCCCAATGTATGCATTCTGTGTACCCCAATTCTGAAGGAGCCCCCTTTCTGGTAGCATGTCAGCATGAGATCAGATCCACCAGTATCAATACAATTCAATGTAGACCAATCTGGCTTCTTCCCTTAGTACTTGCTTAGCCATTTGTTTGTCAGCCTCAATCCTCTGCTGTTCTTCATAAATTGCCAGTTCTTCTTCCTCTTTCATTTCAGCTTCAAGCACTTCAACAGCTTTGATGCATTGATCTTGTGTTTCTGTGGGTTTGGCATCAAACTTCTCCAAGTAAAGACCTTTGACATATTCTTTGTAGATTTCAACTGTCAGGCCAGCATTGTGAGCATATCTTCGCAATTTTGCTAATTTTTCAGCTTCAGCTTGACTGTCAGTTAATTCTTTTGTTGATGTCTCAGGCTGAACAGTTGGATTCTCCATTTCAGTTTCTGCCTCAGCTTGAGCAGTTGAATCTTCCATTTCAGTATCAGAATCAGTATCACCTGCAACCTTTCCTTTAACCTCCTTGTCATTCCCTTGATCCTCTTTCTCAGATTCACTTGATATGTCACTGTAATCCGTCTCATAATGGTCCCCAGTCTGACTAGTTTTCAAATTGAATCTTGAGGTTTTGAAGTATCTTTTCTCACTGTCATCTCTCTTTCTTTTCAAAGTCTGCTTGGGGAGGTCAGACTCACAAGTTGTGGTAACATTTTTCTCCCCCTGAGTCTGAGCACCCATGGAGACCTCTTGCACAACCTGTTTTCCCTTCCTGATCTGACTGAGTTCAGATGTCAGCTTCACCACAATCCCTTTTAATTCCTCCATATCCATAGCATTTTGGCATTTTATGGCACTCATATCAGCCTGCATTGCAGTCATTTTGACATCAAACTGAGTTGACATGTCCTTAATTGCTTGTAACAGCAAAGGAACAGCCATAGCAACCTCAAACTGAGAAGAAGAAGTAACAGTAGATAGGGGTACATATGGTATAGCCTCACCCCCCCCCCCCCCCCCCCCCCCCCCTTGTTTACTAGGAGAGCGATCCTTGGCCAAAGAAGTAGAAGTCTGTACCTCACTCAGTTTGAGAAGTGAGGCATTGACGACTTGTGCAGAGGAGTGAGAGAAGTTTGGTGGTACATTAAAGTGAACTAGCACAGAGCTAGTGAAAATTGCCTTAGGAATAGGCTTTGAAACTGAGGTGGGTTGTCCCATACTAAGTACAGGGATATTCAGGAGTGAAATATCGTCTTCAATGCTTACCACATGTGTCAGTGTGGCAGCAGCAACGTGTGTCTCCAAGCTGACTACTCTAGTTTGGCTTTGGGTAGTCTGGGTAGTCAGTTCCACCTCTTGCTCTAGCAGAGGGAGGATGGACTGATCTACAACACTTGAGGGGAGTTTAGAACTCTCAGCCTCATGGAAAAGTGAGTCCATTAGTGCTTGATTTAGAGTGTGGCTTGATGTGAGTGCTTTTTCGAAAGAACTTGGTGAGTTCAATAGATTGGTCGCTTGATTTGCTAATACATCAAAATGGAAAGTGGACTGTACCTCAGACTGAGAGGGGATACTCTCAGACTGAGGGATAGAGAGAGGGATATTCATACCTGAGACTGCCTCATCTTGCCCTGCCCCACCAATCCCTACCTCAGCAGCTGAAAGAGGATTCTTTGTCGCCAAATTCTCGTCAATTCCTTCACCTTGATCTACTGAGTCTGAATGGTCAGACTCAGTGACTTCAGGATCAATAAAAGGGTTATCAATCCACTGAAGCATAACTGGTGTCAAACCTGTCTCAGCTTCAATGATATTGATGTAAGTGAAAATTTTAGAGGTCAGTCTGGGAAGAGAGCACACATAATTTTTTTGATAAAGTTGCCCATAAGCTGCCTTTCCCAGAGCCTCCTCAAAGCTAAGTGAGAGAACTCGAATGAATGGAACATCATTCGGTCGTTTTGACTTTAAAACAAGGGAGAGAATCTCGTCAAAATAGAGTTGTGAGTAAGAGATTCGTCTGCCCGTGACCATTGAATGAAAAAGATGGGTCTCGAATTCATTCATTTGATTAAGACTCCCAGATTTACCCCCCAAACAACGTGTAATACTGGGAAAAGAGGACTTTCCATTTTCCTGTGAAGAATTTATATTCGATTACCCCCTGGATTACAGGCTGACCAATGAGAGGGAATGCCTCAGCTCGAGCTTGTTGTTCGGTCAGTTTGGCCTGAAATCCCCCTTTACCCGCTTCAAGAGCTGTGGGTAGCAACAGTGCCGCGCGAATGGTCTCCTCAGTAATGGTAAGGGTTTGCCTTCCATCATTATACGTGCCTGTAATTGCAGTCTGATCAGCGTTAGCGGTGCAGGTGTACCACCACTCATATAAAACTGGTGGGTACATCACCGTTTCACAAAAATACGGACCATAAAGGGGATGGGATTGCATGAACTGACACAGTTGTTTAAAGCCCCTGTTCTGTTGATTGGCGGGAATATCGGTAGTGGCCACCCTATTGTTATCCTTGATTTGAACCCGACTGTGAAAATCAACGCCAGAAATCATGCTTGGAGTAATGTGAAGGATCATGTTCATATCCGCCATTGAAGAGAGTACAAGAAAAAGATTAGAGAAAATAAGAATTAGGTTAAAATTTGAAATTAAGTTGAATTTAAACTAAATGAGCGAAATTGTAGTAACTTAGTTAGGAAACTTTCCATATAGTCTATGCAGTTTGACCCTATTGAAAATTATGACCCCTAAGTTTAAAAAATAGTTGCAACTGACCCCTAAAAAAATTATATATATATAAAAAAATGATTAAAAAAAACTTTACAGACTAATGAAAAAAATATTAAAGAAAAAAAAATTTTAAATTTTTTTTTTAAAAAAAAAATTTTAAAAAAATATTTACGAAAATTACATTCAGTCTGAGCACATGGTCAGACTGAAAAATCTCAAGCTGACTAAAAGGTCAGACTGAAATTTTATTCTTTTGACATATTAAGGAATCAACATGCCCAGTTCCCCAAAGAGATAGAAAAACCTGTCCTCACTCAGAGGTTTCGTGAAGATGTCTGCCAATTGATCATGGGTGGCTACAAAGTCCAGTCTGACTTTGCCTTTCTCCACACAATCTCGAATGAAATGATGTCTTATTTCAATGTGTTTTGCCCTGGAGTGAAATACTGGATTCTCAGTTATTTGAATAGCACTCTTGTTGTCACACATGATTGGAGTGTATTGAATCTTGATGTCAAGATCAGCCAATTGATGTTGCATCCATAGTAATTGTACACAACAGCTCCCTGCGGCCACTTACTCAGCTTCAGCTGTGGAAGTTGCGACTGAGTTTTGCTTTTTGCTTGACCAACTGACTAGTTTTCCTCCCAGAAGCTGACATCCCCCTGATGTACTTTTTCTGTCCATTCTACACCCTGCATAGTCTGCATCTGTGTAGCCAATTAGTTCAAAACCAGAATCTTTAGGGTACCATAGGCCAAGATTTGGAGTACCCTTAAGATATCTGAAAATTCGTTTGACGGCTTTAAGATGGGATTCCTTTGGGTCAGCTTGATAACGTGCACATAGACAGGTAGAGAACATGATGTCAGGTCTTCTAGCAGCTAAGTAAAGTAAAGAGCCAATCATACCTCTGTAAGTACCTTGACAAACTGACTTGCCAGTGTTGCCTTTATGCAACTTATCAGAAGTACTCATTGGTGTTTTCATTTCAGAACATGATTCAAAACCAAATTTCTTTATTAAATCATGGACATATTTACTTTGATTTATAAAAATTCCATCTTTCTTTTGTTCTACTTGTAGACCAAGGAAAAACGTGAGTTCTCCCATCATACTCATTCTATATTCACTACACATGAGATTTGAAAACCAAGTACACAACTTTTCATCTGCGGATCCAAATATAATGTCATCAACATATATTTGTACCAAAATCACATGCCCTTTTTCCTTTTTGATAAAAAGTGTCTTATCAATTGATCCTCTTTTAAAATGATTTTTAAGAAGAAAGTCAGATAAGGTATCATACCAAGCTCTAGAAGCTTGTTTGAGACCATATAATGTTGTGTTAAATTTAAAAACATGATCAGGAAAATTAGGATCAACAAAACCTGGAGGCTGCTTGACATATACTTCCTCCTGTAGATCACCATTCAAAAATGCACTCTTCACATCCATTTGATATAGGAAGAAGTCTTTAAAGGCTACATATGCTATGAATAAGCGAATTGCTTCAGTTCTGGCCACTGGAGCAAAAGTTTCAACATAATCAATGCCTTCTTCCTGTTTGTATCCTTGAGCCACCAATCGTGCTTTATTCCTAATCACCACTCCATCTTTGTCATATTTATTTCTAAATATCCATTTAAGTCCAATGATAGTCTTAAACAGGGGACGTGGGACCTTTGTCCAAACATTGTTTCTTATGGATTCTCCAAGTTCCTCTTGCATACCATCAACCCAGTCTTCATCTAATAGAGCTTCTTCAACCTTCTTTGGTTCCATCAAACTCAAGAAGTTTGTATAAAAACAAAAGTTAGTTGTGGCAGTTTTTCGTCTGGTTTTGACTTCTTCATTTAATGAACCAATTACCAATGATATGGGACGTACCTTGAGAGTCTTGATGTTTCCTATCTCACTGTGTGGAACTGCAGCTGCTTGAGACTGAGTATCATCAGTTTGAGTGTCATCACGCTGAGTATTTTGGATCTGAGTTTGGTCAGACTGAGGGGTTTCAGTCTGAGTTTCATCAATTTCATTAGACTCATTTGTTTCAATATCAGGGACACTCTTGAAGGTTGATTCATCAGGTTCACTCTCAGACTCTGGATTTTGATGTGCTATTTCATCATTCTGATCTACAGCATGAGAGTCAGCTTCAAACGTTGTTACTAGTAGTTCATCACACAGCTGATTGATAGTGGCTATGTCAGTCTGTGATGACGGTTCATCTTTGTCAGACTGAGTGGTGTCATCAAAAGTAACATTGATACTTTCTTCCACAGCTTTCCTTCTTTCATTATATACTCTGAATGCTTTAGCGATGCTTGAGTATCCAACAAACAATCCTTCATCGGCTTTAGGAGACATCTTACACAGCAAATCCCGTTGATTAAGAATATAACATCGACTTCCAAAAATATGAAAATAATGGATGGAAGGGACTTTATTATGATACAATTCATATGCAGTTTTCCCATGTCTCTTCACGATGATGGATCTATTCTGTGTAAAGCAAGCAGCGTTCACAGCTTCAGCCCAGAATTTTATCTTCATGTTTCCATAGCATAGCATAGTCCTGGAAGCTTCAATTAGTATCTATTTCTTCTCTCTGCAACTCCGTTTTGTTGAGGTGTTCGAACTGAGGCAAAGTTTTGTACTATTCCCAATTGATCACAGAAATTTATTAAGACTGAGTTTTTGAACTCAGTTCCATGATCGCTCCTCATCTGTCGAACAAGATTATTCTTCTGTCGCTGTTCTCTTTTGATCAGACTGATGATTTCCTCAGCTGCATCTCTTTTAGCCCGTAAAAATATAGCCCAAGTAAATCTAGTAAATTCATCTACAATCACAAGGGTGTATTTTTTTCCTCCTTGGCTCTCAATCCCAATTGGTCCAAACAGATCCATATGTAGCATGAATAGTGGTCCATCAATTGAATGCAACATCTTGGATGGGAATTGAGTCTTGGTTTGCTTTCCAAGCACACAAGCTGAGCAAACTTTGTCTTTGGTATAGGTCAGCTCAGGAAGTCCTCTAACCAATTTACTTTTTGACAAGGCATTTATGTTTTTGAAGTTTAAATGTGATAATCTTCTATGCCATAGCCAATTAAGTTCTTCTTTAGTTTCAGTGAACAAACACGTCTCAGCCTCATCATTGGTTGTACTCAGATCCAGGCAAAATACATCTCTTTCTCTTTTGGCAAGTAGCAATGGTTTCCCTTTATCATTGTAGATTATGCATGCTTGCTTTCTGAATCTGACCTCAGCAGCTTCATCAGTGATTTGACTTACACTTAGTAAGTTGTGTTGTAAACCTTTGACATAAGCAACTCTTTTGAATGTGACAGCTCCAGCATGTATCTTTCCATATCCTCGTGTCATTGACACCCCATTATCACCATATCTCACTTAAGGCCCAGCTTCTTCTTTGTAGTCTTGTAGGAAAGACTTCTTCCTGTCATGTGCCTTGAAGCTCCACTATCTCGATACCATTTTGTAGAGTCCTGCACATGAAACAGAGAATATTAGTTCCTTTTGGGTACCCACTTTAGAGTGGATCCATGAACTGAAACTGATTTAAGTTTAGGTTCAATCTTGCATTCAGTTTTGGAGCTAGTGTAGTTCCATTTATTGAGTTCTTTCATGCAGTTAACTGAATAATGACCTATGACACAACAATATTTACATGGAGTGTCTTTAAGACTGGCTTGAGATGAAACTGACTTATATTTGGTATTTTTGACTGAATTTGGCTTAGTTTGAAATATTTGTCTTTGCTTTTGAGGTGAGACTGACTTTGATTTTGATGAGACTGACTTAAAGTTTGGTGAAACTGACTTCTGTATGGATGGAGCTGACCAAGGTTTTGGTGAAACTGACTTTTGAAAATTATTTTTTTTGTGGTCTTGACTGAGTCAGTTGCTTACAAAACACAGCTTCATGTCCTTTTTCACCACAATTGTAGCATGCCCTCTTAGGAGGAGTCTTTGGCCTGATGTGGTGAGGTGATTTATTTCTGACTAGAGTTTTTACGATGTTAGTCAGTTCCAACAATTGATTTCCCAATTTATCAATAGTTTTGTTTTCATGACTTTTGTTAGGGATTTTGGAACTGACTTGACTCTGAATCTTAGATTTACTCACAACCTTGGGTAAGACATTATTTATATGCAAAGAATTGTTCACTACATGCACGTTTGTATCAGTTTCAGATAAATTAACACATTCAGACTGAGAAGAAGTTGAAGAATCACTTTTATTAAAAACTTGAGAAATTACAGGTTTGACAAAAGCATTTGACATCATAGTTTTTTCTCCTTTCATATAAGTGAAAGTGTTTGGAAGAATATTGAAAATAATTTTTTCTCTTTCAGCTTTTTCAGCTTCTTCTTCTTCTTCAGTCATATGCATCTTCAGAATGAAGTCCTCACCCAACACAACTTGAACTTGTTTGGGTACCTGTCTGATCAAACAATCTTCATTTTTTAAGGATGATATGCACCATGATTTACAAATTCTTTTATAATGCTCAGTATTCTTTTGCAAGATCACTATAAGCTTCAATCTGAGCATTTAAAAGAACTTTATAACTTTCTAGTTCAATTATTTTATCATCTTTAATTTTCAAAGCATTTTCAATATCTTTAATCTTTTGTTTAAATTCAGATTGTTCTTCTAAAGTGGTGGTCAAATCAATAAATATATACTCAAACATTTGAAGTTTTTGTTCATTTGTATAAGTATTGAAATTACGTACCTTATAAAGCTTTGATTTGTTCCAGTCTGAGTTGCAACTCAGTCTCTCAGCTTCCTTCAGATCCTTCTCGAACTGAGATGCAGATTTCTCAGCCTCAGTCACTTCCTTTGTGAACGCCATCAAGCACTTATCCACCACTTCCTCATCCTCATCAGATGACAGTTCCTCATCTACCCATTCTTCAGCAAAGAATGCCTTTTGCTCAGTTTGAGGCTTTTGAGTATTTGAACTATTGCCTTTCTTGTATTTAAGATACTTCTTTCTGTATCTTTGAGCCCTCTCAGCAACCTCATCCATGTGCTCAGTCTGAGCATTTTTTACTTTACAGTCAGCAGCCATGTGACCATATTCATTGCATTTAAAGCATTTAACCTTCTTTAAATCAAAAGGCTTCTTTCCTTTGTAACCAGTCTTCTGTTCCAGCTTCATGGTTAACAATGCCAACTGATTCTTCAGCTTTTTGACTTCAGTTTCAACATCCGATTTTGAGTCTGAGTTTAACTCAGATTCAGATGAGACAGCTTTAGAATATATTTCTTTGTTCCTTTTGCTAGTTGAAACCAATGCAGCTTCAGGATCTCTTGTAGTTCTTCTATTATTTATCTTTTTCCTCTCTTGAGATTCTTCAAAATTCAGCAACAAACCAAAGAGGCCAGGCAGCTTATAGGTGGACAATTTTTCACTAACCACAAGAGATGTGATAACTTATTCAAATTTATTTGGAAAGATATCAACAAACTTCTTGCAAATTTCATCATCTTCCTTCATCATTCCTAAAGCTGATAGGTCATTCAACAGAATTTGGAACCTTCTATGCACGTCAGCTAAGGTTTCCTTATCTTTCACGTAGAAATTTTCATAATTTCTAATCATACTGTTCAATCTTTGCTCTCTCACAATTGGTACGCCTTCATAAGATACAATTAAAGTATCCCATATCTCTTTAGCAGATCTGCATCCAACAATCTTTGAGAATATCTGCTCAGACACAGCGTTTCCTAGGATGCTTCTTGCTCTTGGATCTAGATTGAAAAGCAGTTTATCAAGATCTGTCCACTATGATTTAGGAGTTTGAACCCACCTTGCACGTTGAACAACTTTGTCTCCTTCCTTGACCTCATCATTATGTTTTCCTGGAATAATTGGTCTTTCAGTTACAGTTCTCATCAATTTTTCATGAATTCCGGATAGATGCCACTCAGCTTTAAGTTTTTTCAATGGGCAAAGTTGTGACCATTGAAAATGGGAATACCTTTTCCAGCCATAGCAGGTGTATTGGATGAAGATGATGACATTGTATTTGAGATTTTATGTATTGATCTTCTAAGATTGGTAAATTTATTAAAATTTAAATCTTATTTGCTCTGATACCAGTTGTTAGGTCTCAATAAGATCTCAAACACTAGCTAATCAATAACAAATAATTATTTAGATGTTAATTGTTACAAACCGTTTAATCACTCAGTTTCTTAGTATATTATAGCGGAATTATAATAACGAAGTAATGAGAATAACACACAGTTATTTTATTAGAAAAGTTTAACGATTACAATAGTTAAGCTCACTATTTATACACAATAACAGTGAGCTTGATAAGTACGAATCCTAGTAAATCTTCTAAAAGGATAGAAGATTTAGTCTAACAAACATACCTAAAATAACGTATTACGTTTCATTATGGAGCTGAGTTGTCAGCTCCACAATGCCTTGGTCTCTTTTCGTCACTCAGACTCAAAGTTACTCAGACTCAAAAAGTAAGACTTTAATAAACATATTTATTAATCTGGGTTAAATCGTTGATTTTCTCAACAGTTATTCTAGTGTTTCAAAGGCTTATAGAATTTTCAATAGAAGAACTAGAACAATAGAAGAGTATATTAATGTGATATTCAATGAACTTACACCAAATGTTAAGAATTCAGGTGCTGCTTGGTTGTTTGATTTAGATACATTTGTGAATTCTTTTAATGGTTTCTATCAAGAACATGTTTCAGAAGAAGTGCAGGCATCTCCAGAAAATGTTGCTAACGTTGAATACATCTCTGAGTTTAAGATTGCTTCACGACAAGAAGATTGTGTTCCAGCAAGTGCAAGTGCTGAATCTTCATCTATATTTCATGACCAAACCCATTCACCGGAAGATACAACATTTGTGTGTCCAGATTCTTTAGAAGGACAAACTGATGCAGATATTCTCCAAGGAGATAACATTCTAGTGAAGATCAAGTCAATTCGGGTGGAGTCATTGAAAATCAAGATAACTCTGGTGAAGCTCAAAACAATTCGGGTGCACAAACTGAAAGTCAAGATAATTCTGGTGAAGCACAAAACAATTCGGGTGATCAAATTGAAAATCAAGATAACTCTGGTGAAGCACAAAACAACTCAGGTGCACAAACTGAAGTCAAGACAACTCTGGTGCAAATCCATTTAACTCTGGTGCAGCAAATGAAAACAATTTTGATGAAACAAGCCAAGAACAAACCAGTGAAGAAACTTCTGATTCCTTATTCTTTGATGATCTTGTGTTACATCAAACAAATCATTCTGATAATATTACTGAGGAGATACACTCAGTTTTAAAAGTTCACAATACACATCCTCTAAGTAATATTATAGGAAATTTGTATGACGGAGTTAAGATAAGAAGTAGTAATGGTTTGGAAAGTATTTGTTTGTTTTCTTTCTTTCTATCCCAGATTGAGCCTAAGACTGTAGACATTTCATTAACTATAAATAGTTGGGTAGAGGCTATGCAAGAGAAGTTGCTACATTTTAAGATTCAGGAAATAGGGACTTTAGTGGAAAGACCTAGAGATGTGAATATTTTGGGAGTTAAATGGATCTTTAAGGTCAAAAGAGATGATAGGGGTATTATTGGGAGGAATAAAGCTTGGCTTGTGGTTAATGGTTATACACAGAAAGAGGCCATAAGATTGTTTTTAGTATATGCTGCTTTCAAGGACTTTAAGGTATATCAGATGGATGTTAAATCAGCCTTTTTGTATGGAGTTCTTGAAGAGACTATGTATGTTAGTCAGCCTCCTGGTTTCATTGACCCTCAATACCCTGATCATGTGGTTAAGTATGGTTTACATCAAGCTTCTAGAGCTTGGTATGATACATTGTCCAAATATATGATAGAACATGGGTATCTTAGGGGCACAACTGATAAGACTTTATTCACTAAGACAATTGGCTAAGAGTCTGTTTTTGTTCAAATATATGTTGATGATATCATATTTGGCTCAACTAATGATGCCTTATCCAAAGAATTTGAAGTTGTCATGCATTCAAAATTTCAAATGAGCTATATGGGAGAGATGTCTTTCTTTTTAGGACTACAGGTTAAGCAGTTCGAAGCTAGACTATGGCCTTAACTTTATGACCACTCCCATACACATAAACAACACTATTGCAATGTTCATCACTAAGAACCCTGTGCAACATTCTAAGACAAAACATATTTAGATTAGACAAAATTTCATAAGAGATTGTTTTGAAAAACACTTGATTCACTTAGTTAAAAATTAACAATGACCTACAATTGGCTGACCTTTTCACAAATGCATTTGATGTTACGAGATTCAATTTTCTTTTTCAAGTTATTATTCTAATGAATCTTGATTGAGTGTTTATTCAAAAATATTTGTGTACATATCTTTTTGCACTTTGTGTTTCTTTTATTTCTAAATACAAAAAGAGGGGAAGAAAAATGAAAAAAATAAAAAATATTTGAAGTCTGATGTTCCTTTTTCTTTTAAGTCTTGTAAATATTTTGTAAGTTTGGTGTTGTTGTCTTTTCAGTCTGGTAAATAATTTTTAAGTATGGTGTTACTTTTTTAAGTCTGGTGTTGGTTTATTACTAAGTCGGGTATTGAGTATTTGTACAGATAAAATCCAACAATATGTGTTTTTATGTACGTATACTATAACTCAAAAAGATTTCTTTCTATTCTATTTTTAAGTTTTTTTTAGTCTGTTAATTCTGTTTCATATTGACATATTTTAAGAAAATCAAATACAAAATTTGAAAAACCAATAAAAAACAGTATAAAATTTTTAAATGTTTCACAAAAACAAAATTTCTAAGAAATGAATCATAAACATAAATTCCAGCTTAATTTAATATCGTTCAGTATTTATAGAATCTCTTGAAACCAAATGTTTTCATAAATTCATATATTCTTGTATTTTGAAACCTTAGCAATATGTGGTTTATAAATTGCTTTAAGTCATTAAAATAGATAATTGTCAAATGGGAGATTAGTTATTGTCAAGTAGAAAAGCAAAGAAAAGATATATTTTCAATAAATTATGGCATATAAATCTATTTAACATAAAAATTCTTAAAGTTTTAAATTGTTCTTTGTACAAATTTATTGACTTTGAGATCCTTGATGCTAACTTGATAAACGACAAAGACAGGTGAATAAGTCCAAATTCTTTGATAAACTAGTTTGTTGTCCTCTTAGATCGTTGATGCTTACTTGATAAACAACAGAGACAGGGGAATGAGTTGAAAAACAGTACTAAGTAAATTATGAACATAAAAAACATGCATACAGTCACAAATATCTTGTGAGAAAAAGCAGTTTATAAAGGTTACAGAATCATATTCTGGGGGCTCTCAATAAAGATTGAAGATTTTTCATATAAATTCTTTTGTTAAATCATGACACAAAACTACCGTGTTTTCATGACAATAAGGTATACATGCCATATTTAAGTAAAATATTGGATTTTAATTTATTTCTACTTGACAACAATTGAATAAGTTTGACTTTATATCATGTCATTTTTAAATTATTAAAACCTACAATTTATGAATTTTTGACACAGGTTAAATTCTAATAAATATACAAGTGTTTGCATTTTACAAAACATTTCATTTCTGTAACAAATTTACTCATATGAACTAATTTATGAAATCCTGGAATATATGTTTTTGATCTCTAAAACTGAAATTTTGCTTAGTAAACAATTTCAAAGTTAACTGATGTATTGGATAGTTTTAATTTGGTGTTAAGAATTTAACCCAGAAAGATTTGAATGGTTTGAATTTGAAATTTTAATTTAATTCGGGTGATTTTAATTTAATTCGCGTGCTATTAATTTAATTCGGGTGCCATTAATTTTGATTCGGGTACAATTAATTTAATTTAAGTGATATAAATTTAGGTCGGGTGTTGATTTAATTTATGTTTGGTATTTGACTTGACTGTGTTGACCATTAGTTTAAGTCGGTTTCTTTATTTTTATTTCGGTCATATTTTGTTTCAATTTTAACTCGGGGTCACTATTTTTAGGTCGAGTGTCTTTTGGTGGAAAAACATTTAATTTATTGTATTCCTAATTTCCTTTTAATACTTTTAAATTCAAATAATCATTTTTAATTTATGCAAATTGCATCTCTTATCCTAATCAAATTGCTAATTTCAATATCATTTCTTACTATTTCCTATCACTGAAGCTTTTTCTTAGATGCATCCTGATAAGTTTGAAGAGCCTTTCGATTCGTTACTAGTGTTTTTAGATTATTTGATTGCTTTTTCCCCTGTTTTTCATTGTTTATTAAGGTGTGTTTTCACTTTTACTTTGTTTTACTGTATTCATAGTAATTATATTGCTTTGATTGTGTACTAATAATCTGCGATTGATTTCAGATGGCTTTTTCATTTAAACCAAAACATAATGTTGCTGCATTTCTTGCTATGGGTCATTCTGAAGTAGATGATGAATGGAGACTCATTCTTGTATTTTTGATAAACTCCAATATGAGGTTTTCTATATCTGAAAGTCATGTCTTATACAGCGACTTGCTTGTGGATTTTTGGCAAAATGCAAGGTTTAGCATGATTAATGATGTGGGAACGATTGCTTCCAGTGTTCAAATGGAGAATGTTATACAATTGAAGAAAGCCAGGCTTTGCCTAATTTAGCAACAACCCATATTCTTACTCCTGTGGTTCCTACCATGTCTACCCCTGTGGTGCAAATTCAGAAGGATGCTTCAACAAGTAGTCCTATTCAAGTATATACTTCAAAGAAGAACGGGGGAGTTGGAGTTGGGGTATTGACTTTGCTAGAGCTTGAGAAAAAGAATGAGGCTTTGGAAAATTTGGTTCAGAAGCAGAGATCTATGATCAACCAACTACGATGGAGAAATGTTGGGAATGAAATTATTAGAGATCAACTTAGGTTTTCAGATCTGTTGACGTCTCTTCCAGTGGATGATGCATCCAAAATAGGGGGAGATAAAACTACCCAAACTGAAGTTGAAGCTGAGAAGATTGTTGATACAACTGTTGTGCTAGAAGATGATGATATGGAGCAAACCGCTCAAATGGAGTTTGAAGGTAGGATTGATGAGGAAGAAGAGAATGCTAGAAGTGATTCAATCAATGAAGAGACTGAAATTGATTTAACCATTGTTGGCAAAATTGTAAAAGACATGGAGAAGGCTGGCAGCTCAAAAGGTAGGGAGAAAATGTTTGAATTTACCTTTGACATTAATCTATTTAAATCGGGTAGTGAAAAAATTAAGTCGGGTGAAGGGACATTTATCTCTGGTGACGACTTAATTAAATAGGGTGGTGAGAGACTTAACTTTGGTGATGAGTTATTTAACTCTGGTGATGAGGAAGACTGTAAAAGTGTTATGCTTGGAGAGAATATCAAGAAGTTTAGAGGTGTTGATCAATTTGGTGAGATAAATGATAAACAAAAATTTCAGAGGCATTTTGAAGGGTTATATGAAGGAATATTCGATGAAAGTGCAACAGAGACATTCAGTGTATATATAAAGGAAAGAAAGCCTATTTTCGTGCATACTTATGATGATAGCAATATATGGAATGAGGAGTTGGGAGGAGATAAGATGGTTATTGATATTGATAGTGATAAGAAGATGAACCTACTAAAACAGTAGTAAAGGAAGAAGAAGGAGAGAAGATTGTGGAAGAAATTGATGTAGGAAGTAGTTTAAAACAAGGAGCATGAGGAAGAGTGAAAAGCCGGGCTATGAAGACTTCAAGTTTAGTACCTTCAAGAGTTGTGGATTTGAAAAAGAAAATGCTTGGGTACAAAAAAAAAATTTCAGAGACAAATTATAAGCTCCACTTGAAGAACTACTTGATAGTTGTTGGTGGTATGTCTGCCAGATCAGTTGGGCAGATGAGGATAGAGACTTTGGAAAGGAACTGGTTAGATGTACAGACCAAGGTGATGGTTAATGAGTTGAAAACAAAGAAGGAAAGGAAGCTAGAGGAGGTAATGAACAAGAGACAGATGGAAAGGGTGTTAAAGGATGTTGGTGGATCTTCTGGAACAAATGTTGAAGTCAACTTGGAGAGTCAGACAAAAATAACTCCAATTGCAACTCTTGTACATAATGTTGAAGGATCTTCTGCAAAATCTGTTGATCAAAGTCAAAATGTAACTTTGAAGTCTCATGTTTAAAAACAGATTCAAGAAGTTCATTTGAATACAAAGGTGAAGCAAGAAGATGATCGTTTTGCTGAATATATGGAGAAGGAGCCATGGTTTACAAAAACTCAACCAGAAACTCATTCACATGCTCAACCAAAATAAACACTTCCAGATGACTATTATGTTGATGATCCAGCTGTCACTACAATGATTGAAGAGTTATCAAACTGTATAGATGAAATTTCATCAGATGGTGGTGATCTTGATCAGTATGGATTCCCTATTGACACTGCTGATACATCAATCCAAGGAGATGAAGGTGCAACTGGATCAAGAATCAAGAAGGTGGCTCTAGAAGAGTTAAGGGCATAAAGGGAAGAGCTTCTAAGGATGAACAGAGGCATTATGCCACTTATCGTTGGTTGGAGGTTTGATCATTACAGTGGTGCTATAGTGATTAACAGAAAGATCAGAACTGGAACTATGACTCAATCCTTTGACACAATTGAAAAGCTAATGCAAATATCAGTGGAAGATGTCATAAGGATTTGTCAACTGAAGATGGTGAATCATGGTTCATACTCACATGGATATGACTATGAAAAATTCATCCATGCATGTGCTAAAACAGACTTTGACAACTTTGGGAACAAATTCAAGGCTAAAAGGAAAAGGATGACAATGTACACAGCTCATATGAAGAAAGTCAAAGTTGTGCATTAAAAGCCTAAAATTCTCAGATGGTGGATGGACTATGAAAATGATGAGATTGTCTTGGATAGAGAAGATGGTGAAGATGAGAGGCTCTATGAAAATGCAGATGTAACAGAGCTCTCAAATGAAGATATTCTGACTATCTTTCATTTACCTCTTGAAAAACTGCAACTTGATGATAATAAAAGAAGAATGGCACTAGAGGTTGTAGCATGGGAGGTAGATAAGATCAAAAGAGGTACAAGAGCAGGAAGATAGCTGCGTATATTTATGTTTGAAGATGGGAATGAAGCTAATCCTAACAAGATGAATATTTTGGAAGCATCATCCAAGGGGGAGATTGTTGGAGCATAAAAGGAGTGATGGTTGAAGCTTCCAAAGACTATTCGTTAAGTGTTTTGTGTAAACATTTAGTTCGGGTGAACATTGTTCATCACCCGAACTAAATCATAGTTAGGACTTTCATGAACACTTTAAGTCGGGTGAACTAACTCTTCACCAGAGTTAAGTTCAAGTTCACCCGAACTAAAGTTAAATGATTTTTTGTTTATTTGTTCACCTAAAGTTTTTTGAAATAAACAAAAGGTTTGATGTAATGTAATAGATAGAATTTACAGCCTATGAATAGTGAAGAGAGTAGTTTAATTGAAAAGAGCTTGAGTGTAAGTGAGATTATCATCTGTAACAAATTTTGCCGCCATTTATGGTTTTTGAATGAAATATTCCTTCACTGATTTCGTATTGATTCATTTTTCTTATTTCGTTAACTCAAGTCATTAACTAATGATTCCTACACAAGTTAGTGATTCTAAACATAGGATTGTTGCTTTGAAGATTGATCAGACCTGACACCCCGTGGCCAGGTAATTTGTCCGGGTAGAGGAGAGCCACGTGCTTGGTAAAACAACCCCGCGACCAGGTAATTTTTCCGGGTAGGGGAGAGCCTTGTGCCCGGTTAAACAGCCCCGCGGCCAGGTCATCTTCCGGGTCGCGCTGAGACCCCTTTCCGAGAAAAACCGCCCCGCGGCCAGGTAATTTGTCTGGGAAGAGGAGAGTCTCATGCCTGGTTAAACAGCCCCGCGGCCATGTCATGTTCCGGGTATATTTGAGCCCCGTCTCCGAGAAAAACCGCCCCGCAACCAGGTCATGTTCCAGGTTGCTTTGAGCCCCAAGTCTGAGCAAAACCGTCCCGCGCCCATGTCATGTTTCCGGTGGCGTTGAGCCCCGTATCCGAGCAAAACCGCCCCGCGGCCAGGTCAAGTTTCGGATCGCCTTGAGCCCCGTATCCGAGAAAAACCGCCATGCGTCCTGGTCAGCGGAGAGAGTAACCGAGACGAGACGCGAAACAAGGTTTTGTTTGGTGCCGCTAACACATACCGAAAGGTGCAACACCTGTGTTCCGAGGCGTACGTAAGTGTTTGTCTCCGCGGTGCGGAGATGTAACCCGGAACAGGAGGCACACAACAATCACCGAGGTCACAAAGTGTTGGACCCGTGTTCGGGTAAACAAACCTGCGACTACCGGGTAGCGCTGCTCGGTTGTGGCCGAGTAGCGAGGTTGTGCCTAGGTAATGTCCGAAGCGACAAGTACCGAGTAGCAAGTGTGTGAAAACGAAGTAGGGGAGTGTAGATTTTAGAGTAGAAGACTGTAAAGTAGCAAAGTGACTTTGCTCAAACTCTTCACTCATATACTAACCTAATAAGGTAGTAAGGGTATTTTTGGCAAAAGACGTTTTAATTTTAAGAACTTCTTTGAAAATGTGACAACCGTCTTATTTCAGGTGAAAATCGCATTCTCTATCTTTGAGTTAACTATGATTTGATCTTATCTTTACTTGTCTCGTAAACGGGTGTGAGTCGGAATCGAATTCGGAATCATAAAATGAATCCTAATACCAAGAAAACACTTAGTGAACTTGTCTAAGTTCCTATCTAAAATAACCGGAAACTTTCAACTAACGAAAACGCTTAACAATGGAACGAACGAAAAACGAAACATTGCTAAAACTGGCCCCAAATGTGCCGCATTAGGCCCTAATGCGCCGCATTCAGGGCACAGTCCAACAATATTTTGTTAACTTTGAAACTTAACCAATTGGACCTAAACTCGAGCCCAACGTTTTGACTCAGGGTTAACCATGCCCAAAGGCCTTGTAAGGGTCCAGTAAATCCATTTTATTGCCACTATAACAAACACTAAAGACAAACACATACAACACACACAAACACACTCTTTACTAGCTCTCTCTCTCTCTCTCTACAAAACTCCCTCAAGAACACACACACACCCCTCTCATTTACACTGATTTTTACATCAAAAATACAGAAACATAACCACATAAAACACCTACAAATCATTCATAAACAAGAAGGAAGGAAGGAGCTTGCATTCTTTTGGGCAAAAATCGATTTCTAAGCTTTTTGGGTAAAAATCACCAAGAGATTACTCCAACCATCTTCAAATCACTTTCTACTCGGTATATATCTTTCAAATCTTCTGTTTTTACAACATATAATCTTTTCATGTACGATCTAACAACTAAAAATGAGTTTTTATGAAGATTTGTGGCTATTTATGAACAAAAACAGGTTTATATAAAATGTATGTTTAGATCCATGAACTTGTGGTTAAAAACTCAAAATAAACTGTAAAACATCAAGTATTTATATGTAACTATGGTTGCATGTCGAGATCCACCACCAAAATAGCATTTTCGAGCAACAAAACGGATTTCCCAGAAACCCGAGGTCAGAATGCGGCGCATGAGGACCCTTATGCGGCGCATTCCCGACCCATAACCTGGGAAATGGGTTGTTTTCGCCATTTAACGCAACCTTAAGCTTATTTCTTCAAACCGAGTCAAATAACCTGTAATGAGCTTAACTTACATATAAAGGGACTAAGTGACAAGTTTATATAACTTTATATTTGGTATAAATATATGAATTATGTCATGATTTTGGTGCAGAAGCGATGCCCGAATTTCGGTAGACCTAAAACCAACACTTATAATAAAAGCATTCCGTTAAGTAACAAAGTTATAAACATTGGTACTTATTAAATCTTGGTATTACTATAGGAGTTCCGTGATTCCGACCCGTTTTGACCCTGTCCGACCGCTCTTCACATTTGTGCTATTCTTCGCAAACCGTGAGTTACAACCCCACCTTTTATTTACTGTTTTTAAAATGAATCTTTTGGGGAAACATGAGAACCAAACTTATTTATTTGCCACACTCGGCACTTGTGAAACATATTTATTTGCCACACTCGGCACTTGATAAACATATTTATTTGCCACACTCGGCACTTGTTCAAACTTATTTATTGCCACACTCGGCACTCGTTGAACTTTGATTGATCGTATAACTAACGTGACTATTGAAGAGAATATAACATGATTCTTAAGTGACAACTACTACTTTTAAAATAACTTTAATTCCCATTTGGTAACACACACTATTATCTTTGTTAATCCGTTTAGTAATTATAGGTATCGATACTTAGGAAATAACCGTTCCTTGCTTAGGCGGCAGCTTAAGTACATATTACTCGATCGAACATGACTCCTCGTAAGTAGTGCGGGGTAAGGGGCTTCACGGTTGGTTAATCGGTTTAGTGTGAACACTTAAGTTATATTATGCCAACTAGTCGTTATACATGATTTCAATCAATAGTTTATGTATCTTGCGCGTATATGGATATACGATTTCCGCATCTATCTTTGAACAACTTTTATGGATCGTAACTATCTTTTGAGCAAATTTTATGGATCGAAACTATTCTTTAAGTATTGTTCTACTTATCGAAACTATTAAGTATTGATATACTTAACTTAAACCCCTTTAGTCGAGGACTAGAAAACTGTAACTCACTCGCTAATTTTGTAGTTTTACATTTTTTCTCATGTTTTCAGGAAACCAAATGTAAGGACAAGAAGTGCATACTATGGATGGGTCAGGCATGTCACGTGAATCCAAGAATTTGGAGAAGACCTATTTATATATTTTGGAATTTTGTTAAACAATTAATTATGTACTTTTATTATGTAACTCGTTAAATACTTGGTTATTTCAACTTGTAAACTCTAATTTTCTATCTTAATGACTTGAAATCGTATGTTTTTAATTATAACTCGTGTAATGATATCTTTGCTCTTCACGCCTCGTGTTTCCGCTTTAGCGGGGTGTGACAAACTTGGTATCAGAGCACAGGTTATAGTGAAAACGGTTTTAAAATTTTTCAAAATTTTCGAAACCAAACTATAACCAAGGCTTTTTCGGAAAAATCATTCACGCAATTGCATGATTTGTTTTTAACTACGCCTAACTTGATCAACTATTCCTAGTTCAAAACAAATTATGCGAGAACGGAAAGTAATTACTATCATTAAACGGTTTTCGAGTGGAAAAATTCTCGGTCTTGTCCATTCCCGATTCACGTGACTGACCCATGCATGCACTTTTGTTTACATTTTCCTTGTTTTTCCCCCTGTACTCACGTAACTTATTATTCGCAGATCCGTCATGTCTCAATCGTCGCATTCTCGATCGCCATCTCGATCCTAGTCTCGCTCACTTTCACGAGCCGCTTCCTCGCACCAAGCAACAGAGGATCTCGCACCTTCCGAGAGTCAGCGCCATCAGACGACCGACCCGACCGAGGAGAGCTCGATGGCATTTTCGAGCAGTCACGGTACCTCCAGCCCGAGGACCGTGCTACCAGCTGCTCCCCCGGTGCCAGTTTCCGCACCACCCCAGCAGCGTGGACCCCGTGTCCGGATGACGGCTCAAAAGTAGGTCGTCCTTCCTTGTCGGCTGCCTGATAGGATGATGGGACAGACTCCCGACTCATCCATACCTGCTCGTTTCACGATGTCGTACACGGACCCGTACGTCGGAGCTTCGCGTACGCCCACGATGGATCGCTACCACTGGGAGCGCGAGTTTCAGGAACAACAGACACAACGCCCCGACGGCGCCGGACCATCTAGACCGATGATGCCGCCCTCGCCACGGTCACTCCCACCAGCAGCATTCCTTCAGCTGCACCGAGAACTTCGGGGACTCACCGAAGAGGCCCAACAACAGGGCCTTCTTTTGTGTGAAGTCTCTGATGCTGCACACCGACTGTGTGAGCAGTCGATCTGAGTCATCACGTCGGACCAGGCCACGTCGATGACAGTGCAACATCTCTTCAACGCTTGCTTGATCATGGGGACCTTTATCGCGGTTATCTTGGTGAAGATGTTCGCGGATAGGCGTCGTTAGGCACTTTATTTTTATGTATTGTATTATATGCTCCAGTCGTAATTTTCCATCTGTACACGACTTGAAGCTAGTTCGTATCTTATTTTCTGTTGTATTGTACTAGTATTCGAAACTTTCCTATTATGAACCTTGTAACCGAATATTATTATTTGAATGAATTACTACTTTTATTATGTACTTGTCTCTTACGTTGAACTATATTATTATTCGTTAACTATTATCGTACGTATGTCATATATCCATCCATATTACTCTTGCGTGTCATTGTTATTATTCATTGTTCTTATCGCTTATTCCTATTCGTGCGTTCTAAACTGCTTTCCTTTGTCTGTTGTAGAACCATGGCACCTAAACGCTCCAATGCTAGCCTCATAGCCGAGCAGGTCGCTGCTCAGCTAAATGCTTCCATGCCCAACATGATCGCTCAGATCACTGCTGGGATAAACAACAATGTCAACAATAATCAGCAGCAACAGCAACGGCAGCAACAACAACAGCAACAACATCAGCAACAAAAGCATCAGGGAGGCCACCAAAACCCTCCCATCTGCAACTACAAAAGCTTTATGGCGTGCAAGCCTAAAGAGTTCCACGGCACCACTGGTGTTGTAGGGTTGGTGTCCTGGTTCGAGAGCATCGATTCAGTCCTGCACATCAGCAGCCGACAAGGTGGAGTACGCTTCCTGCGTACTACACGGAAAGGCTCTGACCTGGTGGAACAGTGTAGTCCGAACCAGAGGGCGCGAGACCGCCTATGCTCTCTCCTAGGATCAATTCAAAAACCTCCTGATTGAGGAGTACTGTCCTAAGGGAGAAATTAAGAAGCTCGAGGAGGAGCTTTGGGATCACACGATGGTCGGAAACGACATCGAAGGGTACACCACCCGATTTCAGGAGCTGGCCCAACTGGTCCCGAGGCTAGTAACACCCGAAGAGAAGCGCATTGACCGATATATCTCCGGTCTCGTTCCTGAGATCCGGGGAATGGTCATCTCAGCTGAACCCCAAACTCTGCAAAGCGCAATCATTCTGGCGCACCGACTCACCAGCAACCTCCTCTCCACTCCAGCATCCTCCAAGAAGGAGGGAGGAGAGAAAAGAACTTCTGAGCAAACCCCCAGGAGAAGCGATAGAAACAAGAAGAAGAAAACTACCCGCAATTTCGCGGTGACTGTTGCACCACCACCACCACCAGCTGGAACCCGAACCTATACGGGGACGTAGCCCAAGTGCAACAAGTGCAACTTCCACCACCAAGGGAACTGCCCGGGGTGTCTAAAGTGCCAGAAGGTGGGGCACTTCGCCAAGTATTGTCCGGAGAAAACAGTGGTCCAAGGCCAGAATCCGGTATGCTTCGAGTGCGGAAGTGACCAACACTTTCGTAACACCTGCCCCAAACTCCAAAACGCCCAACCAAACCAAGGCGGGCGAGGTCGAGGACGTGCCTTCGCACTCACAGCTGAAGAGGCCCGACAGGACCCGAACGCGGTGAACGGTACGTTTTCTGTAAACAACCACTATGCATCAGTATTGTTCGACTCAGGAGCCGAAAGAAGCTTCGTATCCTTAGAATTTAGACCCCTCATTAATTTAGGATCTAAAGTTCTTAAGGATAGCTTCACTATAGAGTATGCTAATGGTCAAGAATTCGAAGCTAAGGATATAATCTTAGGATGTTCTATATGCCTAGCTGATAAAACTTTCCCCGTCGATTTGATCCCGATAGAGCTGAAAAGCTTTGACATCATCGTCGGTATGGACAGGTTATCTCGGTTCCGGGCCGAGATCGTCTGTTTCAAAAAACTCATTCGTATCCCTCTACCAGACGGTGAAACCCTTGTTGTACAAGGAGATAAACCTCGGCAACAACTCCACATCGTCTCCGTCATCAAAATGCGAAAATACCTCAAAAAGGACTGCGATGCATTCCTAGCGCATGTCATCGAGCGTAAGCCTAAGGAAAATCGAATACAAGATATCCCCGTAGTCAAGGATCATCCAGAGGTCTTTCCTGAGGATCAACCCGGGCTACCGCCACATCGACAGGTAGAATTCCGAATAGACCTCGTTCCTGGTGCAGCACCGGTTGCCAAGACACCGTATCGTCTAGCACCATCTGAAATGCAAGAATTGTCAAAAAAGCTGCAGGAAGTTCTAGATCATGGTCTGATTCTCCCATGATCGTCCCCCTGGGAAGCCCCAATCCTCTTCGTCAAAAAGAAAGACGAATCCTTTCGTATGTGCATCGATTATCGTGAACTGAACAAGCTGGCCGTCAAGAACCGATACCCACTCTCGAGGATCGATGATCTGTTCGACCAGTTGTAGGGTGCAACTTATTTCTCTAAGATCGACCTCCGCTCGGGTTATCATCAGGTTCGAGTCAGTGAGACCGACATCCCAAAAACCGCCTTCCGAACTCGATAAGGACATTACGAATTTCTCGTCATGCCATTTGGTCTGACCAAACCACCAGCAGTGTTCATGGATCTGATGAACAGGGTGTGTAGTATTTGGATAAATTCGTGATCGTATTCATAGATGACATCCTCATCTACTCAATGAACAAGGAGGACCATGCGAAACATTTGAAACTCATCCTCGAACTCCTTTAAGATCAGAAACTGTACGCCAAATTCTTGAAGTGCGAATTTTGGCTCCGAGAGGTACACTTCCTTGGTCATGTGATCAAACAAGAGGGAATTCATGTCGATCCGGCAAAGATCGAAGCGATTGAGAAATGGCAAGCCCCAACGACTCCTACGGAAATCCGAAAATTCCTAGGGTTGGCGGGCTACTACCGGAGATTCATTAAAAATTTCTCGAAAATCGCTAATCCTCTGACCGAACTTACTCAGAAGGAAAAGGACTTCAATTGGGGAAAAGAACATAAAGAATCCTTCCAGAAACTCAAACACGAACTATGCCACGCACCGATTTTGTCCCTACCGGAGGGTACAGGTAATTTCGTAGTGTTTTGCGATGAGTCTCACCAAGTACTTGGGTGTGTCCTTATGTAGAAGGACAAGGTCATCGCATACGCTTCGAGACAATTGAAGGTTCATGAACAGAACTATACAACACACGACTTAGAGCTGGGAGCTGTCGTGTTCGCATTAAAGATATGGAGACATTATTTGTACGGCACTAAGTGCACGGTGTTCACGGATCACAAGAGTCTCCAACACATCCTCGATCAGAAAATGCTCAACATGAGACAACGGAGATGGATTTAACTTTTAAGTGACTACGATTGCGAGATCAAATACCACCCGGGTAAAGCAAACGTAGTAACAGATGCCCTGAGTCGGAAGGAAAGGGTAAAACCATCTCGAGTTAGAGCATTGGGAATTCAGGTTCAGACAAGCCTTCGGGCGCAAATTTCTAAAGCTTAGCAGGAAGCATTGAAACCCGAGAACCTTAAGGGTGAAACCCTACACAATCATGAAAAGGAATTCGAGCTGAAACCGGACGGAATCCATTATTTCAAGAATCTAGCATGGATTCCGAGAGCCGAAGACCTTCGTAAGCTTATTTTGGACGAAAGCCACCGATCCCGATATTATATTCACCCTGGATCCGACAAGTTATACAAGGACCTACGGGAATACTATTGGTGGTCGGGCATGAAGAAGGATATTGTCTTGTACGTAGCTAAGTGCCTTACTTGCTCGAAGGTCAAGGCGGAATATCAGAAACCTTCAGGGCTACTGCAACAGCCGGAGATTCCTATGTGGAATTGGGAACAAATCTCCATGGACTTCATCACCAAACTGCCCCGTACGGCAAGGGGTAACTATATGATCTGGGTCATTGTGGATCGATTGACTAAACATGCACAGTTTCTACCGGTACGAGAGAACCATTCAATAGAGAAGTTCGCACAGATTTACATTAACGAGATCGTCTCTCGTCATGGAACGCCTCTCTCCATTATCTCCGACAGGGATAGTCGATTCACGTCCCGGTTTTGGAACGCGCTTCAGAAATCGCTCGGGACGCAACTAGACCTCAGCACTGCTTACCACCCTCAGACCGATGGTCAGAGTGAAAGGACGATCCAAACGCTTGAAGATATGCTGAGAGAGTGTGTAGTTGACTTCGGAGAAAGTTGGGACGCTCACTTTCCCTTAGTCGAGTGTTCCTATAACAACAGCTACCATGCCAGCATCAAGTGTGCCCCATTCGAGGCCTTATACGGACGCAAATGCCGGTCACCGCTTTGTTGGTTAGAAGCTGGCGATCGACAACTTACAAGGCTCGATATCGTCCAGGAAACCATCGACAAGATCACCACTATTCGGGAAAGGCTGAAGACATCTCGTACCTGGCAGAAGAGCTATGCTGACAACCGAAGGAAACCCCTCGAATTCCAAGTTGGTGATAGAGTAGTTCTCAAAATATGGCCATGGAAGGGGGTAGTCCGTTTCGGGAAACGCGGCAAGCTGAGCCCGAGGTACACTGGTCCGTTCGAGGTAAAAGAGCGAATTGGCCCAGTGGCATATTGACTCCAACTCCCGCAGACTCTTTCCAATGTCCACAACGTCTTCCATGTCTCGCACTTGAAAAAGTGCTTATCGAACGAAACTATTGTCATTCCACTGGACGAGGTCCAGATCGACAACAAACTTAACTTTATCGAAGAACCGCTTGAGGTTGTAGATCGAGAGGTCAAACAACTAAAGCAGAGTCGTATCCCTATTGTCAAGGTTCGGTGGAATTCCCGACGAGGTCATGAATTCACGTGGGAGCGTGAAGACCAGATCCGTCAGAAGTATCCACATATGTTCAAGGAGTCTCCCTCCGATGAGGCGAACTAAATATCGGGAAGAAATTCTTTTCAACACGGGGAGAATGTGACAACCGTCTTATTTCAGGTGAAAACCGCATTCTCTATCTTTGAGTTAACAATGATATGATCTTATCTTTACTTGTCTTGTAAAGGGGTGTAAGTCGGAATCGAATTCGGAATCATAAAATGAATCCTAATACCAAGAAAACACTTAGTGAACTTGTCTAAGTTCCTATCTAAAATAACCGGAAACTTTCAACTAACGAAAACGCTTAACAATGGAACGAACGAATAATGAATCATTGCTGAAACTGGCCCCAAATGCGTCGCATTAGGCCCTAATGCGCCGCATTCAGGGCACAGTCCAGCAATATTTTGTTAACTTTGAAACTTAACCAATTGGACCTAAACTCGAGCCCAACGTTTTGACTTCGGGTTAACCATGCCCAAAGGCCTTGTAAGGGTCCAGTAAATCCATTTTCTTTCCACTATAACAAACACTAAACACAAACACATACAACACACACAAACACACTCTTTACTAGCTGTAATATCCCAAAATAAAAATATATATTTTGTAAGTCTAAATATTTTATAATTATAACCTAAGTATTTTATTATGATATCCTAAGACAAATTTTGTTTTGTTAAAACTAAGTCATAATATAAATTTTGGAGTCCATTAAACTAAAACCACAAACTTTGAGGTTTTGTTCCTATTTATTTAAAAATGAATTCTAATAACATGAAAAGTTTATGTATTATTTAATTGCATTGAAAGTGAAGGAGTTGAGGGAGCTATATTTAATTTGGTCCTATAATGATAATTATAACACACCTATTCATATTCAATCTTCATTAACCAAACAAGATAAAAATCTTTTCTTTCATTTGTGTTTATGTTGTGGATGGTAGCAACAAGAAGAAAAACATCATTTTCTTTCTTTTATCAACATGCATGATTCTTTGGAAACAAGAAAAAAAAAGAACGTTTTGGTATCCTTGAGTTGAGAAAATCAAGACTTCGATCTAACGTTTTCGGATTTCTCAAGTTTATCTATGTAAGTATATCCCCTAGCTTTCTTATTAACCTTCAAAGAGTCTTTGGTATATCATATAACCGACATCGTTTATAACTTCATAACACATTATCTTAAATCGATAATTTTATTTCGGGTATATTATTACTAGTACGTCGAGCTAATCAATTCATAAACTTATTTACCTATACAGTCTTTCAATATTTGTACCAAAATGTAACTGTTATAAACTTTTATCATGTCATAATTCTTTATTATTATTATTATTATTATTAATTTTTGATATCTTAATACTATGGTTTTTTTTGTTCAAATAAATATACAATTATTTTTGTAGATTATTTAAGTATGGTACTTAAGTTATTAAGACAAGTATAAATTTATGAAATCTTACATATTTTGACTAAATTGATTATGTATATAATAATTGAAGTATGATGAGAATGAGTGATTTAAACACTTATACAATTTACGATTTGTATTTCAAAGAGTTACAATAATCTTTTATATAAGTTATAAGTGGATATTACAAACTCTCTATTTGAATGTGTTTTGTGCTCATACTTTTCTATATGTTAGATTTGGTTCGTTGATCGCATTCGTTCGGTGGTTCTTTCGTTTTTGCAATTATTTTGTTTGGAAATAAGGTACGGATATTCTTGGTCTCTTTTAAGTACTTTTACCTTGTTCGTATTATTGTTAGTACGGATATTCTATACATTATATGTATATTTGGTGTCTTTTTCGATTGATTATTTGTTATATTGATTATTTTGATTGTACGGAAATTCTATACATTATATGTATATTTGGTGTCTTGTTCGATTGATTAGTTGTGACATTGATTATTTTGATTCTATGAATATTCTTTCTTTTAAGTATTCATTTTGTTCGTATGTTGTTTATTCGATGACTCATTTCTCTAATATATTCTTTCGATTAAAATCTTCTTTATGTGAACTTCATATTTATTTCGATATATGCTTCTTTTGATCATTTGTTCGGATATCTTATCTTTTTAATAAGTATTCTTTTATTTGTAATATGTTTGTACATATGTCTATCTTATACATTCTTTTTATTCGAAACTCACCTTATTGTTTTGCCTCTTCCTTCGATACATGTTTCTTGTGATTATGGATACAAATTCATCGTTCTTCTCGTATGTGTATCTTTTGACCGTTTGTACAAATTTCGTATAAGTCTCTTTGAAAATCTCGTTAAATGATTCGAAATATTATTGGTATGACATGTATTTTGCATAAATGTTTGTTTAAGTTTTGTTTTGAAATCATATGACTTTATATTGATCATTTGGTGTACTAACGAGAATTTGTGATCATGTGTAGATTTGAAAATGACTAAACTAAAAGTATTTTATGTGTAAAAAATCGTGTCTCGAAAATCCCTACCAAAACAGCCCCGAAACAGTCCCGAATCAGCCCCGAATTAGTCCCGAATCAGCCCCGAATTAGTCCCGAAACAGCTCCGAAAAAGTCCCGAAACAACCCGGTAAAGAACAGGTGTGATTGTGGTAATTGGTACGGTGATTCGTATAAAGTGTCACTCATTCCGTGTGGCTTTACATTTCCCGATAAGGCCCCATTAAGTTATAATTTCGTAAATAGATTGATAATGTTGTCATGGTGACTCGTGACAAGATTAGAACGAACGGTTGGGTAGACACGTGATTTTCAATATAAATAAAATGTCACATTATATAACATTTTACGTTTGTGGTTAAACTAGTTTACGTACATTATAAATAACTTTTTAAACATATTTTGGAGTCTATTAATCACTTTAAAAATTTGTAAAAGTATTTTGAAATTTGTAACATATAAGTCGGTTAAAACGGTTTTGTAAGATATGCCTAAGAGTAACCTATCCATGGAGGTCCCATGGGCGCGTTATTGTAACACCAATAATGTGGCATCGACCGTAGCGGTGTATTTTGCTATATCTACGGCGTCTCTTTTTGTTTACCCGGATTGTGGTAAGGTGCACTAAGTATTATTTGTTATAAGAGGGGTATGGATCGATTCTAGGAACTTTGTGTGTTTGATGGTGGACGTTTATCGTACTATCATACGAAACGTTTGCACCTTTTGGAAAGACTAGTGGTATGTGTTACCCTAGGATTTCACTTGATATTTGTTACTTATTTGTTTGACTCTTGGTGCATTATTTTACAAAATTTGGCTTTCTAAAATATGAGTATATGTTTGTATTACTTTGATATATTTGACGTTGGGTGTTGTGGATATATTAAATATTTGTATTTTGCTTTGAAAATAAGTTGTCTTGCAACTTTGTATATTTAATTAAGTTTTGTATTTACTTATTATGCATGTCATACCTATTCCGTGTCATTTGTATATATCTGTTCACTGAGCATTCGCTCAGCCGTTTTCTTTTTCTTTCTTTCTTAAACGGCAGGTACTCGGTGGCTTTGGGGAATGGGGTCGAGCGTAGAGAGATTAAGGATTTAGAACGTTTCCCTTATAATATTTATTATCTTTTAGAACCTTTTGGAATTTTTTTTTTTGAATATTCGGTTTGCTTTTACATAAGTTTAACGCCCTTTTGCTTTTTAAGTTCCTTTCGATATCATTTTGTATGCTTTGTAAGATTGGGGCGTTACACAAGCTCTCTCTCTCTCTCTCTCTACAAAACTCCATCAAGAACACACACACACCAATCTCATTTACAGTGATTTTTACATCAAAAATACAGAAACATAACCACATAAAACACCTACAAATCATTCATAAACAAGAAGGAAGGAAGGAGCTTGCATTCTTTTGGGCAAAAATCGATTTCTAAGCTTTTTGGGTAAAAATCACCAAGAGATTACTCCAACCATCTTCAAATCACTTTCTACTCGGTATATATCTTTCAAATCTTCTGTTTTTTCAACATATAATCTTTGCATGTACGATCTAACAACTAAAAATGAGTTTTTATAAAGATTTGTGGCTATTTATGAACAAAAACGGGTTTATATAAAATGGATGTTTAGATCCATGAACTTGTGGTTAAAACTCAAAATAAACTGTAAAACATCAAGTATTTATATGTATCTATGGTTGCATGTCGAGATCCACCACCAAAATAGCATTTTCAAGAAACAAAACGGATTTCCCAGAAACCTGAGGTATGAATGTGGCGCATAAGGACCCTTATGCGGCGCAATCCTGACCCAGAACCTGGGAAATGGGTTGTTTTCGCCATTTAACGCAACCTTGATCTTATTTCTTCAAACCGAGTCAAATAACCTGTAATGAGCTTAACTTACATATAAAGGGACTAAGTGAACAAGTTTATATAACTTTGTATTTGGTATAAATATATGAATTATGTCATGAAAATTGATAAGCGGGAAAGTGTTTTAAAAATTGGACTTAATGATTTTGGCGCGGAAGCGGTGCTTGATTTTCGGTAGACCTAAAACCAACACTTATAATAAAAGCATTTCGTTAACTAACAAAGTTATAAACATTGGTACTTATTAAATCTTGGTATTACTATAGGAGTTCCGTGATTCCGACCCGTTCCGACCGCTCTTCACATTTGTGCTATTCTTCGCAAACCGTGAGTTACAACCCCACCTTTTATTTACTGTTTTTAAATGAATCTTTTGGCGGAAACATGAGAACCAAACTTATTTATTTGCCACACTCGGCACTTGTGAAACATATTTATTTGCCACACTCGGCACTTGATAAACATATTTATTTGCCACACTCGGCACTTGTTCAAACTTATTTATTGCCACACTCGGCACTCGTTGAACTTTGATTGATCGTATAACTAACGTGACTCTTGAAGAGAATATAACATGATTCTTAAGTGACAACTACTAGTTTTAAAATAACTTTAATGCCCATTTGGTAACACACACTTTGGAACTAACCGTTCCTTGCTTAGGCGGCAGCTTAAGTACATATTACTCGATCGAACATGACTCCTCGTAAGTAGTGCGGGGTAAGGGGCTTCACGGTTGGTTAATCGGTTTAGTGTGAACACTTAAGTTATATTATGCCAAGTAGTCGTTATACATGATTTCAATCAATAGTTTATGTATCTTGCGCGTATATGGATATACAATTTCCGCAACTATCTTTGAACAACTTTTATGGATCGTAACTATCTTTTGAGCAACTTTTATGGATCGAAACTATTCTTTAAGTATTGTTCTACTTATCGAAACTATTAAGTATTGATATACTTAACTTAAACCTTTTTACTCGAGGACTAGAAAACTGTAACTCACTCGCTACTTTTGTAGTTTGACACTTTTTCTCATGTTTTCAGGAAACCAAATGTAAGGACAAGAAGTGCATACTATGGATGGGTCAGGCATGTCACTTGAATCCAAGAATTGGGAGAAGACCTATTTATATATTTGGGAATTTTGTTAAACAATTAATTATGTACTTTTATTATGCAACTCGTTAAATACTTGGTTATTTCAACTTCTAAACTCTATTTTTCTATCTTAATGACTTGAAATCGTATGTTTTTAATTATAACTCGTGTAATGATATATTTGCTCTTCACGCCTCGTGTTTCCGCTTTAGCGGGGTGTGACAGAAAATCCTACCGGCAATATTGTAAAATGACTTATTTTCCCTCGTTAAGTATTGCTTCATATATGATTATTAAGGGTGATATTTTCAAACACATTTGGGTAGTCACGCATTTTTGAAAAATACAATGTTTCATATTTGATTATAGTAGGACTATTTTTGATATATAAATACACAATCTCTTTGAAAAACACAAAGCTTCATATTTAATTATAGTAATAATATTATTGTCAAACACATCTTAATAAATACACATTTCAATAACCACAATCTCTTTGAAAATTAAACACCCACTACACTGTCACAAACTGCCAACATAGATCCCTACCTATTAAACCACCCATTAATTAAGGAGAATTTTTGTTCAAAGAAATTCAAATTTTAATCAAACCCTAAAATATGGACAAATCTTGGATGGGAACAAACAGGACGAACACCCCTTATGCAAAGGGAGTATTCATTCACTGATTATGCATTAGAGAAGTTGCAAAATTATAAGAGTAGCAACATCGAACTAAGAGGTAATAATCTACGTCTTCAAATTCCTTGTCCATGTACCAATTGTTTAAACCACATACAGCTTTCGGTGGACGATGTACAATACATTTTATTCAAACATGGCATCGATCTAGACTACACAAAGTGGAATAAACATGGAGAAAAGGACAAGCCATCAATAAGTGCTCGGAATCCTTTTAATGCTACAGATGATCATTTTGTTGACAAAGATAACCCCGATTTCGATTTTGATTCACAAATTCCAACACATGCCCCGGAAACAGTAGAAATAGTTTATGCTACAAAAGATAATTTTGATGATGATGTCGATGTTTTTGAACATGATCACAAGTTTCAAGAGCTACTATTAGACGCTGAGAAGCCACTTTACAAAGGTTGTCCCGACTTCACAAAGTTGTCTGCAATAGTTAAACTACTCAACTTGAAGAGTAAGTACGGATGGTCCGGTAAGTTCTTTAATGAACTACTAGGACTGTTAAAAAAGATGTTGCCTAATGGTAACGAAATCGTAGAACACTTATGAAGCCAAAAAAGTTATGAAATCGATGGGATTAGGATACAAAAGGATACATGTATGTATCAACAAATGCATTCTTTAGTGGAAGAAGGACGTGAATTCAACCGCGTATCGAATTTGTGGAGTATCTAGATGGAAGGTGGACCTGAAGAAAAATAAAGTGTATGAAAACATTCCAGCAACGGTAAGGTAATGTGGTACTTCCCAATTATACCAAGATTGCAACGACTCTTTAAGATGCAAAGTATTTCTGAAGATTTAGGATGGCACGCGAGTAGGACGATCACAGATGGTGTTATACGTCATCCCACATATTCACAGGCATGGCGTACCATAGACGAAAAGTTCCCCAAAATTTCTAAAGATCCAAGAAATCTAAGTCTTGGAATTTCTGTCGATGGGATTGACATCAATAGAGGAAATAAGCATCACAGTGTATGGCCAGTTTTAATTGTCATATACAGCCTTCCTCCATGGTTGTGTATGAAAAGAAAGTTTGTCATGCTTTCTGTATTAATATCCGGATACCGGGGATAAGATATCGATGTTTTTTTAGAACCGTTGGTTGAAGATCTGCAAAAGTTATTCGAGAAAGGGGTCGATACATATGATGCTTACACAAAAGAAACGTTTAAGCTACATGTCGTTGTGTTATGGACAATAAATGATTACCCTGCACTTGGTACATTAAGTGGGCGCCCGTCCAATGGATATAAAGGTTGTGTAGTATGTGGGAAGGATACATACTGTGTTAGACTTCCCGCAACGACCAAGCAGAGTTATGTTGGTCACAGACAATATATACCAAATAACCATCCTTTCAGAACGCAGAGGAAGGCATTTAAGGAACAACAAGAATTTCGCGTCTCTCCAAATCCAATGATTGCGGAAGAAATATACAACGAGGTACGACATATTGAAAATAAGTGGGGAAAAGGAAAACAAACAAACAATAAGGCATCAGAAAACCAAGACGATGCAAGAGGCAGCAATGAGAACATCCAAAAGCACAAAAGGAAAAGAACAACACAAGCTGCTAGTTCAAGCCAAGTAAATGAACAAAAAGGCGCGTATTGGAAGAAATTCAACATTTGGTATTGAATGCTTACGTATTGGAGGCATAACCCGGTTCAACATTGTATTGATTTAATGCATATAGAAAAGAATGTTGGTGAGAGCTTAATGGGAACTTTGCTAAACGTTATGGGAAAGACGAAAGATGGATTGAATGCTCGATTGGATCTGAAAGAGTTGGGGATAAAACCAGAATTTTTTGCTAGGATAGAAGGAGACAAAACAATACTACCTCCAACAGGTTTCACATTAACGACTTTCGAAAAAGACCTATTTTGTGAAACGTTACACATCATCAGGGTACCAGAAGGCTATTGTTCAAATTTTGCTAGTTTGGTCGGCCTAAATGATAGGAAGCTCATCGGCCTTAAATCGTACGACTATTACATGCTAATTCAAGAGTTTTTGCCCATTGCAATACGTTCAATAATGAACGAACCCACACGGTATGCTATTATAAGGTTTTTCTTTTTCTTTAAATCGATATGTAGCAAAGAAATCATATTAGACGAACTAGACAAGATGCAAGAAGAACTTTGTGTGACATTGTACCTATTCAAAAAGTTCTTTCCTCTGTCATTTTTTGATATTATGGTACATTTGACTGTACACCTAACTATGGTGGTAAAATTGTGTGGTCCCGTATGCTTTCGGCGGATATATGTCACACCCCACCTACGGTAGAAACTCGGGGTGTGATCGATTGACTATCTTAATAACACAAGTAAAAGCACAGAGATAATATATATGAAAATAAATAAACATAGTATGTCATGACATCGCCACATACAATAGGTGTTCTTGTAAGCATGCTACGTCAATCACTACAATGAATAATCCAAAAGAGTAAACAACCAGCATTCAAAATCCCACAAACAGGTGAACAATGGCAAACCGTCCCGAAAATGTTCAAATTGCCACAATGCAATGCAACTAAATAAGTCTTCTAAAGGCTCGGCCTGCTAGCTAAGCACCCAGTCCTTCTCATTACCTGAAAACAAAGCTCAAAAAGTCAACACAAAGGTTGCGCGAGTTCATTGAGTATTTAGAAGTTAACAATTTAAATAGTTTCCGAAAATAGTAAGTCTCTATAATTAGGAGTTTCTAATTATAGCAAGTTTCAAAATATAAAAAGATTTAAAAATATAGAAAGTTTCCAAAAGTAGAAGGTGTTATATATAGAAAGTTTTTTCTCACATTACAAGTAGTCTCAAAACAGTAATAGTAATAAAAGTAGTGTAACAAATGCATAAGCAAGAAAAGAATAACGACACACATCAGTAAGTCCCTATATTGATCGTCAGTAATTACCTTTAACTGACAAGTAAGTGGTATCGGTAGTTACCTTAACCGATAGTAAGTAATCGTCAGTAGTTACCTTAACTGATATGCATGTCTTACCGTCTTGGTGGGGAACGGTCCACACAGTAAGACACGGGAAAGCGACCACATAGCCCTTTAGCATGTTGATCGGGAGTCTACTAGTAACTACCTCTACTAGTGTGTATTAAATGGGGGGGGGGGGGGGGGGGGGGGGGGGGGGTGCACTACCTAAGTAGTCACAATATATAAAACATCTCATCTCAAAATAAGTTTTATATGCATTATGTTTTCGTTACACTTTTTATAAATGATTTTCTCAAAAACATTACGTTATGAAAAATGGTTTAGGTCGAGCTTTGTCTTCCCCCAATTTATACAAATAACTAAAACAGTAAAACGTGGGGGCAATGAACTCACCTCGTAGCGTAAGTAGTATAAATAAGCTAATAATAACAGTAGTAGCGGTCAAACGTCAAAGTCACTTGCACTAGTCAACTGAGCTTCCAATTTGCACTAGATGAACGAGACTTACGCTTGCAATATGAAAACACTAAAGTTGATTAGAGGATCAATATGGAGGTATGCCAAGGAGGAAAATGATTTCCTTGTTGCTGATTTCGGAAGGAAAAAGGATGAGAATTGATGGTGTGGCTTCAAATGATGAGAAAATCGAACAAGGTGGGGGTGGAGGTTTCTTTTTGTCGATAGAATGGAAAGAGGTGGGCAGTAATCAGTTTTAGGGTTTCAAAATTTACAAATTTAGTCCAACACTTTTAAGTATTATGTTTAGGACACAAAAGTTAACTAATGCACACATATTTTAACGGGGAAACACTAGTAGGTTAATTATCAGTTAAACATTTTCGTAGGAAGCTCAAACTATGCAAGGAAAGTAACCGTGTAACAAGACATTCATACATAACATAATATGTAATTTAATTAATAGCAAATCTACGAACTACACACACACAACTTATCACAAAAAAATGTAATTTACTAGAATAACAAGTAAAATAAGTAAGTCTGGTAACGAGCTACTAGGAAACCAACGCTAGAAAAAGAATGGAAGTAAAGGTTGTCACAATATATCCCTTTCGAAAGAGGTATGAAGGTTATTAAAATACATGTGCGAAACAGAAATAGACCAGAGGGATGCATTGCTAAGGAGACTATTGCGGAAGAAATAGTAGAATTTTTTAGCGAATATCACAAATCCATGAAAACAATCGGTATCCCGCGTGATAAACATGAAACTAATGAAAATGAGGACGGAAAGCCTTTGTCGGCCAGCAAATCAAGTCAAGTTTCCCTAGAACTCTTTCAGCAAGCACATTTGTATGTAATTCAAAATACGGATGAGATTCTACCGTATAGCGAGTAAGTATTACTAATACATTTCTTTACAAATTAATTTAATTGTTATATATATATATATATATATATATATATATATATATATATATATATATATATATATATATATATATATATGTATATATATATATATATATATATATATATATAGGGGATATATTCCCTACACCTTGATGTAGAGAAATTACCTACACCAAAGGGCTTATTACCACCCTTTTCATGCTTTAAATGATAATTAAGGGTTATTTTATGTAAATTAAATAGTAAAATGACTCATAGGTCCATCAAAAAAATCTTTAACTTTGCTTTACACCAACATACCATTCCATGAGAATTAGATCGAAAAAAATTGTATAAAGAAAATTACTTGTTATAAACCAATTTCTAATTTTTATGTCAAGTATATGTGAAAGCCATTCAATTAATAGTATTGAGTATCTACGAAAATAACCCCCAAGTATCCCTTAGTGACAATAATAAGCCCTTTGGTGTAGGTAATTTTCCTACATCAATGTGTAGGGAATATATTCCCTATATATATATATATATATATATATATATATATATATATATATATATATAAAATGGTCAATCATGTTTACGTGCTCGTTTAATAATTTATAAACGTTTTATAAAACAATCTATTAAAGTTACCGTTTTTGGACAAATTAAATCCCTTTCATAACGAAATCTTTTGTAATGATATTTTAGTCTAAAACGTAGCCCTCGGTGTCTAGTTTTCTAATATATATATCTCGACGTCTAATTCCTTCTAGAACTTCATCTATTCTGGTTTGAACGAACGTATACGTTAGTTGAGAAATTGTGTCATTTAATCCAAAGTCTAATCGTAGAATCTATACTTATACATTTATACCTTTATCTAAGGGAGCTCCCGGACTAGTGAGGACACTACTTCTCATCGACATCTGACGCTTATTACACACATTTCCTATTTTATCGCTCATTCGATAAGGTGAGTTCATTGCCCATATTTCTTACTATTTTATGTGTTTAAACTAATCGGGGGAAACTAAAACTCAAATTACTGTTTTGAGAAAACGGATACTATTTTCAAACTTACCATAAATAGATATTTCTATTTATGGAAACTTACAATATTTGGAAACCTTCTATTTCGGGAAATTTACTACTTTCGATAAACTTACTATAAATAGAAACTTACTACTTTTTGAAACTTACTTCTTTAGGCCTTTGGTATCCTAAGAATTCTAGCTTTGAATTTTATGCCTATACTGATAGTGATTATGGAGGTTGCAACTTGAATAAGAAATCTACAACAAGAGGATGCCAGTTTTTCGGAAATAGGCTAGTCTATTGGCAGTACAAGAAACAGACTTATGTTTCTCAATCCTCTGCTGAAGTAGAGTACATTGTTGCTGGTTCTTGTACTTCCCAGGTTTTATGGATTCAGAATCAGAAGCTAGACTCTTGCCTTAATTTTATGAACACTTCTATTCACATAGACAATACTTCTGCCATGTTCATTACTAGGATCTAGTTGGATTGGACTCCTAAAGACTTAGAGTAATATTGCATTGTGGCTTGAGTTTGATACATTTATTTTACTTATATTTCGGGCTTGCATGCCTAAGAACTTTATTTTCATTTTCGGATTTATTTTGGATATTGTTCGTTGTAGTGATTAACGTAATTGTGTACTAAGGGTTCATCGTTCTAAAACCTATTGATACCCACTAAATATTATACCCAAGTTAATTATACTTATTTACCCAAACGTTTTGAACTCGAAACATATTCTTTATCTTGAACATATCATTACTTATACGATTTTATCAAAGTATTACATTTTCGATGAAAGTATATATTATCCAATTATCGATCGTAATCACAAACAACTTGTAATATTAGTATGACGTTGTCTTTTAACACAAAGTATGTTACTCTATATTTTAACACGAACTATTACTTTTCGAACAATATTAATATCATGAAAATGGCATCTTTACAAAACCAAGAAAAATGAGGTCACTGCGTAGCACCACTCAAGGAGTGCGGCGCAGTGCCTTCAGACGGAAAAAGTTATCTTTTTGGTTAAAAGGACTGAATTTGTAATACTTTTAACGTTAAGTTCGTTAAGGACAAATTTTGTAATAGATTTGCAGTTAGAGGACTAACTTTGGAATATATTTTAACGTTAACTTTAAACGTATGAATAAAGGCAATAATTACCCTAACTAACTTACGAGCATACTTATTTCTACCAGACACATAGGTTCTAATACGGTTTCCATCACGAAGGACGAGACAACCAAACGATACTTAACCCGACAAAACATAAATATATAAAATACTCGATAATAAATATAACTCAATGAACTCATACATGCATAAAACGCATCCAAAATAATACATAAATAATATGCGGTAAAACGCTAAATCACCAAGATAAACAAATAATAGGGTCAAAACAAAACATCGAAAAATAAAGCGATACACCATACTGCCGGAATAATACCACGCAAAACGCGGTTGCCACATTGGTTGTGGAGATTACTTGTTCTAACGTGCTCATTAGTAGATTTTTCTACGAATGGAGTCTTCTTGCAGTAACGTGACTACCATCATAATCTACTTGTATATCAGGATACATCTAGCTTATGTTACAAGCGTATCAACAGAATGTACTTGTAGATACACACAGTTGCGTGACTATCGCAGGATGTTGTCAGTGTATCTGACTATATATGCGCAATGCATGTATTATCGACATAATGTACTTGTCGATCGGTAGCGTGGCTACTACGGATTATCATGAGGATTGTTTTATTACTTACATGCATTTGTTACACATATTTATACACCACTACTTGATGATATATGGTTTGATTATTTTTTATTTTTAATACTCAATGAAATCGCTCAACCTTTGTGTTGATTTTTCGAGCTTTATTTTCAGGTAATGAGGAGGCATAGGACGTAACTTTGAAACTTGGCTTTTAGAAGACGTCTAGATTATGCATTGCATTGGCGTACTCTCTTGTATTATTACAATTGGATTATTTCGAGTTTCATGCCTATGTCTTTCCTTTTGAAACACTGTACTCTTGACTTTTATTTAGAGATACTTAATTGTAGTGTATGACGTGTACATGAGAAAAGGATATTTATCTTATTAAATGGAAATGTCACAACACTTTTCGTTTAATTCTTGCATTTAGTATTTCTCTATTATATTGTTGCGTTGTGATGATTGCCAATCAGCCACACCATGCGTTTCTACCGTAGGCGGGGTGTGACATATTTGTATCAAGAGCACATGGTTATAGAGAACTAGGTGGTTTGACCTAGACTATACCTAGGAGTCCCCATATAGATCTTTTTGTATATTTCCTTGTTTCCTTACGTCTCACTACTCGCACGCGACGATTATCACCTAAGGAGATGACAAACTATGACACCTTTTCGACGATGAAGAAATTCTTATCCGAGTTATTCTCGTATTTATGTTTCTTAATCACATCTCCTCCTATTAATTGAATTTTGATTAAACTCTCATATTTTCCATCCTTAATAATCTGTAAATGTTATCATTATGATAATATACCTGGAGAGCAAATGTGTATTTGAGACGACGTTCTTTCTTTGTGCCCTCATCTAGTTGCCACACTAGAATCGCTTTCTCATTTATTTATGATTCCGCTACTCCCTAGAAATTCCTGTTTTATTTCATTTCGATTTATCGATCTTCTTACTTTCGGATTTCTATCCTACCGTACCTGACGCTCTCGTGAAAGAACTTTCGTGCAACTTTTAAGGTGTGAATTGAAGACCCGTTTACTTTATCTTTGGAGTCGACATTTTCCCCGCATATCTTTGAATTCTTTCAATCTTTTTTAAACATTTTCATTCATTCATATATATTATTACAATATCGATGTTCAATCTATATCATAAGCTTGTCTAATTCGAATTCTAAAGATTCGTTCCTATTATATTGTTGCCTCATTGTTGCAAAACTCAAGGACAAATATTATTTCTCGCCCTATTCATTTGTAAGGTTTCATATTGCTATATCAATTACTTTGTTGTTCCCAAAATCGTGGAGGAAGATTATTTTTTACTTACTAATTCAGTGCAGCTCCTCATATCAACGCTTGGAGGTGAACATTCAATTCGGTAGCAGTTTTTTGTCTCAACAGAAAAAACCTTAATTTCTCCTATCTTTGTTCGTTTTAAAGTTTTACTTGATGTTCAAAATCTAGTTTTCCAAAATAAGTTTTTTCTACATTACGACACCGGGCAGTGTACCCTTATCGATCGTAGTAAAGTATAGGCAAATTCCGGGTTGGAACACGGGGACTATTGTAAATTGAGAAAATAGCTAAAAAGTAACAAGTGACAAGTGGGGTTTTGTCTTAGGAAGACTAAATGTAAAAACGATTAAAACTGATTTGTATTTCAAATATTGATTAAGGACACTTGCTTGGACCGTTTACGAATGTGTGATATTTCCCAAGTATGAAATGCCGATAAATTTCTAATATAAAACCTAGTTCCTTTCGAATACTAAATTTCTCCAATTACCTAACCATGCAACTATTCATTTCGAATACAGTTAACACCTAAAATAATCGTGCATAAAGTTTCAAGCCGATGTGTGCGAATTAATCTTTAAGCTTCCTTTCGAATAGCTTACTAATTGATAAACCAATTTCTCTTAATTTATTAACTAGCGTTTGTGTTAACACTTACTTGTTCTAATTGTTGATAGCGATTCCTTTCGAATACCGCAAACTCTTAACCATCTATAGACTGGTTGATTGTTTCGTTCCTATTTTAGTAAAATTTACGAGTTCCTTTCGAATACCCGTTTTTAGTTTACCAAACAAAAGTATAAACAATTTTAACAAGATAATTAAAGTTTCAACCAAAACGGATCCCCAATTAACCACAACACATCAATCTATTTCATACTCAAAATTTACCACACAAACGATCACAAATCCAAGCAAACGTTTAAGAAAATTAGCTACTCGTGATATTGACTAAACACAAATTATAATAAAAAGACATGATTATATTGAAATGAAATGAAATAAGTTCAATACCAAACTGAAAATTTGTTGGGAAATACAATGATTTACCCTAAGATTAATAAATCTGTTAATCAAAGTCTCGGTCTGAGTGACTGAGTCTGAGTGTCTCGGTCTGAGTGACTGAGTCTGAGTGTCTCAGTCTGACTAACTCAGACTCATTAAGAGACTTAAGGCGTGATTTTAGGTAATCTAGTTAGACAAATCTTCTATCTCTTTAGAAGATTTCCTAAGATTTATCTTTATCAAGCTCACTATTATTGTGTATAAATAGTGAGCTTGACGTTGTAACATTGCACCTTTTGAAAGAAATATAACTGTGTGTTATTTTACCGTTTCTTTATTATAATTCCGCTATAATAATTACTGAAACTGAGTAATCAATCGATAAATAATATTAACGTCTAAATACTTATTTGTGATGATTTGCCATTGTTTGAGATCTTGGTAAGACCTAACAACTGGTATCAGAGCAAATAAGATTTACATTTTAATAAATTTATAAATCTTAAACGATCAATACTTAGAATCTCAAAACAATGTCATCATCTTCAAATATAACTGCAATGGCTGGAAAAGGAATTCCTGTATTCAATGGTCATAACTTTGCCCATTGGAAACTTAAAGCTGAGTGGCATTTATCAGGAATTCATGAAGAAATGATAAGAATCATAACTGAAGGACCCATAATTCCCGGGAAAATCATTGATGAAGTCAAAGAAGGTGATAAGGTTGTCCAACGTGCAATATGGGTTCAAACTACCAAAGCACAATGGACAGATCCAAGATAACGTGGTTAATACAATCTTGAGTCCCAAAGCCAAAGATCTTAGGAAATGCAGTATCTGAACAAATATTTTCAAAAATTGCTGGCTGCAAAACCGCCTAAAGAACTCTGGGATACATTAATTGATCATATGAAGGTGTCCCAGTGGTGTGATAAGAACCACCTTCTAAACAGTCTCATAAGAAATTATCTTTTACATGAAAGAAAAGGAGCCTTTGGATTGATGTTAACACAAGATTTCAAATCATGTTAAATGATATGTCGCTCGGGATTGTGACAAGGAAGATGATGAAAATGTGTAAGAAATTTGTTTGACATTTTACCTAACAAATTTGAATCTGTTATTACATCTCTTGTAGTGAGTGAGAAACTGTCCACCTACAAGCTGCCAGGACTATTTGGCTTATTGTTGAACTTTTGAGGAATCTCAAGAAAGGAAGAAGATCAACAATAGGCGAACTGCAAGGGATCCAGAAGCTACATTAGTTGCAACTAGCAAGAGGAATAAGAGAATTTATTCTAAAGCGGACTCATTGAGTCTGAGTCCCACTCAGACTCAGAATCTGACGATGAATCAGAAGTTAAGAAACCTGAAAAGTCAGCTTGCCCTGTTGACCATGAAGCTTGAACAAAAAAAAGGCTACAAAGGAAAGAAACCGTTTGATCTGAAGAAGGTAAAATGCTTCAAAGTGGTCACATGGCTGCTGACTGTAAAGTGAAGAATGCTCCAGTACTGAGCATATGGATGAAGTTGCTGAAAGAGCCCAAAGAGTACAGAAACCAGTATCTTAAGTATAAGAAAGGCTACAGTTCAAATCCTCAAAAACCTCAAGCTTGAGCAGAAAGCATTCTTTGCTGAAGAATGGCCTAGATGAGGAACTGTCATCTGATGAAGAGGAAGTAGAGGACAAATGTCTGATGGCTTTGGGTGGAGGAAGTAACTGAAGCGAGAAATCGCTTTCTCAGTTCGAAAAAGGATCTAAAGGAAGCAGAAAGAATGAGCCGAGCAACTAGACTGGAACAAGTCAAAACTTTACAAGGTACATAATTTTAATTATTATACAAATGAACAAAAACTTCAGTTTGAATACATGTATAGACTTGACCTCCACTTTAGAAGAACAAACTGAACTCAAACAAAAACTCAAAAATCTTGAAACAATTTAAAAATTAAAGATGATAAAATTTTAGAATTAGAAAGCTACAAAGTACTTTAAAATGCTCAGACTGAAGCTTATAATGATCTTGCAAAAGAAAATCACAAATTTAGAGAAGAAACTGAGCACTATAAAAGAATTTGTAAATCATGGTGTATTTCATCTTTGAAAAATGAAGATTGCTTGAGCAGACAGGTACCCAAACAAGTGCAAGCAGTGTTGGGTGAAGGGTTCAGTTTGAAGAAATACATGACAGAAGAGGAAGAAGAAGCTGAAAAGGCTGAAAGAGAAAAAATCATTTTTAAACCTGAAATTCTTCCAAATACTTTCACTTACTTGAAAGGGGATAAAATAATGATGTCAAATGCATTTGTTAAACCTGTAATTTCTCAAGTTTTGAATAAAAATGATCTTTTGCCTTCATCTTCCTCTAAATCTGAATGTGTTACTTTATCTGAGACTGATATGCAGACTTCTACATCCTTGAACAAAGTTTTCCCCAAAGTTATGAGCAAACCAAAGGGTTCAGTCAGTTCCAGAGGCCATAACAAAAGTCCTGAATCAAAAACAATTGATAAATTAGGAAATCATTACTGGAACTGACCAACATTGTAAAAACTTTAGTCAGGGATAAATCACCAAATCAAGCAAGGTCCAAATCTCATCCTAAGAGAAATTGCTATAACTGTGGTGAAAAAGGGCATGAAGCTGTGTTTTGTAAACTGTTGACTAGGTCTAGACCTAAAATCCTTATGTTCAAAAGTCAGTCTCATCAAAACATTGGTCAGCTTCACATCAGTCAAGGTCATCAAAATCCAGATCAGTCTCATCAAAATCAGATTCATCCTCAAGAAACACTTCTCCAACAAAGACTAAATCTGTACAATCGTCCAAAATTAAGTCCAGTCCCATCTAGAGTCAGTTTTAAAAACACTCCTTGCAAGTACTGTGGGGTCATAGGTCACTATTCTATCAACTGCATGAATGAAATCAACAAATGGAACTATACAAGTCCCAAAACTGATTGCAAGATTGAATCAGCTCCTAAACCTGTCTCAAGTCATGGATCTACTCTAAAGTGGGTACCTAAAAGGAACTAATTTTCTTTTCTTGTTCATGTGCAGGATTATACAAAATGGTATCTAGATA
>CAJVGC010000592.1:12366079-12383346 GCA_910822075.1 Senecio squalidus
TACCCCCTCAGCAGAAAATCTAGTATCAGCTCTTGTAGACGTTTATCTAACATCCACAAGAATCGTTACAGGTTACGAACAACAAGATTCAGTAAGGATAAATTATTGTAGTAAAAATCTACTAATTTATTCTAACAACAAAGATAAAATCAAGAACAAGGAATAAAGTAATTCAAGATCTTCGAAAGAACAGTTTGATGGAATCAATGGACAGCTTTCGTCACTACCAGAGAATTCAAAAATTATTGTGTCAACAACCTCGCGCATGCACCAAGACACAATTTGCACTGAATCAAGACAAGACTATAATGGATTGCTGAGACATCCCACTACACATTGAAGCAATAAAATTAAACTCACTTTTCCTTTATGGGAGGTGTGATGTCATAATGTATAATATTGTATTTGTCGTAATGTATTTGTCGTATTTCATTATTGTTTGAAAGAGTGCTATATGATGTAAATGTCCATGTGAGGTTTGTCTCCCATGTGAGACTTGTCCTTACATTATGTAATAATGTAATCCATGTGATTGTATAGTAGCCATTGTCGGCTACCCATGTATGCTTTTGTATATAACTAGAGGCTTAGCCCTCGTAATGGAACAAGAAATATTTGTGTGATAATATCGTTTTGTCTATTGTTCTTATTATGTTGAAAACTTATGTTTTCTGAATAGCAGACTAAATATTCCTATCAAACTCATAAAGAATCATTACATAATTCATACATTATTACAATTACATAATTATAAATGTTCCGCAAGAAGGCACCAAATTCGTTTCGATTAGAATTTCACATATTCACATCATATTATTACTTTTATAATTTTTGTATTTGTTACTACTTCTTCATTCGGGGGGGGGGGGGGGGGGGGGGGGTGGACTAGTTTCATTACTTCCCACTAGGAGAGAGGTGCACCTAACCCACCTACCCACTCATCAATCATGGTGTTCAGTTGACTTGCACTGAGAGACCCCTATTGTATTGGAATTAGGCGCCCATCCTTTGACTGTTGTCAACTAATTTCTTCAATGTTAGGTTTTTACTCTATGTTAGAACACTTCTGTGCATGTTATTATGATCTAAGTGGTCTTATTTTGTGTCCCGTGCTAGGAAGCATTACTCCTCTTTTCATTCCAAATTTCCTAGTTATTAAGTAGTTGGTTTAGTTTGTTTCGTTATTACTCATTTATGTGGCTAGTTTTCGGTTGGTTATCCTCGTTACAAGTATGTTTGTTTCGAGTTTTTGTACAGTTCTTGTTTATATGAAATGAGTTTATCGGGCCTTTTATCGTAATACGCAAGATGTTTTTTGGTTAGGGGAATTGATTATATGCTTTTGAATGAAACTAGAGTTTTATAATGTGAAGTTTAATGGTGGTGTGTGTGCAGAGAGAGAGAGAGAGAGAGAGAGAGAGAGAGAGAGAGAGAGAGAGAGAGAGAGAGAGAGAGAGAGAGAGAGAGAGAGAGAGAGAGAGTTATATAAAATGACATTTTGGTCTTTTCATGTGACACTAACCATGAGTCCATTAACATTTATTGTTAATGTCTTAAGTAATTAATGTGTGACAATCGTCAAAAATTCAGGTGATTCTCAGGGTTCGAATCTCTAGTTACTCTCGTTATTGTGTCCATATTGTTCGAGTTTGTAATTGTGTGTCTTTAATTGTCGGAACCAAAGTCGGAATCAACTCATAAATCTAACACCAAATAAACTATACAAGAACTTGACTAAGTTCATAACGGAAACTAATAAGATTCTGGTCCTTAACTACTAATAAAAACCCGTCACCGTGCTTGGAAAACCTTCCAGCGACGGCTGAAGGCTGTTAGCCAGCGGTCCGTAAAGCCAGCCGGCGGCTGGATATTGGCCAGCCGGCGGCTGAAAGCCGCTGTCCAGTGGATGGTGACTCACTTTTGCATGCATTTTTGATTGGACCAAACATAATTAAACGGGATTGGACCCCCTTTATGACGATTTTGAGTCCAAATGCCAGTCCCTTCAACCACTCTATCACTTCATTTTCATATTTTGAAAATCTAAACACACACACACAAATCTCACTCTCTCAAATCTCTCTCTAAGTTCCCAAGAACACCAACCAAAAATCCAGTGAAATTCCTCCATCAAAACAGCAAACAAACACCAAATCGTCCCATCAAACATACACAAATCGTCCTAAGGCAAAAGGGTATCAAAAGGAAGGCATAAAAATCGGGTTTTGAAGAAGTTTTTCATCTATTTTGAAGCCAAATCTCATCCAAACCCGTCACCTTGCTTTTCCTCCGGTAAAACCCTTTCATTTTACTGTTTCTATCTAAATAATTACTTGCATGGACGATCTAGAGTCTAAAAAGTGGTTTTTACAAAAGTCAAAAACGTTTTCATGCTTAAAAAAACGAGTTTTTATAATTGATCTACATTTTGATGATATAAATCTAAAAGAAACTGTAACTTTTGCTTAAAAATACCTATATTGGATAAATAACAGTTTGCATGTTCGACTCTAACACTAAAATGGGCTAAAAATCGAAAAATAACGAAATCTAGAAACTGGCCGAAGGCCTCTGGCCAGCGCCTGAGTGTCTCCAGCCACTGTCTGGATCCTGCTGTTGGTAAAAAGTGTCGTTTTAAGAGCTTTAAACGCGAAAATGAGTCCAAATAAGTTACCACAGATTGTACATTTTAAAAAGCTTACTGTTTTTATAAATAAAGTTGTTTTGGAAAGATTGAGAATGTGAAACATTTGTATTATCGTTCTTATTGGTTAATTGCATTTTAAAGCGGGAAAGTGTTTTGAAATTGGACTTAATTTTTATAGCGCGGAAGCGCTGCCCAAATTTCACCGTAAGCTAATGCTTAAATTCAGTAACTTAATGTTTTCATAACTTATACATATTGACTTTGTACATGGACTCTTTTGGACACAATCGGACTAATCGGATCCTAAGTCGTACACGAACACATTGAATCATATAAATTTTTCCGTAATAATCTTTTGGGACAGAATCTAAAATATTAAAGTTTAAGGTCTAAAATGTTAAAATGGAACTTTAACATAACTTAGAACATACTATTAATATTTATACGATATTCTGGTGTTTTAGGTCACTTTTGATTCCCGACGTGTTCCGCTCCATCCGTGCTTGTTCGTATCTTTTCTTCGCAAACCGTGAGTTACAACCCCACTATGTTTTTACTTTTAAATTACTTATTTGGGGGAAACATAAGATTGTTTGTGTATGTAACTTGTTGAAACTATTTGAAACTCGAGAAACTTGAAACTTTTGAAACTTTTGAAACTATGTGAAACTCGTATGAAACTTGGAAACCTTTTGAAACTTTGGAAACTCTTGGAAATTTGTGAAACTTGGAAACTATGGAAACTTGTGAAACTTTGGAACTATTATGCGTATTATGTGTTAATGCCCCTTAATTGGCTAAACTAAATTTAGGATACTTGTAGGCGACCAATCCTTGATGAAAATATAAACCGTAAGTGCTTACTACTTTTTAGAAACAGAGTTCAACTGCCCCGTTTTTGGTTCGAAACTTTATACACTATTAGCAATAGCCGTTAGTATTATGGGTATCGATACTTAGGAGAGGTCACTCCTTGCTCAGGGTTAGCGACCCAAGTACATATTACTAAGATTCAGGTGGAAACTCAATGAAACATTTTGGGGCTAGATCTGACCAGACAATCGGTTTAGTGTAGACTTACCTTATATTATGCCAAGTGATTATTACATGTTATTAATTTAGTTAAGCACATAATACCAACGCATATACTATATTCTAGCGATGGATTCCGCTTCAACTATTATTATACGAGTTCTATTTTTTTACTTATGTGTGTTCGAAACTCTTTTGTATACGTTCATATATGATCTAACGTCGCTCTGTTCCTTTTTACTTACGACGTTTATATATTTCTATTTTTGGAAACTTTTATCGTGAAACTCTAAACTGTAACTCACTCACTACGTCATGTAGTTGACACTTTATCTTATGTTTAAGGAAATTAGTGTAAGTGTCGAGATGCATGGCAAGGAAGGGTCGATATGGTCACGTGAGGCGAACCTTGGGAAAAGACCTTGTTATTTTGGGAATTTATTTTTAACTTGTATTTGTACTCGGATTAAACTATTGAACTGTTTGGTTGTTTTCAAATTATGAACTGTTTTTATTTTAAATGAAATGACTTGAATCGTTTAATTTGCTTATAACCGTGTAATGATGTTCCAGCTCTTACATTCCGTGTTTCCGCTATAGCGGGGTGTGACATAATGGGATGGAGGAAAGAACACATATAAAATTAGAGTACGATATAACCATAAACCCAACAAAAGAAATAAAATAAAAGGATATTTTGGTCTTTTTATGTGACAAAATGACGATTAATGAGGGGAAAAAAGGACCTCGAGGATTGTGCATAATAAGAATATCAAGCGAGGACGATATGTGAGAAAATGAAGAACAACAAGGGCGATTTGTAAATATTTACTCTTTAAATATAGTGCAATAACCCTGAGTGCATTACCTTTATTGTTAATGTCTAAGTGTGTAATGAGATCGATGAAAGATCTTATGTAAAATTAGGGTATAAGATAACCATAATACCCAACAATATGTTTGGTGATTTTACTATAATCGGTCATTTTAAATGATTAGATATACTAGAAATCGATGGCCTGTTGGGTTAAGTTTACTTTCGAGTTTGGGAGGTGCATGGTAAACACTACAGTGAGCTAGCTCAATGCCATCAATATGCCGACAATGAATAGCAAGAGTAGGAATTGCGCCCCTTTGCAGGGTCCTTAGGCAAGAATTAGGGTTTATTCAATTTAATGTATTTCCCGGCCAACATGTTGATCACAACAAAAACTACGTTGGACTGTTTTCAATCATATATTACAATCTTGTTTTTGTTGTTATGTTCAGAATTCGGTTTTTACTTTACACACACAGAAAATAACATCCAATTTCATTAACTTGCTCTAAATATCGTGCCTATATTTATGTGTTATCCGATTATTGATTCATGAACCCAAAATATATAGGAACAAATATTTCAATGTAAAAATATTCAAAAATGATTCATATTATTAATTAATTCCTATAACACTCCAAATTTCTAACACAATATACTATTTAAAGTGTTCCTTTCTTTTCAATTCTATGAAAAGAACCAACACAACTTATGTTTTAATTTTTATGGTGCTCACCAAAACACACCATGTTCTCATAGGAACTGATACAACTTGCCATTGATGGCAAATTTCATCGAGGTCAGTAAATCTCAAATCCTTATGAAAATTTGTCCAACTTGTATACCATGCGTTTGAAGTTTTATGTTGCTTTAAAACTCTAAATGTTGGCTTTGAGAAAGGCGCTTCGTTCTTTGACATACAGAGTTGCTACAACTTTCTATCATTCATTGCAAACAAACAAACAAACTCTTTAAACGCATCCATTTTATACAATATATGCATCTGCAGACCTATCCATTTGGAACTTTATATCCCCACAAATTTGCTAAAAAATGCATAAACATGGGGGAGGAGTCATTCATGTATATACAAAACATATTTGTATCCTATAATAAAATGACCTTCAAACTCGCAGAATCAAGACGATGAATTCATTTCTTCAGGAACATGGTCGTGTTCTTGAGATTTCAGATGAGATCCAGTACCACAGAGGCTGCAGCGGTTAGACGGTCTTTGAGAACACCAATCATCTGGGACACTGAAAAAGTGGGTGTCGATGAACTTTCTGAATCTCTTTTTGTATCCTTTTGGAGAGATTATTGTCGGCAACTGGTTTTTAGGAACTACAAAGGACTTGACCCAATTCTCGAGTTGTTTATCCCAAGTATACTGTCTAACATAATCGATTATGCCACATACAAGCTCTTTTTTCTCAACGTCCACTCCAACCAATAACGAATAATCCATCACATTGATTGACTGAATATCAGAAAACAATACAAAATTAGTCCCTGAATAAGACGCTTAAGTCCTAGTCGTAGAGTTAAGTGACATAAGAATGAATGAGCTTTTGGTTATGGATAGTGGTGAAAGTTTCAAACCATTTACGGGTCAAATAAATAATTAACCAGTGTTGTAAATATCGGCCTTGGCGGCCGATATATCAGTGATAAATCGTATATCGGGGGTGGACCGATACGATTTTTGACTTATAGGGTAAAAAAATCGGACCTTGTAAATATCGGTCAAAATCGGTTAAAAATCGGTCAAAATCGGTCAAAATCGGATTAATTTGGTCAATATCGGATTATTTTTTTTTTTTTTTTTTTTTTTTTTTTTTTTTTTTGGATTTGGTCAATATCGGATTAATTTGGTCAATTTGGTCAAAATCGGTCAAAATCGGATTAATTTGGTCAATATCGGTCTTATGTTTTTGTTAAAATATTGCTAGTTGTGGACTTATGTCGTATGTTTTTGTGGACTTATGTCTTATGGACTTATGGACTTATGTCTTACTGTTTTATTTAAGTTTTAAGAAACTAGTTGTGGACTTATGTCTTATGTTTTTGTTAAAATATTGCTAATATATATTTTTGTAAAATTAATTCCGTTATATTAAGGGTCTCCGCCAAGAAACCGATATATCGCCGCCAAGACCGATTTATCGCTTAAAGGTGGTCGACCGCCGAGGTACCGCCGAGCGATATTTACAACATTGTAATTAACTAGTGGTTGAAGGTCACCCAAAGTATAGGATGCATGCTTTCAGCCTGGGAAATGTTTTATATAAACAAATATCTATAGTAACATAATTTATTATATACTATTTACAAAAATGAACAAAAGAATGTTTGCGGAATACAAACCCGGCCTGATTTATTTTGGTTGTAAAACACCCGGTTTCAACGCTAGTTCATTTTAACCAGGTACCCCAACCACCCAACTCTCCCATTTCAGGACACACATGGAGGGTATTACTCTACATTCAAAGTCCATGCAACTGTTAGAGATGAGAAGACTAGAACCACATGTTTTAAAAAGTATATTGATTCATATCATTGGAAAATAGCAAATATAAGTTCTGTGTTGTTAAGGAAACACAAGGAATCCTGGGGAAGAAAAAGATTTTGTGCAAGCATAACAAATTATCTCACAGAAAAAGGGGTCGCCCACCCTCTGAGAGGCCATCAACCAATCTTACGGTCAATATGGAGAGGTAAATCAGGTAAGGACATGGGGAAAGAATTTGAACCCTTGACTTCTGTTTTGTGCTACATGTCCCCAGCCACTATGCTACGATTGTGGGGACAATTAGTCCCGCAGAAGTAAGTTCTAGTGGTGGCAGTTTTGATCCTTTATCTCTAATGGGTGGGTGTTCAAAACACGTAAACCAAAATAAAGAGTTAAAATTTGTTGCAATGGGTTAAGCAAGTTGAATGTAACCGAAAGTGTTTTTTCAAAGCACTAAACCTCCTAAATCATTTTATTTATAAATAATAAGATTATTATTGAAAAAGATTTAGGTTTTTTAATCATAATTTTTTTATTTTTTTAAATTTTTGGACAAATGACTTATTTTGAGGTAAATGTCCTTAGCAAGTGGGAATCAAACCTTAGACCCCTCATCTTTGGGGAGAGTTTATCCAATTAAAGTTTTTCCACTAGGCCAACTCTCGGGGACAAAAACTGACCTGACCAAGTTCATCATGTACCAAAGTTTGTCCATTTTGTCCCGATACCCAACCCGTCCATAGAAGTTCTAATAAAAATAAATAAATAAATAAGTGAAGATAAAAGAAGGTAATACTCACGTAAAGGAAGGAAGTATCGTTCCATACAGCCCGTTGCAATTTCCGCTTTGCTTTTGTATTAACATATAAAGGAGAAACATTCATGTCATTTACAAAATTTTGGTCCAAAAGAACATCTCCTCCTCCATCTACAGCTGCATTGAAGCGAGCATAGAGAGCTCCTTTCAGATCATATTGTCTAGTAATATTTATGCGGTATGTAATGTTCTCCATCACCATTAGATCATGTTTAACCCCACTCTTTATTTTCTTTACCTGCAACCATTTATATTCATCAAGATTCAAGAAGAACATACCAAAATAATAATAGTAAAGGTGGAAAATTGGCTGGGTCGAGCAGTTTGAATTGTTTTATAAATAATTATATCGTTAAAAATGTGATATTGATTACAAATTTTATATTATTTCAATCATAATCTAATTGTTTGACGAAAATGATGGAAAAGGTTTATGCTCTTAATGTCTAAAATACACTTTCATCGACTTTCAACCAGTTTGACGAAAATAATCTAATTGTTTGACGAAAATGATTGAAAATATTATACACTTGTATCTACCTATTCAAAAAGTAAACGGATCAAAATTACCACCTTCTAAAAAAACAACCAAATCCAAGAAATTAGAAGGAAATAACAAACCTGATAAATCCCTAGGATTTTTGCAAGGCATGTCTGATTTCCTTGTTTAAAGCATTGGCTAAGGTGCCCAAAATATTGTGAAGCAAATCCAAGAAATGAACAAAACTCAGTCTTCTTAATTTCCTTTATAATAAACCGATCATCAAGTGTTTTAGCGAAGAAAGATTTACTCTTTCCTCCTTTTGCATCCCAATGCTTACAACGGCTTAGTGAAGAAATATAATCCAATTCGGTCAAACCACATTGACCGCGAAGATTAAGAAAGTCTTTAGAAAATAAACAAGCTACTGAATATTTAGGTCTATTAGCAATTCTCCCCATAGAAATCACTGGATGAACTTGCCTTGGAGAAGTAACAGAATCAAGTAATTCTAACCCATCAAAGCTAGAAAACCGCGATTCTTCTGAAGGGCATCCAAGTGAAGAACTATCAGAATCCATGGAGGTGAAGGAAGACCAATGTTCATATGATTTTGTATCATCATTCAAAGTTTCTGATGAAATATCCCCATCTTTTAGATAAGCTAGTGCACATGCAATCATACTAGATAATTCATCTTCATAAATTGATACCATATGGTTGCTAGAAGCTAATGGAAAATGAAGTTTCGAACCCTCTTCGGTAAGGATTTTGTGTATGGTTGATCCTGAAGTATAGGTGCGGGTAGATTCGGAATTCGGCAAGTATCCTCTTTTCAGATCATTTAGATGTATGGTTTTGATTTGTGAAAAGGGAGTCCACATCCATCCTTTAGGATCTGCTACTTTTAATGAAGTTAAAGAATAAAACTCACCATTTAATCCCATTTGATTAGATAAAGTAAGATCGTCTGGCATGCCATTATCTTGATCGTTTTCTGGCACATCGTTGTTTGATGGTTCATCATTACCTTCTATTGGGATTACATTACATGATAATCTATTTCTTTCTTTTTGTAAATCCGTATTCAGATCAACAAAATTATCAGTAACTGCTTTACCATTTGGTTCAAGGTCAATAGTGTCTTTCTCCTCAAAAGATTGTTTTTTGCAGTATTCATCATCGAGTTGATTTTGAGGGTAAACCACTTTAATATCAGATGAAAGAAGGGAAAAGTGACGCTCGTCCCAGATGTATGAAAGAAGTAAAAGCTCCCATTGAATATGATTCAAGTAAAGAGGTTTATGCAGCCATTTTTTCTCCGAACCAGTAGTGTATGTGGTGAGATTCTTCATGTGAACCTGTAGTATTTGGGAAGAGAATTAATATGATAGAACTTATCTATAGAACTTTATTTATCTATTTGTGCGTTCCATTTAATTCAGTTCCCTTTTTATTTGATGACTTCAATCTCCAAAAAATGGAGATAAGTAGAGATGGGCCCACAAAATGAGATGAAAAATGAAACATGAATGTTAGAGACATATGAGTATTAGTACTACCGTCTTGTTCTTTGGATAATATCTTCTGTTTAGGTCACATTTCTAATAGATTATGCATAATATGCCAAAGGATAGTGTAGATAAAAATTTAAAATGAATGTTAGATACGTATGCCCATGTTTCGTTTAAATAAGTTTCCTAGTATAGCTATTCTATTCTTGTATATTGTTCGAAAATATTTCAATTTTCGTTCCATTACGAGAAACATTTAACTTCGTTCAACCCTTCTTCGAGAGTATTGGTTTCCACTCCAAGAGGATCAAGCACTATCCAATAGTGAAGAAAAAAGAACAGTTTTTTTCTCTACGTGAATAGTGTTTCTACGGAACGATAGTTTTTCTTTTTATTTTCAATAATCGTCTGCTCAGAAGATAATTTGATACCGCCTGACTTGGAAATTTATAGAAAAAAAAATCAAAAATAATAAAAACGAACAAGATAATAGTCTATATTCGAATGATTGAGCAATTCGACAAAGAAGTTATGATATTATAAGAGGTAAACCAACTATCCCGATTGATACCCAAATCAATACTAATAATCAGCCTTATAAAACTTACATCCTTAAATCCCTATTAGATATATTTAAGAGAATCCCCAGGCCAACCTAAAATAACCCTAGTCCCTAATCTTACATAATATAGAGCACCTAATAAAAGGAAAACTAACACCTACTATATAAAAGACTAACAAAATTTATCTCATATTGATACTTATTTGACTCATATCAGAGTCTTGCGGGTGGGTTGGGTAACAGTAAGTTCTAGAACGAGTCATTTCGGATTGGGCTGACCTCAAACACACTTTTGTCTTTTATTTTCTTAACACCTACTTGTATTATATGATTTGTGCATTTTGAACACATTTTGGGTGACCCCTTTCCATTTTAACCAATTTTCAAAAGTTTATCCAATTGATGCCTTAGAGGAAAAATAAAACTCAAATTGGCCCGGTTTACCCACAAAACAGATCGAAAAGGCCACCTCTACAAATCTGCAAGTAAACAGAATGGAATATTTCATTTATCTAAGAGTGAGATCCCAGTGATTTGAAAATAACTGACCTGATATTGATCTCGATCTTGTTTGAACATTTCTTTGATGTCAGAGAATCGTTTACAAGATCGATTCAGCATTGATCCAACTAGCTCATTTTCCATCTTCTGAAGAGAGTTCTCTATCTCAGTAAACATTGAATTCTCTTCTTTGAACACCTTAATACCCCAAAAAAGTTAAACGTTATTCCATATACGAGCAAATTTAATAATAATATACAAATGCAACTTTCATCAGGAAGCCAATAGAATATCAAAAAGGACAAAAATATACGTACATCGTCAACTTTTTCTTTAAGATAATCTTCTTCACTTAAATTGCTGAACTCGACCTTCCAAAGCGGGAGAGATACAGAGTAAGTAGCTACTGTAGAGTATCTAAACATTGCAACCATGGCGCCTAATCTGCAAGTTTCACAATTATAATTATGCAAATTAAATATGGGTAATTAGATGTGAAAAAATGTGTTGTCAGGTCTATTGTGGAATGGGTCACAATGGGTAACTTTTGTTCGGGTTGGAAAGGTGGGGTTGGTTGACCCAACACAGTTTTCGTCCAGAGTCGTTTAGCTGTTTTTAAAAACAACTAGAGTATAAATTAAATCACAAAAAGTATATTATTTCTATAATAATATATTTTCTGAATAAAACAATTAAAAAGGCTGTATGCACTAAAGTACGTGTTAAAAATAAACATAACCCAAATCGACCAATTAATTTGTAAACGATTCAAACATACTGGACAACAGACAACTGTGTGCCTTATTAACAGTTGGTATCATTGCAATTGACATACCCAAAGAAGTGAAGGTAGTCCCTATGAAAGGAATGTCCGCAACTCGATGGTATTTTCCACGAAGAGTGGTTTGAGAATCCAAGTTCTAGAAACTTCCCAAAAGATAAACCACGAGCAGCAATGGAGACTAGTACTCTTTTGGTAGACTTTAAACTTCCATTGGAGGGTTTACATTGACCACAACAACTCCACATCCAAAGCTTTCCTTCATTTTCACCAGGCAAATGTTTATGTATAGGAAGTCGTTTGACTTGAATTATGAGTTGCTTATTGTGATGTGCATAGTAGTTAAGATGAGCTTCTGGCAGTTCATTACAAGTTCCACATGAAAGGTTCTGCATTATGCAACGGATGTGATCACCAATTACAAAATTATGCATAGCATAATTTACAGAAAAATATAGAATACTTAAATGTAGAAGTGGCAATTTCGACCCATTTACTTGCAAAAACGGGTCAAATCAAAAATTTACCTAAAAGGAAAACAGGTAGAATGGGTCAAACAGGTTTAAAGTCGACCAAGCTGTACTTCTAATGATTACAGCCCCTCAAATCATTCTATTTAAAAATATATGATAATAATTGATATAACATAACTTTCTAATCCTATTTGAAACACTAATTTTTAACTAGAATTTTTGGACAGTGTTTCGAGCAATCAAACCCGCCCCGTTTCAACCCATACCAAAAGTTACCTCTTTTTACGCACAACGCCTCCCACCCACCATTTTTCCACCTTTACTTAAAAATAAGCAGGAGAACATGAGCTATTTTGTGTAAGAAGAGTGAGAACTAAATCTATATAAAATGAAGAGGGAAAAAATGAGTCTCAAGAAACCTGATTGAGCAAGTTATCCCGCAAAAACTTTCCAAGGGGAACATCAAAATATCTGTAGAACTTAATACAGGAAAAAGAACTTTGTTTACAAGTAATCCCTCTTGCCACATTCCTTCTTGACATCAAAACTAATATACTTTCTGAATTCAACACTGCACTAATGTCATCCTTACGTTGCAGACACTCTTCAGAATCTTTTGTTTCTGAGGAAGACTTTTTGAATGCTGATAAGGACTGAAGTTGATCACTTTCAAGTGTCTCTGCTGCATCAAGACAAATTTTGACTTCAGTACCAGCAGTATGAGTATCAAAAGTCTCTGTAAAGCTCAAATCCTGACTATTGCTTTCGATATAATTATGTGTGTTCACACCGTTATACCTAATAGTATCGAAAAGAGGAAACCCAACAACTTTTTGCAGAGAGGCCGACAGTGAAGATAGCCCAGAGAGAACAATTGGGTCGTATGGCTCATATGATGATATAATAGACCCTTCTAGACCCAAATTGTCATGCACGTTCTCATCACAACCATTGGAGATGGGAATATCTATGATCGAATCAGTTTCAGGAGTGGACTCATTGGTTATTTGAACATTTGCATCATCAGGATTATGATACAGAGGTTGACTCCTAATTGGTGAACTGATTTCTTTATTGGGATGTAAAAATATAGACATTCCATTAGGGGCGGTCGTAGATAACATTGCGCGTTGATTTAAAATGAACAAATTTTCAAGGATCAAATGATATGCCATGATAACAGCAAATTGAACTACACATTTGATTCTTTTGAGTTCATCACTGTGAGATCCCTTTAGCAAAATCTGTATATTGTAAAATTGGTAAACTAGTCAGATCCAAAAAGAAAAGTATTCATCTATGATGGGAAAAGCATTCATCTATTATGAAAGATTAACAACTCATTCTAATAAAGCTGAAAGTGACAAATTTTGTAACTATTTCTATTTTCAATGTTATTAACTTACATGATGGGTCATTTTGATGGTTTTACCATAAACGATAATACTATAATAGACTTAGAAGTGGATTAGCAGATAATTTTAAGTGACTTTGTGCCTTGCTCAATGGCACACAATGCACGAGAGAATCATTATAAACAATTACATAATAGCCAACAAACAAAACATTATTTTACTTCCCTTGCCACTCGGCATACTAACGGAGAGACATTTTCAATAAACAATTTGTAGACTTCAAACAATCAATCAATGACCCTAGTTGGATGTGCAGATATAATATCTCCTAGTTAACAGACAGATATATTCTTTGTACAAAAGGTCACATATTCTTATTGTGTTCTATTAAGGCTATACACATGTGTTTATTTGTTTAGGATAGATGTCAATCTTATATATTATATAAGGTTGTTATATCATCAATTTATTTAACATTTATCAGTACACTATAGAGAGATAAAGGAAGCATGTATGAAATATTTCAAAATGAGAAGATTTTTTATGTGTGTGCACATATAAGTATTTATATAAAAAAGAGAACCCCCTCCCTCTCTACTTTTTAGTAGTGAACCAGCTATGAATAACATTCACAATCATCGATTAAAAAGTTCTGGTCAAAAAATGAGCAATTCAGAAATATAACTAACCGTAAAACCCATTCGTGTAGGAAACCCCTCGATAAACATTAAAGTCTTCTTTGGCTTTTTTCCGTTTTCACAAAGATCAGCATGTTCTTCTATAATCTTTTCAAAATAAAATGATTCACACTGCCTCAACTTTTGGTCATTCATATTATCAGAGGACAAGATTGGTGAGCCCGTACAACGAGCAACTCTCTCCAATCGGTGTTGCTTCATTTCCAAGACAAGTGTCATCCCTTTTGCAAGAATAGACTCTTGAATATCACGAGAAACCGTTTTCTCAACTAAAACGACATTCGGATTCAACTTCTCTATCATCCCGATAAGATAATCTACTCTTTCAGTCTCCTGGCCATGCATGACATTAGAGGCAATAAGAGAGATATCAATAACATGAGTGGGCAAGGTTGAAACATGGCATTTTGTAGTACATATTTGGAACATGTCGAGTTAACCCACTAACAATTATTTGTTCAATTAACGAATTAATGTATTAATTAAAATTAATAACAACTGAATTACAATAATAATCTTAAGTGTCTGAATCAAAACAATTTAGAAGGATGTAGGAACTTCAGGCGACTTTCACCCGTTTGACAAGTTCCCTCTGTAGCTGAATCTTTTATATATGACCCATCACACTCAATTGATATCAAACACGATTCAAATCCGCACATTCATAAGTAAATGGGTCGATATAGCCACCTCTACTATAAAGTTTCGTGAGGTTTACCTGTTTCATTGATTCGAACGACGACAATCCATCGGAAGAAACAGTAAGAGCACCCTTAATCAATAGCAACTTGGGCTTTTTACACTTTGTTGGCATGTGCTTGTGAGCTGCATGCTTTTTGAAGACTAAACCTTTGAAAACTTCACTGCAACAAATAAAGCAAATGTCAAGATAAAATATAAAAAGGGTAATAAGACTAATCATCACGTAAAGTGGATGAAAGGAATAAGTTAAGGGAATGAGAAGTACACTAATAAGACAACCTTTGACTTCGAGTACCGGTTGTGATACACTTGACCTTTACATATCCGTTAGGATCCATAGCTTTTCCCTCAAAAGCATCTGGTTTCAGATACGAGGCAGCTTCCCATGATAACGCCGTAACTTTATCCACCCAATTATCACCATCATTTCCAGAACAAGAAATAGCCATTGAGTTAAGAAGATGCTCCACAAGTGCCTTAAACTTTCCATTCATAACGTCATTCATTGCTTTTGTTGTTTCCTCTCTAAACCTGAAACTTGCACTCCCTTCTTGTCCGAAACTACTAAGATTAGTTGGCTTTCCCCATTTCATGCCATCACCATACACATCATCGTCGTCATCGTCATCATCAAAATTAGCAACACTTCCCTCAATATCATCCTCTTTGTCTTCTGGTTCAGGGGGAAACCAAATATGGGAATCAATACCCCCGTTTCCTAGATACGACTGAAAGTTTAAACTCTCAATTCTCGATTCTTCCTTAAAGGGCCCGTCATTTGACTGAACATCGACAAGATACTCATCTAAAATATAACAACAATGAATCAGATAACGAAAATAAAAAGAATATTGAAATATTGAAAAGTGTTGTACTGTAATATGATGCGGAGCTATCGGTTTTTGCTAAAGATACAGCTGGACTTATTGATGAGGCTGGTGGAGAAATCAAAGTATCGTAAGTCATATTCGGTTTACGATAACGGAGCCTCCAAGATAATCTAGAAAATATCAAAAACACAAATTAAATTTAGATCAATAATCAGAATTCGGCAAGGTTTTCGCTAATGAATTGATGTATGAGTTCAATACTTAAAGTAAATCTGATGATCAAAGGGACGATTCGAGAAATGAAGTTGATCTGTTGACTTGTTGGTCAAGAAATGAAATCACAGTTCTAAAATTGAAACATATAATGCAATCGTAACAGAATTATGGTAAAACTGAAGCAGGAAAGGATTACCTGAATCTGTAACAAACATAAACCCTAATCGATCATCAATAATTTCCTTTCTTTCTTTGTTTTCAAACTTGGAAATGAGAGAGAGAATTGGGAAAAGAAAATAGAAGAGTGGACCCACACATACACACAGTGACAATACTTGTACAAACTCACAAAGAACAATATTATGGTCAGGATGGCAATGTGTCGGGGAATTTCGGGGATCATGTTTCCCATCTCCATCCCCAATCTCAATATTTATCTTCATTCCCGTCCCCATACCCGATGGGGAGTAAAATTGTAATCCCATCCCCAGCCCCATCGGGGACGGGGATCCCCATCGGGGACGGGGATTTCCTTCTCACGTATTAAGTATTTTGTAACTAGCCAACTACATATTTTTTTGGCACTTAGCCTTACTGTAACATCAACCAACAAAGTATAAAAAACATTACAATAAGAAAAAAGTAACTTCTAGACTTCCATACTTCAAAAATAGTTTTGCATAATTCATACATGCAACAAGAATTCAAAACCAGTTGAAACAAAAGAACAAGACTACAAGTCAAATTGTGGAAACTAAGATGTGAATTCAAATCAACCCTTTACAAAATGAGATCCTTAAAGTTTTCAATAGATTACAACTATGGTTTAATCTTTGAAACTTGATACAACTATGGTTTAATCTTTAAAAAGATCAATTATAGGTCTGAATAATGATGATAAAGAAAGGATTGATTATAGGTTATTTACCTTAACAGTGATTCTTGCCTTGTTGAAAAATTCGTATGAACAATATAGCATCAGCAGTCGTCTTCTATGAAGATTAACATTATCAGTTGTGTACTTGTGTGGTATAGGGGTATAAGAGGCTAGGGTTTTTTATTTTTTATTTATATATGATTGGTAGTATCGATGAAGGAAGATGAAAAGTTTTGTACAGAATATCAAATGAAATATTATTAGGGCCCACTAATATAAGTGACATGTAAACTTGATACTTTTCGGGTATGGGTATGGGTATGGTTATGGGTACGGGTATGGGTACGGGTACGGGTATTAAGAGAGTATTACCATCCCCGTCCCCATCCCCGTTTTTAATATCGGGGATTCCCCATCCCCATCCCCATCCCCGGTCAACTCGGGGATTCCCC
>CAJVGC010000592.1:12383446-12550564 GCA_910822075.1 Senecio squalidus
GCTCCGGCCTCCTGGGCATGCCGCCTCTCCTCGAGGAAATGGCGTTCCCACGTGTAGCGTTCCATGACTGGAGTGCGCATGGCGGGATCGTATGGGTCCACGAAGGAGTGAGGGGGTGCGGGTCGGAACGGGTCCGTTTGCTGACGAGCGGCTATCCCGGCGCGGGGCCCTTGGGGCTGAGGTGGTGCTGCAACGGGTGCCGATCGAGGAGGGGGTAACACGGTCCTCGGGCTAGACCCGTTACTGCTGCTAATGGTCATCGACGTATCCTCCGTCGGGTCAGTCGTCTGGTGACGCTGACTCTCGGAGGCCGTATGGCCCTCAGAGGGTTCGCGCAATGGGGAGACGGCTTGAGAGAGGGATCGCGAACGTGACGATTGAGACATGACGGATCTGCGACGTAAAGGTTTCGTAAGTACATGATAATGTTAAAGGAAAATAAGTAAGGAATGCAGGTAAGGGTCGATCACGTGAGGTTGGGAATAGTAAGACCGGGAATTTTTGACTCAAAACCGTTTATCCTTAGTAATTACGTTTCGTCCTTACATAAGTCATTTTGAACTAGGCAGGGGTGATCAGGCCATGCGTAGTTAGAAACAATCATGCAATCACAAAATTAATTCTCTAAAGTTTTGAACCCATAATGATTTTCCGAAAAGCCTTGGTTATAGTTTGGTTTCAAAATCTTTTTTGGAAATTTCTAAAACCGTTTTCACTATAACCTGTGCTCTGATACCAAGTCCGTCACACCCCGCTAAAGCGGAAACACGGAATGTGAGAGCTGGAATATCATTACACGGTCATAAGCAAATATAAACGATTCAAGTCATTTCAATTAAAAATAAAATTTGTTCAAGTTTCAACAACCAAGCAGTTCATAAGTTTCAAATAAAGAACAAGTACAATGTTTCAAAATAAATTAAGGTCTTTTCCCAATGAACGCCTCACGTAACCATAATGACCCTTCCTTGCCTTGCATTCCGTACACTTACATTAATTTCCTGAAACATAAGATAAAGTGTCAACTACATAAAGTAGTGAGTGAGTTACAGTTTAGAGTTTCGATAAAGTTTCCAAAAATAGGAAGTTGCAAAAAATATGATGACGTCGTAAGAACGGAACAACATTTGAACATATATGTAAATAGTAAAAGGTTTGAACGTACACAAGTAAGTTAAATAAATAAAACTCGTATAAGTAAAGTTGTAGCGGAATCCAGGCGCTAAAAAGGTGTATGTGTAGGGAGTATGTGTTTAACTAAATAGTAACTCGTATCAATCACTTGGCATAATATAAGTAGTAAGTATACACTAAACCGATTGTGTGGTCGTGAACTAGCCCAAAAATGTTTAATTGATTGAACGTTTGAACTCAGCAATATGTACTTGGGACGCTAACCCTGAGTAAGGAGTGACCCCTCCTAAGTATCGATACCCATATGACTAACGGGTAATGCTAATAGTGTATAAAGTTTTCAATACCAAAATGGGCAATTGAACAAAGTTTCCAAAGTTTCCAAAGTTTCTTACGGGCTTATATATCCATCAAGGATTGGTCGCTAACAAGTATCCTAAATTTAGTTATCCTGCTAAGGCATCAACACATATACGCATAGTAGTACACAAGTTTCCAAGTTTCCAAAGTTTCGAACGTTTCATAAAAGTTTCAAGTTTCGTACAAGTTTCCAAAGAGTTTCAATATGTACCAAAAGTATCAAGTTTCCAATTGTTTCAATAATTTGCAAATAGTGTTAAAAGTTACAAAACATGTGATCTTATGCTTCCCCCAAATAATGTTTAAAAGTACAAAAGTAAAACAAATGGGGTTGTAACTCACGGTTTGCGGAGAAAGTGAACTCGGAATCGGTCGGAAAAGGAGCCGGGAATCACGGAATGCCTAAGGAATACCAAGATTGTCCAAAAGTTATTAGGTTACTTTATATATAAGAGATTAGGTAACTTTTGTTTAAAATTAAGTGTTAAGTTCAATATTGTTCCAAAAATTGGTCCGAAGCGGTTAACGTTAATTTTAGTCCGAAAAGTTCAAAGTTAAAGTTATTATTATGATAGACATGTTTAGGTTACTGAAATGGTTTAGGTTTTCTAACGAAATTTGGGCAGCGCTTCCGCGCCCAAATTTCATGTCCAAAACCTACAACCATTTCCGCTCACAAAACATGCATATACACACAATAACCTAATAAACAAGTCCATTTAGTGCAAAGAGTCCAATACAAGTCACCATTATTATTGGTTTTACTCATCTCAGTCCAATAATATTATTAACAAAAGTCCAGAATGCGTGTACAAGTTTTTAACAACCAAAACGACGATTTTTCGGGAAGACAACAGCCCGGTGCGCAGCACCTGTCAGGGGGTGTTGCGCACCTCCTTGCTGTTCTTCCCCGTTTTGTGATTTTTCTTGCCAAAACGTTTTGTTACCAATGGATTTCGACATGCAATCAGTAGATATCTTATAAAACACCATTTTTATAGTTTCTAAACAACTTTTAACCACAAAAACATAGATCTAAGTATTATTTAGTTAAAAATCGTTTTTGTATAAAAAGTGTTATAAATCTTTGTAAAAACTCATTTTTATTGTTTAGATCTTACATGCAATTAGTAAAAATAGTAAATAAAGGTAGGAGAAAGATTTCTACCGGATGAAAATAAATGGATGATGTTTTAGAGGTGATTTGAACTCCAAAATCGGTAGAAAAAGCTTGAACCCGAAAACACTTTGCTCCTCCTTGATTGCCTTGATGTTTAAACGTTTTTGATGGATGATTTATGTGTTTTTAGTGGCTGGAATCTCTGGTTTCAATGGAGGTTTTAGAGAGAAAATGGAGAGGATGAGGGAAGGTTAGTGTGTGTGTGTGTTTTTGATTTAAGAAAATGAAAATGAAAAGAAATAAAAGAGAAGTGTAATAATACACTTTGGGACTGTTAAAATGGCAGTAATGAGTGGTATAAGTCGAGATTGATTGGTTGGTGTGTTACAAAAACGAGGCAAGGACCAAAGATGTAAAAATTTGAATTCTGGCGGGAGGTGCTGCGCACCAAAACAATAGGTGCTGCGCATCGGGCCCAAATTCAGCCTTTTTCTGATTTTTTGTTTTTACGTTATTGCTTCGTTGGACCTTTTTGTTAATTGAAAGTTCTTAAGTATGATTTGTTATGAACTTAGGAAAGTTCAATAGGTGTTTTCTTGGTATTAGGACTTATATAATTGATTCCGGGAGTTATTCCGACACTGGTTCCGACAAAATAAAGACACAATAATTACGAACTAGGACAAAGTGAACACGATAAAAGAGTAACTATAGATTTGAACTGATATAGTAGCTGAACAGTTACCTGAATTTTAGACGGTTGTCACAATTTATTTTAATTCAAAAGGGTAAAATAGTAAATTTATAATTTCTTTATTTTAATATTTTTTCCAACAAACTTTTAATTATTTACTAGTAAATTTTGTTCAATATCACAATTGTTTATTGGAGACATAAGTAATGAGATCGTTGATTAGTTGTATTTTGTGTTCTAATAAATGACATATCTATGAACAATAATTTATCTTTTATTAAGAAAGCTCCATAATATAATTTGTTCACTTGCGATCATATATTTTTCTTTATATACATCATGACAAATAGAATTAAATACAAAATTATATGCCACAATGTGAGCAGCTTGCACCAAAAAATCTACATTTAGTCAAGAAACCCTTCTGATATTAATTTATTTTTGTCATGTTCATATGATCAAACACATATGTTTACAAATGAACAAAGTTTGATATCATATGCACATAACGATGATGTTTAAACTGTAATAATATATAGTCGAATCTAAATTAACACGAATGACTAAGGATTAATCAAAAAGGCAATAAACTTCGGATGTTCACATTATGCCAGACAATGTTCATTATCTTCATTGATACTCGTTAATGACTTGAAAATTCTTGCACCAACATATATTCATCATCTTTGTACACTAGTCTTCATAATATTATTTCCATATCTTCATTAAAAAATTCAAAACCTGAACCCAATAAACACAAAAATTATCTGAACAATATCATTTATAGGACGTGTTCACATTTAAACATGTATGTGTTCTTTAATGAACAATTTTTAGAAACCAGAGCTGCTGCATCAGGCGCAATATGCGACCGATTACAATTCCGCCAATGTTTTCCTTCAATCCTTCTTTTTGATAAACTCCCAATCCTATCTCTCATTTCCCTCACAATATTTTTAAATGACATTTTATTATCTTAATTATCAATCTAAAAAAAACAAAAAATCTAATATTAGTATGAATTCAAGTTAGACAAAAACCCTAAAAATAATATACATACATACATTTAGATAAAATATATAGATATAGATATACATATAGATCTGAGGTCATATGAGTTTAATTACAAAATAAAAAAATCTTACTTTGAATCTAAGAAAATGCGAACACATAAAAATTGCTAAATTTGACTATAAAAATATTTAAAAATTAATCAATTAATTAAATTAATTAGTCTTGTTAATTAAAAACTGAAAAATAAAAAAATTATACCTGGGATGAAATTATGGTTAAGAGGATCTGCCGGAGTAGATTCCGGCACCGGAATCGCCGTCATCATATACATCCGCCGCCGGTTCCGATGAATCTCCATCATGTTTGTCGTCGGGTTTTTCCTCCACCTCCAACAGAAACAAAAAGGCCGTCAATAAACACCAATTGATCTCGAAACAAGCTTCCGTATAAAATATCACAGCCTAAGCTATTAAGAGTTAAGACCTACAAATAAATAACAGAAAATACAAACTTGTAGGACTCGAATAGCCGGATAACATGTCATACGCCTCATAATAAAATGAAAAACAAATCCCAAAATAAGCATCCTATGTAGCTGTTACTAGGTGCATTGTAACCCATGCAAACTAATTATCAACAAATGAATTTGAAGCCAATTAAAGATATACAGCAAAATATGTATATATAGATATAGATATATAAAGTCGATGTGAGTGAAAATGAGTTGAGTAGGTAACCTGGAAGAAAAGAAACAGACAGGGATCTTGGAATTTTGGGGGGGGGGGGGGGGCGAATGGAAAGAAAGGATCTAGGGTTTTACAGGTATATGTGTGTGTGTGAAAGAGATAGATAGAGATGAGTCGGTGGTGGTGAGATGTGTGGCTGTGACAACCGTCTAAAATTCAGGTACTTGTTCAATTACTATATCGGTTCGAAACATTAGTTACTCTTTTATCGTGTTCGTTCTGTACTAGCCCGTAACTATTGAGTCTGTACTTTGTCGGAACTAGTGTCGGAATAACTTCCGGAATCAATTTTATAAGTCCTAATACCAAGAAAACACCTATTGAACTTTCCTAAGTTCATAACAAATCATACTTAAGAACTTTCAATTAACAAAAAGGTCCAACGAAGCAAAAACGTAAAAACGAAAAATTTGATAAAGGCTGAAAAATCACCCGGTGCGCAGCACCTAGTGTTGCACCTCACGCCAGAATTCAAAATATTTACAGTTTTGGTCCCTGTCTCGTTTTTGTAAACTCTCCACCAATCAATCTCGAGTATCCCACATGTTTACTGCCAATTAATCTGCCCAACACCCCTTTTTCATTATTATCTTTATTTCCTTTTCTTTTTCATTTTACCTTTCATTTTTACAAAAGAAAAACACACACATACCCTCTTTCTCTCTAAAAGCTCTCAAGAAAACCTTCACTCCAGAAACTTTTCACCATTGAAATCCATCATTTGTCCATACAAATCGTTCCTTTCATCAAGAGAAGCAAGGGGGTGTCATTATTTTGAAAAAGGACTAGTTTTGTAAAGATTTTTGGAGCATAAATCCTACCAAAACTCATCATCCGAGCATTTCCTTCGGTAGATTTCTTCCTATTTACTATTTTTATACAAATAATCAATTGCATGTAAGATCTAACGGTTGAAAATGTATTTTTACACAAATCTTTGACTTTTTATGGTCAAAAACGTTTTTAACCGAAATAACCTTTAGATCCACGGATTTGTAACCAAAAATGCTTTATAAACTGTTAAAAAGATGTTTTAATAAGTTTAAACCGGTTGCATGTCGAAATCTATGGGTGAAAAGACGTTTTTAGCAAAGAAATCACAAAAACGGGAAAAACAGCAAGGAGGTGCGCAGCACCCCCTGACAGGTGCCGCGCACCGGGCTGCTGTCTCCCCGAAAACTTGTCGTTTTACTCGTTAAAAACTTATGTATACATTCTGGACTTGTTCCAACATTATTATGGGACTGAGATAAATAAAACTAATGATAATAGTGACTATTATTGGACTTTTGGACTTGTTTAAAAGGTTATTATGTGTTATACATGTTTTGTGAGCGGGATTGACCTTAGGTTTTGGACACGAAATTTGGGCGCGGAAGCGCTGCCCAAATTTTGTTAGAAAGCCTAAATCAATTCAGCGACCTAAACATGTCTAGCATAATGATAACTTTAACTTTGAACCTCGGATTAAAAGTAAACGTTAACCGCTTCGGACCAATTTTGGACACTTTGGACTATAACACTTAATCTTAAACAAAAGTTACAAATCACTTATATAAAGGAACCTAATAAGGGATTAACCTTGAACTATCTTGGTAATAATAGGCAATCCGTGATTCCCGGCTTTCATATTCCGACCGAGTTTCCGAGTTCTCGTTCTCTTCGCAAATCCGTGAGTTACAACCCCTTATTTTATATATGTTTTACATGAATTTTGGGGGAAACATAAGATTAATTGTACTTGAAATCTTTATGAATCAAATTGCAAATTATCGAACTTTGACCTTTGGACTTGTTGAACTTTGACTTTTGAACTCATTGAACTATTTGACTTTTGAAATTTATTGAACTTATTTTGACTTGGAACTTATTTTGACTTGGAACTTATTGGACTTTGGAACTATTTTGTACGTACTATTTTGAACTCTTATGCGTAAAACATTTTTGCTCTACTTGGACTTATTGGCTCGCTCTCTTTTGTACTAGACTAATTATTGATGCTTGTATACGTACCAACCCTTGATGGAGCTATAACACGTTCTTAAGTGACGGACGACTACCTCTCTTTTAAACAAAACAATTTGACGCCCACGACTTTTTGGACTTAGACTTACACACTATTAGCTACTTAGCCGTATAGTAATTATGGGTATCGATACTTAGGAAAGAACCGTTCCTTGCTTAGATGGCAATCTAAGTACATATTACTAAGAATTAGACAATCTTCCCGTTTGAGAGGCGGGAAGATGGGCACCACGGTTGAACAATCGGATTAGTGTGAACACTTAAGTTATAGATGCCAAGAGGTTGATACAAGAAATCTAATTAGTTACTTACGCATAACTTATGAACTTTTTAGCGATTGACTTTCGCAACTACAAATTGACTAAATTTGACTTTATTTGGTCTTTACAAATTTAGGGCACCGGTTCGCCCGTTACTTGGACTTTAAAAGTATATAAATTTTAAGCGACTTGTTCCGCTAACCTCCTTTTTGGAAACTTTTACTTTATATACTCTACTTATATTTTTGACGAACTATTCAAACTGTAACTCACTCACTACTTTCGTAGTTGACACTTTATCTTATGTTTCAGGAAATTAGTGTAAGCATGATGTGCATGGCATGGACGGGTCGAGGCGGTTGTGTGAGAACCTCAGTGGGAAAAGACTTGGCCATTTCTATTGGGAATTTTTAGTGAAACTTTTAAATTGTGTATCGATGTACTAAATTATCATGACTTGGTCGTTTTATGGATTGTAAACACTTTTTATTTTTAATTAATGACTTGATTGCCGTTATGTTTTATATGACCTGTGTAACGATCTTCCAGCTCTTCACATTCCGTGTTTCCGCTTTAGCGGGGTGTGACAGTGGCTCTGATAAACACTCTCCGCCGATAAAACCAGATGATGTATGTATATAGTGGCCGCTCTTTTCGCATCAACTACGAAAGAGAGAGGGATATATTTTTCCGCTGTTTTCCGATAAACACTCTCCGCCGATAAAAATCGCAACCATCAGAAGCACATTTGATATAGTTAGGAGTTTTGCCGTTTTGGTTCTGGATTGATTTGGGGGTGAGAAGATGGTTGGCTGCTGTTGGAAAAAAAAACGGAGACGGTTTAGGGTTATAGGGGAGAGAGAGTAAGTTTAGGAATTATGTAAAATACCATTACTACCCTTTTAAATAAAATAAAATGATACCTATTCTTCTAATTATTTACGAAACTGCCATCACGAATTTTAGCCATTGATCAAATAATAAAAGGTCGAGATTGAGTTCTCGCAGTTCTTGCAAAATTTTGAGTTCTCGCAGGAATCATTCACTATATATATATATATATATATATATATATATATATATATATATATATATATATATATATATATATATATATATATATATATATATATATGGTGAGTTTCAAAAAAAATATCTAATTATCTAGAGATTCAGGGATCCATTTCCTAGCCATACATTTTTCACTTAATATTTTTTTTTTCTCATTTTTTTTTTTGTTGTTTAATTCGGTTTTTTTTTTTTTGCTATCTTTTACTTAACTTTTTCTTTTTCAAAATCAAATGTGATTTTTTTGTAAAAAATTGAAATCACGTGTGATTTTCAAAAACAAAATTTTAAAATCATACGTAAATTTTTTTTTTTTGTCGAAAATTACATGTGATTTTCAAAAACCAAAAGTCACACTTGAAAAATTTGTTTCTCGAAAATCACATGTGATTTTATAAGCAAAATAGTTTTTACTAAAATCACATGTGATTTTTAAAAGTAAGATTGAAAATCAAATGTGATTTTCGGAAGGAAAATAAAAAAATAAAAAGTAAATAAAAAGTAAATAAAAAGGTAAAAGAAAAAATTTAGAAAAAAGTAAAAAAAAAAGAACAAAGATATAAGGAAAAATGGGTGGTTAGAAAGGATCCATAGATCTCTAAAGAATTAGGGATCTCTTTTGAACCCCAATCTATATATATATGTATATATATATATATATATATATATATATATATATATATATATATATATATATATATATATATATATATATATATATATGGGAAAGTGAATATGGGGCTGTTAGGCATCTAACCTTACATGCAAAATTAATAAACCGACGTCGTTTTAACCCTAAAATTATATGAAATTCGTTTCCCTGCTTCCATTCACTTCTTTCTCCTATTCAAGCAAATCGGTAAGAATTTTCTAATTCCTAATTCTCTGTATCAATATCATCAATAACATTGATGAATTCCTAATTGATGAATTCCTAATTTTACTAATTCCTAATTCTCTTATGATTAGATTTTCCGCTGACATCGGTAAGAATTTTTAATCGTTTTCTGATCACTTAAAAAAGATTTTCCGCTGACATCGGTAAGTATTTTTAATCGTTTGCTGACATCGGTAAGATTTTCCGCTGACAGCGGTATTAATTTTCAGGAACTATTACGTTTTCTGATCACTTAAAAAGTTTTTAATCGTTCATAAACTCTGTGATTTGACTTAGACATCTTGATAAAATGTCAACTGCATAAGCAGTTTTTCAGCATATTGGAAAGATTTAAATATTAAAGGAACCATTTTCTAGAACAGATTAGATTCCATGAGTGCGAGACCGGTCATTATTATGCTTACTTTTTACGTAACTTTGTTATCTTAAATCAATTTCTTATATACATCATATTCGTATACAGGTAACTGGAATATTTTTCTTTTAGTCTCCTTTGTGCTTCTAAACATAATTATCTTTGCAAATGGGATCTAATGACGAGGTTTGTATTTGTGTCTATATATCTGTTATATGCTAGTACCAATTTAAATCTATATATTTTAAGCTAATATGATTTAGCTTTTCTTATTATAGAATATATACGATTCAGAGATTAATACAGAGATTGAGTTGTTTGAAACCAATGTTATTGATGATATTGATGCAAATGAGTATCCAGAATTAGAAAATGAAAACGCAAATGACATTGAAGGCGATATTGAATGTGAGAAATTACGAAAGTTCAGATGTAATGGGGAAGAATTTTGATACCCCTGAAGATGCTTATGTGTTCTATAATCGTTATGCGCTTTTACATGGATTTGGAATACGTAAATGTTCAAGTTTTAAGAATAAGACAACAAATGAGAATTATAGAAAAAAAATATGTGTGCAACAAAGAAGGTTTTAAAGATTTAAAAATCAATAGTTCTCGTGGCGATGTTAAGAAACGTCGTAGGGATTTAAGGACTGGATGTGAGGCAATGTTTCGGATTTCAAAGAAAAAAGATGAGAAATGGGTGGTCGACATATTCAACGATTCACACAATCACGAGTTAAGCGTTACACCGACCAAAGTAATGAAACATCGTTCGCATGGGAAGTTTCACCGCTCATTGGCTTGCAAATCCCTTATGTCGGAACTTGGCCAATCCGGGTTAAGACCTTGTCAAATCAAGAAGGTCGTAAATACCATGAAACCTCCACATGAAAGTGATGTTACATCCAAACAATGTTCTGATATCTTAGGGGAGCAACGAAAACAATACAAAGGTAAGGAGTTTTATGGGCTTATCAAACACTTCCAAGATAAATCAAGAGTAGATAGTAATCAATATTTTGAGATGGATTTATTGGATGATGGATCTCCTAGAAATCTTTTTTGGGCTGATGGAAGGTCAAGAGACTCGTATGTTAAATTTGGAGATGTTGTCGTGTTTGACGTGACATACATGACCAACAAGTTTAAAATGCCATTTTCTCCATTTGTCGGAGTGAATCATCATAACCAGTCTATACTCTTTGGTGGCGCATTGTTGGAAAATGAAAAACAAGAAACCTTTGAATGGTTATTTCGAAACTTTTTGAAGTGCATGTTTGATAAACATCCGTCTGCAATTATGACAGATCAAGATAAAGCTATGGGCAATGCTATAAAAATAGTTTTTCCAAATACTCGTCACCGTTATTGCGCTTGGCACATCAAGAAACATGAGTTGGAACATCTTCGTCCTTTAAAATCCCGTTATAGCGACTTCGAAGAATTATACAGACAATGTGTGAGGAGTGATAACGTCGAACAATTTGAAACCCGATGGAAAGTCATATTTGATAAGTTTAACCTTGAAAGTAATAGTTGGATTAAAGAAATGTATAACCAACGTCATAAATGGGTAAAAGCGTTCTTCAAAGATGTTTTCCTTGCTGGCATGACGACAAGTGGAAGAAGTGAGAGCATTCATTCTTTTTTTGATGGATATGTTAATTCGAAGACCATGTTGAATGAGTTTGTAGTGCAATATGATAAAGCTGTTGAATCTCGAAGGGCTGCAGAAGAAGATGAAGACTTTAAGACCATGAACTCCAAGCCTAATCTTTCTTCGGTTAACCCAATAGAAGCAAAAGCAGGTGCACGTTATACTAGAAAGATTTTTGATGACTTCGAAAAACAATGGATAGAAGCTACTAACAATTTAACTCACAAGACTATAAGCAAGAATTCTGAGGAGATCATTTATAAAGTTGGGCAAATGAACATTGAACAAATATATTGGAGACTTGTTAAATTTCGTTTCTTGGATAAGGTAGATATCACATGTTCATGTGCTACTTTTGAAACAAGTGGGTTAGTATGCAAGCATATGTTATATGTAATGAAAAAGAGGGATGTAGACCTTCCCGATCATTATATTTTACCTAGGTGGACGTTAGATGTTAGGTACAGGGTGGATCGTGGTAGTATCAGACTCGAAGATGTACATAGTGAAGAAGGAGTTAGTGCCCTAACGTTATGGTGTGTTCAAGAAAATTATAACAAAGCAATCGAACAAGCAAGAGACTCTTCTTCTGAGATAAAGAAAATAAATACCTTCTTGGTGAATTTTTTAGAAAAACAAAAGATCCGAAAAAATCCAAGTGACTATGAAAACGAATCACAAGATTATAATGAGGGAAGTTCACAAGTACACATGATGCCCAGTATATCTGATGTTGGTAGTTCACAAGTAAACATCATGACTCAAATATCCGTCCGAGATCCACAAGTTCTAACTAATACTAAAGGTCGTCCCAAAAATGCAACCAGAATTAAATCTTCCCTCGAAGCACCGAAAAAAAGAACATGTTCTTATTGTAAGGGATTGGGTCACTATGTTAGTGGGTGTCAAAAAAAGAAGGTAACCGTAATATTTATTAATTTTTCATAATCAGTGATACTTCTAGCTTAATTCTTGTATTTTTTTTTTTGTATCAGGTGGATGATTTAGAACGAGAAAGAAAAAGAATAGCTAATCAGTAGCTTTTGGACACCTTAGAGCAATCAGTGTGTATTTTTTTTTTTTTTTTTTTGCTATGATTGCGGCAATCATCAATCAGTGTGTATTTTTTTTTTCGATTAAGATCCCATGTTCTGTACTCGTGACTAATCAACCAGTTTTGGTATTTCGATAAAGACCCATTATTTATTGTATTCATGTTCTGTACTCGTGATTATAAACATACCAGGTTTTTTGTACATGTCGTCAGGTATAGGACTTGTCTTTTCATTTAATTCCATAGGCAATATAACGGGTCGGGTGGGTTGGGTAATGGATAAATTATATAATTTCTTGTATGAGTTGAAGCTCCAGCACAAGCTTCACGGTTCGTCATCATGGAATATGGAATTCAAAGATGCTACTCATGCAGCACAAGCTGCAGCCGAGTCAGCAGAACGGGCTAGTTTTGCTGCTACAGCCGCTGCACAACTCTCAGAACAAGATGAAAAGTTAAGATTGTTATTAAAACACTAACTATAAGTCATTAGCAATGTCCCATTTCAATGTTAAGATTGTTATTAAACGACACAAGGTGTACTCATCTTCATTTAAGCAATTAAGAATGTTTTGCGAAATGACCCGTTCATAAGTGAACGGGTCGCAATTGCCACCACCAGAATATAAACACGAATTCAAAATCAAAACAAGATGAAAAGTTAAGATTGTTATTAAAACACTAACTGTAAGTCATTAGCAATGTCCCATTTCAATGTTAAGATTGTTATTAAACGACACAAGGTGCACTCATCTTCATTTAACCAATTAAGCATGGTTTTGCGAAATGACCCATTCATAAGTGAATGGGTCGCAATTGCCACCACCAGAATAAAAACACGAATTCAAAATCAAAACAAGATGAAAAGTTAAGATTGTTATTAAAACACTAATTGTAATAATTTACAATACTCAAACTACAAGACCCTTCAGGTATTTGGTTACATAAAAAAGAGCCGAAAAAGACCATCAAACAGGCAACAAACTCTTTTTCCAATTGTGTACAAGATAATTTAAACACGAACTATTACTAAATCAAACAAACTTAAACACGAACTATTACTAAATCAAACAAACAGCGTTTTGTGGGGTGAGTTCATTGTCTATAATCCGTGCCACTGCTGTTAGAACTGGCATTTTGACATTGTACTTTTGCGCCAAAGCAATCACAGCACCCGCAGTTGATACACCTTCAGCCACCTAAAATTTACATTCATGTTTTAAATAACGAAATGAACTACAGTAACAGATTGTGCAACCAGGATCAGATCCCAACCTGGTTCATGGAGCAGAGGATATCATCAAGTGTTTCTCCGGAACCTAGACGAACTCCAACTGTTCTATTTCTCAAGAACGATTAAAAATTCTTACCGATTTGGTCCATAGAAAATATTCGACTCATCACAAAACTCTGATTGCAAAGTCTACATTAACAATAAGAATACAAAAGACAGGAATGAGAATAAAGAAAAAAGCATAAACTTCGTAGTTCTAAGCTAGTCTTTTCTCTAAAAAGTTTCTATCATGTCTATCAAAGTATAGCATTAGCTAGTCGATCGCCAATACGGTTGTACAACTATCCAGTAATGTCACCCTCATGGTGTGTCTGCTAGGATAATGTTCAAAACGACATCCTGTTATATAATACTTAAAAGAAGTATCGGAAAGATAGATCATAAATCTTTATCATCCTCTTGCAGTGCATTCTCTGCTGCCTTTTCTGTTTCTTGTAAAACAAATGTTTTCATCGACTCAACATCCTTTGTACCTGAAAATTAGCCAACAGATATTCAATCAAACTTCTGATAAAAGTTAAATGCTTAAAATATGAAAGAATTTTCGGGACCAGGAGATATGCTCTTTTAATCTATCTGGGAAAACTGAACTTATCTTGAGCGGTAAAATTAGAGTTTACGAATGGACATCAACATGAGGATCACAATCGTGTAGTTGCATAATTAGACCAAAGGCAAGGTTCACAAAAATAATTAGGTAACAGTGTAGTTGCATATTCGGGAATGGGATAATAGTATTCTACTATTCTAATTAGCTAAAGTACGGTAAGATGTTTTGAAATCACTTATAGGGCATCAAACCTATAATCTTATGAAGGAAATTAACACTAGCACCACAAAATAGATTTGAACACGTAAATAGGTAATAGAGAATGCAAAAATAAACACCGACTTATGAGATTTCAAATATCTCCTTAAGTGGCATCTTTGTTCTCATATTATCAATTCGTTTAAGTGATTAGAAAACGATTAAAAATTCTTACCGATGTCAGCGGAAAATCTAATCATACGAGAATTAGGAATTAGTAAAATTAGGAATTCATCAATTAGGAATTTATCAATGTTATTGATGTTATTGATACAGAGAATTAGGAATTAGAAAATTCTTACCGATTTGCTTGAATAGGAGAAAGAAGTGAATGGAAGCAGGGAAACGAATTTCATATAATTTTAGGGTTAAAACGACGTCGGTTTATTAATTTTGCATGTAAGGTTAGATGCCTAACAGCCCCATATTCAGTTTCCCCATATATATATATATATATATATATATATATATATATATATATATATATATATATATATATAGATAGATAGGGGAGAGTTAATGAAAAAAGTTTTTAAAATAAAAAGGATAGGAAAGATTGTGGTAGTGTCATGTGGCAATCTTGAAAATTTTTTTTTTTTAATAAAAAAATAATATTCTATGTGGAGTACCAGGAATTGAACTTGCTATGGACATTCTATGTGGACTATTTGAACCAGGTTACAAGAAGAAAAGCTCAGTGTTCAAGAAAGGAAGTCCAAGTAATCCAGTGCTCAGGTGGTTCATCTATGATCGAAGTGGTGTCTACTCCATCAGAAGAAAGGAGGGAGCCATGGAATTTTATTTGGTTGATATACGGTATCCTCATGATCTGAAGACGTTGGAGGAGTTGATTGAAGTCAAGCTCAATGGACTTCATGATTCACCTCTTGCACACGAACTTGTTTGGAGGATATTGGTACAAATTGTAGATGAAAAGAACAAAGGCAAAGAAGGTGATTGGCCTGAACAGAGATGATGTAAAACTTGTAATAGTTAAAATCATCTTGTGTTAATGAAAATAGTTAGTACGGTTGGAGCATAAAACTTGTACTTTTGATGTGTCATAAAAGTTGAAGGTTAGGGGGAGATTGTTGGGTTATAACATAGTCAATATCGTTTAACCATAAACAATACGCCTAACAAACAAGAATAGTAACTTAAACTATCAATGCTGAAGACATTAAGAGTTACTACGGAAGAACAAGTTAGTGCGGCTGTCCAACAAGTTACTACGGCTGGTCAAGTTACTACGGAAGTAATCAAGTTACTACGGGCAAAGTCAAAATTGCTACGGAAGAAGTCAAGATACTACGGAAGACCAACTTGCCGTGCAAGTATAATCTAATTTATAGAATTATAATTAGATTATGTTTCCTTTTGTTAATAGACTTAGTTTCCTTATTCTAGATAACGATATCTTTAGATAAGGATAGTTGATGTTTCCTAGTTTATCTAGGTCGGCCTCAAGGTCTATATATAGATAGATCCTTGTATGATAGAAAACACGTTGTATTGATAATCTTTCATTAATACGATTGAGGCTTATAATTCGATAATATTCTGTTTGTTCTTATTACTTTTCGATAACATAATATTAATCGACAACTTGTTAATATTGAAGTGTTCATCCGCTGCTGAACTTCTTCAATAGATCACGATCTTAACGTAGCCGAACTTATTAGTTTACATTGGCTAATACGATCCTGACAAGTGGTATCAGAGCACAGGAGGTGCTTTAGATCCATTGATCAACAAGTTTATAATCCTTATAAACAAAGAATCAATATAACCATTATGACGGAAGTTGCAATCGGCAAAGTTCCTGTTCTTAACAGCAACGAATTCGACTTATGGAAGCTACGCATAAAGCAACACATTCTGCTATCTGACTATACAGTTTGGGACGTAATTATCAATGGTAATAAACGTCCTACCACCAATGGAGCTGATGGAGAACCCGAAATTCTTGCTAGACCACCAGTGTCTGATCTTGAACGGAGAGAAAAGCAAACCGAAATCAAGGCTCTAAGTATTCTTCTAATTGCAATCCCCAACGAATATCAATCACAATTTGAAGAATATCAAGACGCAAAATCACTATGGGAAGCTTTGGAGAAAAGATTCAGCGGAACAAAGAACACAAAGAAGAACAAGAAAGCTCTTCTTAAAAAGGAGTATGAAAACTTCAACTCCCTGAATGGCGAACGAATGACACAGACCTTTGATCGCTACAAAAAACTCACCGGAGAGATGATCAGCGAGGGCATCAAGTATGATAAAGATGATCTCAATAGAAAGTTCATAAGAGCTCTAGGCAAGGAATGGAAAGTATACACAGTTTCCTACAGACAAGGAGACACCCTAGAGGAACTGGAATTGGACGATCTTTACAATGACTTACGAGTCTTTGAGGCAGAAGTGGAAGCAGAAAAAGTTGGTAATAGCAGTCCCAGTATTACTAATGTCAATACTGCACTTGCTACAACATCAGGAGGACCAAAACATGAAATCAATGACGAGATTTCATTCGAAGCATTTATTTCTAAGTGTTCAAATCTTACAGGAGAAGACGTAAAACAAATGCATCAGGATGATTGTGACGAAATTGATCTAAAGTGGCAATCTGCTATGCTGGCACTTCGAGCACGAAGATTCTTGAATAGGACAGGACGAAGATTCAATCCACGAAACAACGAACGAATCTCTTTCGACAAAAGCAAGGTAAAGTGCTACGAATGCAACGAATTAGGTCACTTTGCTAGGGAATGTCCAAACAAGTCAAGAACCAATAATCCACGATCCACTCAAGACACAAATCAGAGTGCACTTATGTCGCAAGACATCTTTGGATATGATTGGAGTGACTTAGCTGAAGAAACAAGTCAAAACAGGGCACTAATCTCTGAAGAACAAAATCACATAGAAAACATTGCTACTGTTCACCATGCATGCATAGCCGTAGTAATGGATGATACGGACATTATGGAGATATTAGTTCCTACGGATGACCTAGTTTATACGGAGCTCACTTATACTGATGTTGGAATTACCGAAATTGGCAACAACATACTTGGATATGACTGGAATGATGACGATCAAGGAGCAACACAAGAGGATGCTCTTATGGCTATTGAATCACCAACTCCAGAAACTCCATCTCTTATGGCCGAGGTAAATTCTAAACTTTGTACTTCTGAATGTAAAGTTATAATTGTTAAATATAAAAATCACAATCAATTGATGAGTGATTCAATTAAGATCTTAGAAGAACAAAGACAATCAGCTCACATGGTAATTGATAACTTAGAAGGTCAGATAAAATCACACAAAATTAATGAACAAAGTTATCAAGAAAAGATAAATTTAATTGAATGGCAAAAAGAGGACTACTCCTTAAACTGAAGATGGCTAGGGACAAAATCAAACTACTAGAACAAGAACATGATAAAGTTGAGTTAGATGTAGGGAAATTAGAATTTGCCTCAAAATCAGTAAATGACCTATGTCAAAAACAAACACATGGCAAGGTAAAGGCTGGTTTAGGTTACAAAGAAGTTGCCCCTCCATTTAACCAAAACTATATCCCTCCATCCTTAGATGAACCTAGGATTCCCATCTCTCAGACACCTCCAAAAGAATCATTCAATGTTGATCCAATCAACTATGATGAAGTTCTAATTGAGGACTTAGTTGAAGAAAGTAAGATCCATATTGTGAAAAACAAGGATATTCCATTAGAAAATCACTTACTCACAATTGAAGGAATAACTCTACCTTCTTCACAAAGTTTAGTGTCTATGCCATGTCCTAAACCCATGACCAAGACCAAAACACCAACTCAAACAAAGCCCAAAGTAGTTCCTAAGGAAAGCGAAAAGACTTGGAATCACATAGGTAAAAGAGGAAACCAACGAAACATGAATCAAGTCAAAACTCAAAAGGGACAAATTGTTAAAAGCTCAGGAAAGGGATGTTTTATTTGTGGTAAATTGAATCACTATGCAAAAATCTGTTATCACAATCCTCAAAACCAAGTGCAAGTGATTCAAAAACCACATAATGGGGTGGGATACACAGGAAGGGTTGCCCATAAAAATAAATTTGTCAAACAGGTCTCTTCAGGAAATCAAAGTGTTAACAAAAGAAACGCAATTTCTAACAAGAAGAATAGAGTTCCTGCTGTTAGACAAAAATTTGTTTCTACGGCTAAGGTTAATACGGACAAACACAAGGGTGTTAATACTGCCCGTATTAATACTGTTAAAAATAACCGTATTAATCCTGCTCGTGTCAATACTGCCAAAAGTAACTTTGTTACTAAGGCTACTATTAACACTAAGAAACAAAGGCATGTCAAATCAGTACCTATTCCTATTGTTAAATCAAAAATTGTTAACACTAAAATTGTTCAAAAAGCAAAATCTTTCAAACAAGTGTGGCAACCAAAGGTTCAAGTAACTCAACCACCTATCCCCACTGATTTTTCAAAACTAGTACAAAGGAAGGTGAGTTACTTTGATGAAATGGGCAAACCCAAGTCAACTTTGGCTTGGGTTCCCACCAGAAACTAATCTCTATCGTTTATGTGCAGGTTCAGCCAACAAAAGAAAGTGATAACAGTTGGCATGTAGATAGTGGCTGTTCCAGGCACATGACGGGCAACATGTCATGCCTTCAGGACTTTGAAAAGTTCAACGGAGGATATGTTGCTTTTGGAGGCAATCCAAAAGGAGGAAAGATTACTGGGAAAGGAACAATAAGCAATGGTACACTACACTTCAAAGACGTGTACTATGTGCAATAGCTTCAATATAATTTGTTGAGTGTCTCTCAAGTCTGTGATGAGAAACACACACCAATCTATATTGACAATCAAAGCACAATAAGCATCATCAACAATCCAGTCAAACACTCCAAGACAAAGCATATAGAGATACGATACCACTTCATAAGAGATTGCAACGAGAAGAAATTAATCCATGTTGAGAAAATCCACACTGACAATCAGCTTGCTGACCTTCTCACAAAAGCATTTGATGTGGGGAGATTCACATTCCTGATTACAAGCATTGGAATGATCAATACGGATGAATAACCTATATCCTTTTCTCTTAGTATTTCTATTTGTTTAAAGCAAGTCCCTTCGAGAAGCAGTAGTAACCTTATGATGAAAATCAAGTACCTTACTTTCTAGCATTGTACTATGTTACTACTGCAATATTAATTGTAGAAACAAATTGTGACCAAAGTATGATTAGTACGCTCAGAAGAATAGTACTAAGGGAAGGTTTAACTACTACTGCCCTAAGTCTGTTTAATTGAACGGAATGGTTAATGCGGACAAACAATGAGTTGCTACGGACCTCTGGATTAATACTGCCAGTAATTCACATTACTACGGACAGTCCAGTTAATACGGGCCATGAACCATTACTACGGACGCTTAACCTACTTACTACGGACTCATTTTGTTAATACGGCAGATTATCATATTAAAAAGGTTTCTTGAGCAATAAGAATACCCTAATTAATGATGATTTGACAAGTCATAATACAACTTGTAACTCACTTTTACACGTGGCAGGCTCCGATTGGACCTAACTTTTAAATTTCAGGCGCGAGGCACAGCTACTCGTGACACGTGGCGATTTTTAATTGGACCGTTACTTTTAAATCATTACCCGCGTCCAATCGAAGTTATCAAGTTGTTACAAAATTTCAGTATAAATAGGGGTTATTTTTAACCGTTTGAAACTTACCGTTTCTCAAAAACCCCTAAATCTTCCTAAAACGTTATCGATAGACTCAAATCGCTCGATTTTCTTTATCGTTGTGACTAACTGTTTACATTCTTGTTCATTCTCAAAATTAATCAACAGAAAACAACAATGGCGCAATTACAATTCTTCAAAACTCACAACATGGTAGCTTTCTTGGAGAAGAATGACGAAAACGCCGATTTCCGTCAAATCATTGATTTCTTTAATCAATCAAAGATTAAGACGGCGCTAACTATCAATCCAGAAATTGATGAATCCCACATTAGGGATTTCTGGACATCTGCTACAATGGATGAAACAGAGGCCACCATTAATGCAGTGGTGAGAGGCAAAGCGATCAAAGTTACAGAGTCTTCTCTATGCGAACATCTGAACTTACAAGACTCAACAGGTATATTAAAAGTTCCTTATGACATCCTGATCGAATCTTTTACAAATATGGGATATGAGGGGGACCTAAATCTTTCGACCTTTCTTAAGGCAAAACTCTCCCCTCAATGGAAATTTATGTTGCATACTTTGCAACAATGTATGTCCCAAAAACGAACAGGATGGCATGAAGGAAGTTCTACTTTAGCCAATGTTATGGTGTGTTTGGCTGCAGGAAGAACTTACAACTTTTCCTACATGATTTTTGACGCAATGCGAAAGAATATCGAGAACCCAAAACTTAAATTTTTAATGTATCCTCGATTTCTTCAACATTTTATTAACTGTGTACATAGAGATCTTCCAAGATCAGAAAAACTTTTACACTCACATGCTCATTCAAAGAAAGTTTTTACTAATATGAGACAAGTTAATAAAGGATTTTCAGCCAATGTGACACCATTATTCTCTACAATGTTGGTGATCACCATTCCTCCAGATGAAGGACAAGTAACTCTACCTCTGTCCCAACCCCCAGCTGCCACCATCAATACCACTGCAATATCTGTGGGCACTAGTGCCATATCTGAAGCAGGTACTGTAAGTGGAATCCCTGAGGTTACTACGGCAGTTCGTACTGCTCATGTTCCTCCAGTTGCTACTGTGAGTTCTACTCCAGTTGCTACTGCAGCAGTTACTACTTCTATGGTAACTAAACACACTGTTTCATCACCTCACAAACCACCCAAGGCTGTTTCAAAGAGACTCAAGAGGGTTACTCAGCCTCTTGTTTCTAAAACCATCCCCCAATCTCACACTTCAAAATCATTACCTGAAACATCTTCAGGAATGACTCAAAAATCAGGGGAAACCATTGAACACACCCCCTTGTTCACTGAGGTGGTCCATAAGGAGGGGGGAGACCATGTAGGGAGGGCTGATACTACTGCAGCTTTCACTTCTCATAGTGAAGCTCAGGCCAGTATCAACATCACTAAGACCCAAACTACGGCAACACCATCCTTTGCTGAGAACTTGTTCTCAACTTTGGAAGGTGGTCCCTGGCGCCAAGAGACCATGAGGGAGTTACATGCTTCTGCCAGGCAGGAGAGTTTCTCTATTCCCTATGATCTTCCACCTGTTGGTACCCAACAGGAAAGGGGTGAGGGTAGTGGTGGTCAGTTTAATGAATTGATGGGTTTGTACCAATCTCTAATGGTGAAGGTTGAAAAACAGGGTGAAATGTTGTCTTCTCTTACTTCTTTGGTGCAACAGGTACTGGCACAACAAGCACTTTTATCAGCCCAGTTACTGCCCAAAAGAATCACCACACGAAGTGCTGGAAACTCACCAAGACCTTCCAGTTCATCATCTTCAGATGACTCTCCTGCAGATGAAAACAAGGGGGAGAAAGAAGCAATCAATGTGTTCTCATCTGAAGAGAGCAAGGGTGAAGACAAGGGAAGCACATATACTGTTATCACTGCCACTTCAAATCAGGATGAACAAATGGAGACAGGCAGTACATTTGAGGGGGAGACAGAATTAGAAATTGCTGATATGGTGATAGATGAAGAAGGGGAGAAGATGGTAATAGATGATCAACTTGAGGGGGAGCAGCAGAAAGAAGTGAAGAAAATGGTTGAAGAAACAGTAGAAGAGATGGAAGTTGAAGCTCAAATGACTTCTGAAGTTGCTACTGACACACTTGCTGCGGACCGAGTTGATGTGGATGATGAGATGGTTGCTGCGGACACATTTACTACGGAGCCAATGGTTATTAGTCCAGTTGCTGCGGATCCAGTTGTTGCGGACACAGTTACTACTGACCCCATGGTTACCAGTCCAAGGGCAGATGATGCGGATCACTCACACCTTTTCACAACCACTCCTCCCACATTTTATCAAGCTTCAAATACTTTGACTGCAATACATTCTGAAGCTACAACACTTTCAACCACAACAACTGAAGCTCCTGCTCCTACAATTGATCAACAAGAAGCTGCAAATGTTCTTATACATGAAGAAATGACAAGAACAAGTGTGATGGCTGATGAAGACACTATAGCATCACAACTGCTTAAAATCAAAGAAGAGAAGCTGAAGCAAGAAAAGGAGAAAGCAGAGGAAGTGAGGAAGAAGATGATTGCTGAGCTTGTTGCAAAACAGAGAGCAGCAGCTGCATTGGTTGCTAAACCACCAGCAACTTCTATAACCTTACCTGATCAACTTGCTAGTATTTCTGTTTCTACAGGTAGACATGGATACATCACTGTGGATGAGAAGAAGAAGAAAGTTCAGAGGGTTGACCTTGATGCTCCAGAAAATAAAGATAAAGGCAAAGCTAAAGTTGTGGAGAAATCAAAGGAGGAAAAGATGGAAGAAGAAATGATTGCTCAGGAAGAGATAAACTTTCAAAATCTTACACCTGAAGAAAGAGAACAGCTCAGACAAGAGCAAATTGAAGCTGAATTGATACTCAGAATAGCTGCTGAGCATGAAGAAGAAGAAAGAGCAAGAAAAAGAAAGATAGCTGAAGAAGATGAACTTCATGCTAGGCTGAACAAGTCTCCAACTCCAGCTGAAAGAGAAGAAATGGAGAGAATTGCTGCAGAGGATGCAATTAAAGCTCAGGAGATGCATAATGAAGAAATCCTTCAAAATCTTTGTTCTCAAGGCCAGGAAAGAGTAGATTTCGAGTATGGCTTAAAGACTCTTGAAGAAGATGAAATTCCTCTTAAACAATCAAAAGCCAAAGCCAAGCCTGAGAAGAAGAAAGTGTCCAAGTCCACACAAATTAAGTTAGCTGAAGATAGGGAGAAATACACCAAGTACCTCAAAAGCAAAGGTCACGGTGGTAGATCATTAGGCCCTATGAAGTTAACTAACATGTTGGATCTTGTGAAGGAAGAAAGACAGAAGGAAACAAAAAGGGAAGCTGCTCTTGCAAAGATTCAAGAGAAAAAGAAGCAAGATGCTGAAAAAGCATTAGAAGCAGCCCTGAGAACTGGAAGGAAAGTGTTCATTCAACCAGAATCTATTCCTGCTGTGGAGAAACCACAAGAGAAGCATAAAAGACACAAGCTAGCATCAAAGAGGATTCCAAGGTCTCTTGCTAAACGAAGAAAGATGAATGAAGATGCTGCTGCTTCTCAACAAGAAAGTCCAAACATTCCTTTTGTGGATGTTAAACAAGAGCCTGAAAGTATGGAACAAGATCCCCCCAGCACTGCTCAAGGGGGAGATTATTCTGCATACATAAATCATGAAGAGGGACTTAGGTTTACTCCATTGGCTGTGAAACCTCCAATCATCATTGACTGGAAGTATAGTGGTGGGCAAACAAAGACTGAATATAAAGTGATCAGACAGGACAAGTCAAAGAAGATACTTCATGCCTTCCATGAAGCCATAAGAGTTTTTGACAGGGATGACTTGGAAAGAATGTATCGCATAGGAAAAACGAAGTACTCTCATCAAAGAGGAGTACCAGGAATTGAACTTGCTATGGACATTCTATGTGGACTATTTGAACCAGGTTACAAGAAGAAAAGCTCAGTGTTCAAGAAAGGAAGTCCAAGTAATCCAGTGCTCAGGTGGTTCATCTATGATCGAAGTGGTGTCTACTCCATTAGAAGAAAGGAGGGAGCCATGGAATTTTATTTGGTTGATATACGGTATCCTCATGATCTGAAGACGTTGGAGGAGTTGATTGAAGTCAAGCTCAATGGACTTCATGATTCACCTCTTGCACACGAACTTGTTTGGAGGATATTGGTACAAATTGTAGATGAAAAGAACAAAGTCAAAGAAGGTGATTGGCCTGAACAGAGATGATGTAAAACTTGTAATAGTTAAAATCATCTTGTGTTAATGAAAATAGTTAGTATGGTTGGAGCATAAAACTTGTACTTTTGATGTGTCATAAAAGTTCAAGGTTAGGGGGAGATTGTGGGGTTATAACATAGTCAATATCGTTTAACCATAAACAATACGCCTAACAAACAAGAATAGTAACTTAAACTATCAATGCTGAAGACATTAAGAGTTACTACGGAAGAACAAGTTAGTGCGGCTGTCCAACAAGTTACTACGGCTGGTCAAGTTACTACGGAAGTAATCAAGTTACTACGGGCAAAGTCAAAATTGCTACGGAAGAAGTCAAGATACTACGGAAGACCAACTTGCCGTGCAACTATAATCTAAGTTATAGAATTATAATTAGATTATGTTTCCTTTTGTTAATAGATTTAGTTTCCTTATTCTAGATAACGATATCTTTAGATAAGGATAGTTGATGTTTCCTAGTTTATCTAGGTCGGCCTCAAGGTCTATATATAGATAGATCCTTGTATGATAGAAAACACCTTGTATTGATAATCTTTCATTAATACGATTGAGGCTTATAATTCGATAATATTCTGTTTGTTCTTATTACTTTTCGATAACATAATATTAATCGACAACTTGTTAATATTGAAGTGTTCATCCGCTGCTGAACTTCTTCAATAGATCACGATCTTAACGTAGGCGAACTTATTAGTTTACATTGGCTAATACGATCCTAACATTATTCATTATCATTATTATTATTATTATAAATACATTTGCTAAGTGATTAATTATTATTTGATATTCAGCAAATGGTTCACAAGTGGGGTTAAATCATGTAATACATTTTCACTTCACTCAAGGTAAATTTATTCATTTTCTGTTGTTGGAAACTTTAACTCTAACTCGAATAAACGGGTTACATTTGTATGATAAATGTTATTCATATATCTATAACTCAACTACAAAATGATGATTCGTATATGATTTTTATCAAAGTGAGTTAGAACGTGGGAGATGCGCGGTTGAAAGCGAGTCATGGAATGGGGTTGAAACTTAAGAATGACTAAACCAGCTTGACTTTGAAACCTATGTGACTTTGGGATTTTTAGAAAAATGAAAATGAAGCAAATTTTAATCGGTTCATGGGGATGGAAATTGTAGGTCCCAGTGGTCCGATCTAAAGGATTAAACCAAACTAATCACGAGGCGGAATCTCGTAATCAGTATATCAAACAAGTAATAAACGAATGCTGTAAATAACAAATGCGAATCACCGAATTCCAAATACTTTATTATTGAATCACTCAATTACAATAAAGTATTCTCAGAACTCTCTCCCTCAGTCTGTCTCTGGAATTATCAACTCACTGATTCACCCTAAACCTGAACTCAATGCCTCTTTATATAGAGACATGTTCACGGGCTTGGGCCACTAATGGGCTCATGGACTATGCAAAGTCCATTAACACCCATGACAGACTAAATAGCCTACTTAACAATACAATGTTATTGGGCCATTACAGACTCAAATAAACTATTACTAAAGACTTTATTAATCTAGAACAACTGTCACATATATTGCACCAACAAACTCCCCCTTGACTGTTGCTTCTAGATTCCGTTATACGCTCAAAGTCTTTATAGTCTTTTATTCCTTATGTTCCTTGCAGGTTCTTCTAACTCATTATTGTCTTAAATAACTCCCCCTGAATTGTTGCAATAATCCAGTCTTCTCCGTTTAAGCTTGTGAAGATACAGTCTTCTCCGTTTACGCTTGTGAAGAGTTAATCTTCTCCATTAATGCTTGTGAAGAGTTAGGCAGCTCCCTTTGTTGTTGTGAACTTCGTTCTTTATCAGAGTCTATATCACAAGTTGACTCAACTAAGTTCAACGCCTTTTCTTGTATTCTCCGAGCTTCCATAAATGACAACAAAACTCCCCCTGAGCTGTCTGACGATGAACAACGTCTCAAACAGCAGTTTTCAAGAGTAGAGTCTCGTACGCGCACAACCTGCAAACAAACGTTAGTAATTTTTTTTTTTTTTTTTTTTTTTTAGGAGATCGACATGAAATTTTTGAGGTTTTCATGTCGATTCTATTTTTCATAAAAAGAAATTACAAATTTACAAAAATATCAGCTAAATTAGCAATGATCAGTTATGGTGGGGAACCCATGACATAACACGTCTTGATTGTCCTCTTTCGTTTACGTAGACAAACTCTTTGAAGAAACCATCATCTTTAGTAACAGTAGCTTGAGCTTTAGAATTCAGATGGTTCATCGGTGGAAGAAAGGATCTCGGTTGCTGATAAAAGGAATGGACTCTCTGACTCGGTTCCCGATAAAAGGAATTTACTTTCTGACTCGGGCAGTATGGATTAGAACTTCTAAAAGACGGTCGAAATGGACGCGGTTGAAATGCACGATCATTAGAAACACCTGTGTGTTCCTGTTTCCTAATCCACTTTTGAGGCACCTGTTTCCGTACAGGTGAATATGATCGAGCAATTGATTGTCGAACAGGATTTACCTGTTTCCGTACAGGTGAGTGTGAACGAGCCATTGGTTTAGTCTTCGATGAAGACGATCTGCTAGCTTGGTTTTTCTTCTTCATTGGACATACCGAGGCCACATGACCATGTTCACGGCATTTAAAACATTTCAAGTCGTCCATGGGCTGTTTGGGTTTTGAATTTTCAGCTAATGTACTCATTTTTGTCTCCGAAACACTTGACTCAGTTTGATCGTCCCTTGTAGAGGAAGATTCACAAGAAGAGTCACCACTGTTTTCCTTCACGTCACATTCATATTTAAGAGAATTGTAATTGTGATTAAAAGGTGGAGGTGTTTCATTATATCCCAGACCTGCAGTGTTCCCACTAGCGCGTTGACGACTTAAGATGGAGTTCAAAGTACTGGAAGAGGTACGAAACTGTTCGATCTTCCTTTCCTGTTCAGTTAATCTTATTTGACATTCATTTAACTCTTGGACTTTTGCAGCAAAACTTTTCTTTTCATTTTCAAGACTTTCATATAACATGTCGACTTTTTGTGTTAAAATGCCTACATCTGTTAAAAGTTGCAGTCTTGTTTTTTCGTTTTGTTTAAATTTTCGTGCGTAGTCATCTTTTAAGAAAATTTGTATTGACACTTCTTTTTCAAGCTTAGTTTGCTGTGATTCCAAAGTAGATACTGACTTAGTCAATTCATCATTTTGAAGAGTTAAAATAGTGAAAGATTTACACAGCTCCTTCACGGATTGAAGATCAAGAACTACCTTTGACTTTTCAGTTTGGAGACCAGACATTTTTGCAATAAAGTTTTCGTTAGATAGATCCAACGTACAGCTGCAAACCTTTGATTCATTTGCAGTATCATGAATATTCTCTTCATTTGAGCTAATTTCACTTGCAGTACAACTGGTTTCACTGCGAACATCGTTTTGTTCTTTGTCTGAACACGTACTCTCAGTATCTTGATCACTAACTGAAGCCTTGAATGCATGATCTGAGGTTTGTCCATAGGGTGTTTGATCTGCAATCATAGTTGTTGTGAAACGTGTCAACTCATAACTTCTGAATCGTTCCAGCAATTTCTCCAAAGTTAATGCTTCGCCAGTGGTTTTATCAATATCATCTTTTATTAAGTTTATGTAAATCTCCCAACGCTTAGGCAAAGCATCTAAAAATCTCTCAACTTTTTCGCTTTCTACGTCTATTTTATATCTGGCAAGTTCTGCAAGGAGATTGTAGTATCTGGTGACAGTATCTTTAAAAGGTTCATTTGCTCCTGATCTGAATGTATCGAATTGTCTTTTAAGAAGGTTCCCTCGACTCTTTTTCTGAGCAGCAGTTCCAGCATAGTGTTTTTCAATAGCATTCCATACATCATTTGACGTTTTGCTATTGTTCTTGTAAAGATGTGACATTTCAGCTGGAAAGGCCATCTTTAGACCTTCCAATGCTCTGTTCTCACCATCATATTCTCGTCTAAGCTCAGGTGTGAGTTTAGCGACTGGGATTTTAGCAGTCACACCGTTTGTAGTTGCGCGTGGATGGTCATATGCCTCTTGAATACACACCCACATTTGTACGTCATTGAACCTACAGTAAGATTCAAACTTGTCTGCCCATTCGTAATAAAGAGACTTGTCACTTAATTTAGGTGGACTATCGGATTTTAAAGAATCCATTTCTTTATTATTTGTCAAATTAATTAAGTCCATCGTCTAAGTAATAAGTCCAATTAATCGGTCCAATTAATTTAGTCCAAATTAACGAGTCCAAACCAAGTCCAGAATAAACGGTTTAGGCCCAAGTGAATTAAAGGCCCAAATAAATTAAGATAGGTCCAGTCCAATAAAGGCCCAGATAAAATTATAGATCCAGAGACAATTTTTGAATCTGTCACTACCACGAGGATGAGTGTTATGTTTCTGATCGGCGAAGATATGTATCTGTGTGTGGTTTTTCACGAAGATGATGAGACGAATAAGTCACGAAGATGAAGATGATGTTCGTTTCTTGAACGAGGATAGCTACGGAGATGATACGAAGATGTATACGCCGCCACAATATGAATAAAAACGGAGATGATGATGCGAAGATGATTAGAGATGTTCGCCGCTGATCTTCACGAAGTTGATGCTAAACGAAGATGTTATTAAACACCCACGAATATGTTTGTGAAACCACGGTGAGACCGAATCAACTGTAATACCCTAAAAATTTAAAGAGTGAAATTTACGAACTAGTTATATTATTAATAGTAATTCCCTAAAATTTATTGGATATTAATTTTCATTAATTTATGATTATAGTAAATAAGATAATTAGATATATTAATAATAATAAAGACTACTAAATTATAGCTTGGCTTTTCATCTTGTAGTCGGTTACAAACAAAGAAAATGATAATATGGATCACATACTATTTTGAAAACATAATACCAATGTTATAACCAACAATTGAAGGGAAAAAAGAGAAAAAAAAAAAAAAAGAAAGAAATCTCACCGTGGAATAATTGGGACAACAAGAATTTTGGCCTTTGGTTAAAGGAGCAAATTTGAATAAATCATAGTGGTTTAAGGTAAGATAACATCATCTCATCTCTTTATTTTGTTCAAAGAATTTACTAGTATATTTTATTTTTCTATAGATATCTTGTAAGAGACAAATTGGTTTTTGTTGAAATTCAAAGTATTCTCATATAATTACATATATATGTTTATAGTATACAAATCTCTAATAATATATTTTATTACTGAATTCATAAAGTCATATAGTATAATGAATAATATGAGATATTTTTCTACTAAATCTTTTAGTTATTTTATCACCTTTTAGTTTTAAAATATTTGACATGGTTAGTGACAGCAGTTATCAATACTAGATGATGTTAAAGATTGCAAATTGTGTCAATTAATAAGAGAAAGTTGTAAACAAATTAAGAATTTAATACCAATCAAATATAAATATAAGTATATGTGACAATTATAAAATCGAAGACTAAAGGGTATTACATGCCTCCTATTTAAATGTTTTCTATGCTCATACCTTTGTATTTGTTAGATTCGATTCGGTGATCGCATTCTTGCGATGGTCCTTTCGTGTTTGCAATCGTGGTTATCGGAAATAAGGTACGGATATTCCGAGTCTCTTTTAATTATGTTTCTCTTGTTCGTATTATTGTTGGTACAAATATTCTATACATTATATGTATATTTGGTGTCATCTTTCTATTGAATATTATTGTGAATATTTTTACGTATGTTCGATACATTTATATGTATATTTGTTGTCTTCGTTCGATTGATTATTTTGATTGTCCAAATATTCTTAACTTTCTTTTTAGTATTCATTTTATTCGTATATTGTTCATTCGATATCTTATGTGCCTCAGTTTGATTCATGGCTTCCTTATGTGAATTTCTGTAATTCTTTTGATATATATGTTCCTTTGATCATTTGTACATATATATTATCTTTCAATAAGTATTATTGTTGTTCGTAATATGTTTGTACATATGTCTTTCTTACACGTTCTTTTTATTCAAACTCACCTTATTGTTTTGCCTCTTCCTTCGATCATGTTTCTTGTGATTATTGATACGAATTCATTGTTTTTCTCGTATGTGTATCTTTTGACCGTTTGTACAAATTTCGTATAAGTCTCTTTGAAAATCTTGTTGATTGATTCGAAATATTATTGGTATGACATGTATGTTTGCATAAAAGTTTGTTTAAGTTTTGTTTTGAAATCCTATTATTTTATTTTGATCATTTGGTGTACTAACGAGAATTTGTGATCATGTGTAGATTTGAAAATGAGTAAACGAAAAGTATTTTATGTGTCAAAACCGTGTCTCGAAAACCCCTACCGAAACAGCCCCGAGATAGTCCCGAAATAGTCCCGAATCAACCCCGAAATAGTCCCGAATCAGCCCCCAAAATGTCTCTAAATAGCTCGGTAAAGAACACATATGAGTCTGGTGATACGTACGATGACTCGTATCGAGTTGCCCTCATTTCGTGTGGCTTTGCACGTCCCGATAAGGTCCCGTTAAGTTGTTATTTCGTAAATTGTTTGATAATCTTGTTATGGTGACTCGTGACAATGATTAGACCGAATGGTTGGGTAGACACGTGATTTTCAAAATAAATAAAATGTCACATTATATAATATTTTATGTTTGTGGTTACACTACTTTATGTACAATATTTTATGTTTGTAACTTTTTAAACATATTTTGGAGTCTATTAATCACATTGAATATTTATAAAACTATTTTGAATTTTGTAACATATAAGTCGGTTAAAACGGTTTTGTAAGATATGCCTAAGAGTAACCTATCCATGGAGGTCCCATGGGCGCGTTATTGTGACACCAATAATGTGGCATCGACCGTAGCGGTGTATTTTGCTATATCTACGGCGTCTCTTTTTGTTTACCCGGACTATGGTAAGGTGCACTAAGTATTATTTGTTATAAGAGGCGTATGGATCGATCCTAGGAACTTTGTGTGTTTGATGGTGGACGTTTATCGTAGTGTCATACGAAACGTTTGCACCTTTTGGAAAGACTAGTGGTATGTGTTACCCTAGGATTTCATTTGATATTTGTTACCTATTTGTTTGACTCTTGGTGCATTATTTTACGAAATTTGGCTTTCTAAAATGTGAATATATGTTAGTAATACTTTGATATATTGACGTTGGGTGTTGTGGAAATATTACATATTTGTATTTTGCTTTGAAAATAAGTTTGGTTTGAAAATAAGTTTTTCTTGCAACTTTGTATTTTTAAATAAGTTTTGTATTTACTTATTATGCATGTCATACCTATTCCGTGTCATTTGTATATATCTGTTCACTGAGCATTCGCTCAGCCGTTTTCCATTTTTCTTTCTTAAACGGCAGGTACTCAGTGGCTTTGGGGAATGGGGTCGAGCGTAGAGAGATTAAGGATTTAGAACGCTTCCCTTATAATATTTAGTATCTTTTAGTACCTTTTGGAAACTTGTCTTTTGAATTATTCGGTTTGCTTTTACATAAGTTTAACGCCCTTTTGCCTTTTAAGTTCCTTTCGATATCATTTTGTATGCTTTGTAAGATTGGGGCGTTACAGAATGGTATCAGAGCTTCGGCTCTTTCCTGTAGAAACTTAGACTTGAGTTATGGGCTGTGAGATTGGGTAGATTTTGGGTTAGGATTTCATTTTCGTATTTTGATAAATTCGTTCAAATTTTAAATCTTCCCTTTGGTATACACCGTTCTAATCACTTCAAGATTTATTCCTTCGAATTGTTCTGATCTCGTCTCGATTGATATTTGCTATGTTTTCGTTTCGTAACTTCCTTCAATTTCGAGGACGAAATTCTTTTTAAGTAGGTAGATTTGTAATACCCTAAAAATTTAAAGAGTGAAATTTACGAACTAGTTATATTATTAATAGTAATTCCCTAAAATTTATTGGATATTAATTTTCATTAATTTATGATTATAGTAAATAAGATAATTAGATATATTAATAATAATAAAGACTACTAAATTATAGCTTGGCTTTTCATCTTATAGTCGGTTACAAACAAAGAAAATGATAATATGGATCACATACTATTTTGAAAACATAATACCAATGTTATAACCAACAATTGAAGGGAAAAAAGAGAAAAAAAAAAAAAGAAAGAAATCTCACCGTGGAATAATTGGGACAACAAGAATTTTGGCCTTTGGTTAAAGGAGCAAATTTGAATAAATCATAGTGGTTTAAGGTAAGATAACATCATCTCATCTCTTTATTTTGTTCAAAGAATTTACTAGTATATTTTATTTTTCTATAGATATCTTGTAAGAGACAAATTGGTTTTTGTTGAAATTCAAAGTATTCTCATATAATTACATATATATGTTTATAGTATACAAATCTCTAATAATATATTTTATTACTGAATTCATAAAGTCATATAGTATAATGAATAATATGAGATATTTTTCTACTAAATTAGTTATTTTATCACCTTTTAGTTTTAAATATTTGACATGGTTAGTGACAGCAGTTATCAATACTAGATGATGTTAAAGATTGCAAATTGTGTCAATTAATAAGAGAAAGTTGTAAACAAATTAAGAATTTAATACCAATCAAATATAAATATAAGTATATGTGACAATTATAAAATCGAAGACTAAAGGGTATTACATGCCTCCTATTTAAATGTTTTCTATGCTCATACCTTTGTATTTGTTAGATTCGATTCGGTGATCGCATTCTTGCAATGGTCCTTTCGTGTTTGCAATCGTGGTTATCGGAAATAAGGTACGGATATTCCGAGTCTCTTTTAATTATGTTTCTCTTGTTCGTATTATTGTTGGTACAAATATTCTATACATTATATGTATATTTGGTGTCATCTTTCTATTGAATATTATTGTGAATATTTTTACGTATGTTCGATACATTTATATGTATATTTGTTGTCTTCGTTCGATTGATTATTTTGATACTTTCTTTTTAGTATTCATTTTATTCGTATATTGTTCATTCGATATCTTATGTGCCTCAGTTTGATTCATGGCTTCCTTATGTGAATTTCTGTAATTCTTTTGATATATATGTTCCTTTGATATTTGTACATATATATTATCTTTCAATAAGTATTATTGTTGTTCGTAATATGTTTGTACATATGTCTTTCTTACACGTTCTTTTTATTCAAACTCACCTTATTGTTTTGCCTCTTCCTTCGATCATGTTTCTTGTGATTATTGATACGAATTCATTGTTTTTCTCGTATGTGTATCTTTGACCGTTTGTACAAATTTCGTATAAGTCTCTTTGAAAATCTTGTTGATTGATTCGAAATATTATTGGTATGACATGTATGTTTGCATAAAAGTTTGTTTAAGTTTTGTTTTGAAATCCTATTATTTTATTTTGATCATTTGGTGTACTAACGAGAATTTGTGATCATGTGTAGATTTGAAAATGAGTAAACGAAAAGTAAACCGTGTCTCGAAAACCCCTACCGAAACAGCCCCGAGATAGTCCCGAAATAGTCTCGAATCAGCCCCGAAATAGTCCCGAATCAGCCCCCAAAATGTCTCTAAATAGCTCGGTAAAGAACACATATGAGTCTGGTGATACGTACGATGACTCGTATCGAGTTGCCCTCATTTCGTGTGGCTTTGCACGTCCCGATAAGGTCCCGTTAAGTTGTTATTTCGTAAATTGTTTGATAATCTTGTTATGGTGACTCGTGACAATGATTAGACCGAATGGTTGGGTAGACACGTGATTTTCAAAATAAATAAAATGTCACATTATATAATATTTTATGTTTGTGGTTACACTACTTTATGTACAATATTTTATGTTTGTAACTTTTTAAACATATTTTGGAGTCTATTAATCACATTGAATATTTATAAAACTATTTTGAATTTGTAACATATAAGTCGGTTAAAACGGTTTTGTAAGATATGCCTAAGAGTAACCTATCCATGGAGGTCCCATGGGCGCGTTATTGTGACACCAATAATGTGGCATCGACCGTAGCGGTGTATTTTGCTATATCTACGGCGTCTCTTTTTGTTTACCCGGACTATGGTAAGGTGCACTAAGTATTATTTGTTATAAGAGGCGTATGGATCGATCCTAGGAACTTTGTGTGTTTGATGGTGGACGTTTATCGTAGTGTCATACGAAACGTTTGCACCTTTTGGAAAGACTAGTGGTATGTGTTACCCTAGGATTTCATTTGATATTTGTTACCTATTTGTTTGACTCTTGGTGCATTATTTTACGAAATTTGGCTTTCTAAAATGTGAATATATGTTAGTAATACTTTGATATATTGACGTTGGGTGTTGTGGAAATATTACATATTTGTATTTTGCTTTGAAAATAAGTTTGGTTTGAAAATAAGTTTTTCTTGCAACTTTGTATTTTTAAATAAGTTTTGTATTTACTTATTATGCATGTCATACCTATTCCGTGTCATTTGTATATATCTGTTCACTGAGCATTCGCTCAGCCGTTTTCCATTTTTCTTTCTTAAACGGCAGGTACTCAGTGGCTTTGGGGAATGGGGTCGAGCGTAGAGAGATTAAGGATTTAGAACGCTTCCCTTATAATATTTAGTATCTTTTAGTACCTTTTGGAAACTTGTCTTTTGAATTATTCGGTTTGCTTTTACATAAGTTTAACGCCCTTTTGCCTTTTAAGTTCCTTTCGATATCATTTTGTATGCTTTGTAAGATTGGGGCGTTACAGAATGGTATCAGAGCTTCGGCTCTTTCCTGTAGAAACTTAGACTTAAGTTATGGCCTGTGAGATTGGGTAGATTTTGGGTTAGGATTTCATTTTCGTATTTTGATAAATTCGTTCAAATTTTAAATCTTCCCTTTGGTATACACCGTTCTAATCACTTCAAGATTTATTCCTTCGAATTGTTCTGATCTCGTCTCGATTGATATTTGCTATGTTTTCGTTTCGTAACTTCCTTCAATTTCGAGGACGAAATTCTTTTTAAGTAGGTAGATTTGTAATACCCTAAAAATTTAAAGAGTGAAATTTACGAACTAGTTATATTATTAATAGTAATTCCCTAAAATTTATTGGATATTAATTTTCATTAATTTATGATTATAGTAAATAAGATAATTAGATATATTAATAATAATAAAGACTACTAAATTATAGCTTGGCTTTTCATCTTATAGTCGGTTACAAACAAAGAAAATGATAATATGGATCACATACTATTTTGAAAACATAATACCAATGTTATAACCAACAATTGAAGGGAAAAAAGAGAAAAAAAAAAAAAAGAAAGAAATCTCACCGTGGAATAATTGGGACAACAAGAATTTTGGCCTTTGGTTAAAGGAGCAAATTTGAATAAATCATAGTGGTTTAAGGTAAGATAACATCATCTCATCTCTTTATTTTGTTCAAAGAATTTACTAGTATATTTTATTTTTCTATAGATATCTTGTAAGAGACAAATTGGTTTTTGTTGAAATTCAAAGTATTCTCATATAATTACATATATATGTTTATAGTATACAAATCTCTAATAATATATTTTATTACTGAATTCATAAAGTCATATAGTATAATGAATAATATGAGATATTTTTCTACTAAATCTTTTAGTTATTTTATCACCTTTTAGTTTTAAAATATTTGACATGGTTAGTGACAGCAGTTATCAATACTAGATGATGTTAAAGATTGCAAATTGTGTCAATTAATAAGAGAAAGTTGTAAACAAATTAAGAATTTAATACCAATCAAATATAAATATAAGTATATGTGACAATTATAAAATCGAAGACTAAAGGGTATTACATGCCTCCTATTTAAATGTTTTCTATGCTCATACCTTTGTATTTGTTAGATTCGATTCGGTGATCGCATTCTTGCAATGGTCCTTTCGTGTTTGCAATCGTGGTTATCGGAAATAAGGTACGGATATTCCGAGTCTCTTTTAATTATGTTGTTCGTATTATTGTTGGTACAAATATTCTATACATTATATGTATATTTGGTGTCATCTTTCTATTGAATATTATTGTGAATATTTTTACGTATGTTCGATACATTTATATGTATATTTGTTGTCTTCGTTCGATTGATTATTTTGATTGTCCAAATATTCTTAACTTTCTTTTTAGTATTCATTTTATTCGTATATTGTTCATTCGATATCTTATGTGCCTCAGTTTGATTCATGGCTTCCTTATGTGAATTTCTGTAATTCTTTTGATATATATGTTCCTTTGATATTTGTACATATATATTATCTTTCAATAAGTATTATTGTTGTTCGTAATATGTTTGTACATATGTCTTTCTTACACGTTCTTTTTATTCAAACTCACCTTATTGTTTTGCCTCTTCCTTCGATCATGTTTCTTGTGATTATTGATACGAATTCATTGTTTTTCTCGTATGTGTATCTTTTGACCGTTTGTACAAATTTCGTATAAGTCTCTTTGAAAATCTTGTTGATTGATTCGAAATATTATTGGTATGACATGTATGTTTGCATAAAAGTTTGTTTAAGTTTTGTTTTGAAATCCTATTATTTTATTTTGATCATTTGGTGTACTAACGAGAATTTGTGATCATGTGTAGATTTGAAAATGAGTAAACGAAAAGTATTTTATGTGTCAAAACCGTGTCTCGAAAACCCCTACCGAAACAGCCCCGAGATAGTCCCGAAATAGTCCCGAATCAGCCCCGAAATAGTCCCGAATCAGCCCCCAAAATGTCTCTAAATAGCTCGGTAAAGAACACATATGAGTCTGGTGATACGTACGATGACTCGTATCGAGTTGCCCTCATTTCGTGTGGCTTTGCACGTCCCGATAAGGTCCCGTTAAGTTGTTATTTCGTAAATTGTTTGATAATCTTGTTATGGTGACTCGTGACAATGATTAGACCGAATGGTTGGGTAGACACGTGATTTTCAAAATAAATAAAATGTCACATTATATAATATTTTATGTTTGTGGTTACACTACTTTATGTACAATATTTTATGTTTGTAACTTTTTAAACATATTTGGAGTCTATTAATCACATTGAATATTTATAAAACTATTTTGAATTTTGTAACATATAAGTCGGTTAAAACGGTTTTGTAAGATATGCCTAAGAGTAACCTATCCATGGAGGTCCCATGGGCGCGTTATTGTGACACCAATAATGTGGCATCGACCGTAGCGGTGTATTTTGCTATATCTACGGCGTCTCTTTTTGTTTACCCGGACTATGGTAAGGTGCACTAAGTATTATTTGTTATAAGAGGCGTATGGATCGATCCTAGGAACTTTGTGTGTTTGATGGTGGACGTTTATCGTAGTGTCATACGAAACGTTTGCACCTTTTGGAAAGACTAGTGGTATGTGTTACCCTAGGATTTCATTTGATATTTGTTACCTATTTGTTTGACTCTTGGTGCATTATTTTACGAAATTTGGCTTTCTAAAATGTATGTTAGTAATACTTTGATATATTGACGTTGGGTGTTGTGGAAATATTACATATTTGTATTTTGCTTTGAAAATAAGTTTGGTTTGAAAATAAGTTTTTCTTGCAACTTTGTATTTTTAAATAAGTTTTGTATTTACTTATTATGCATGTCATACCTATTCCGTGTCATTTGTATATATCTGTTCACTGAGCATTCGCTCAGCCGTTTTCCATTTTTCTTTCTTAAACGGCAGGTACTCAGTGGCTTTGGGGAATGGGGTCGAGCGTAGAGAGATTAAGGATTTAGAACGCTTCCCTTATAATATTTAGTATCTTTTAGTACCTTTTGGAAACTTGTCTTTTGAATTATTCGGTTTGCTTTTACATAAGTTTAACGCCCTTTTGCCTTTTAAGTTCCTTTCGATATCATTTTGTATGCTTTGTAAGATTGGGGCGTTACATCAACTCTTACGAAGATGATGATGTTCGTCACCCCTGTCAATCAGCCACGAACAAATATACCACGAAGAAGTTGTTCGTTCCTGTAATCGCCGTTTTCCATGAAGATGATTGATTTCGTTGATTTTGAATCTGATTTGCCGAAGATGTCTGATTTACTTCACGAAGATGCGACCAAGATTAAACAGATGTTCGCCGCTGCTGTTTTGAAGATGAAGATGACGAATCGAAGATGGCGGCGAGATGAAGATGATCTCCGCCACACGTTATCCCCCCTTAAATTAATCTTGCGCCGCTAACTGCTCCCTTTTTCTTTTCTTTTTTTTTTATTTGTCGGCTGAGAAGTGTTGCCAATTTTGTTTTGATATCTTCGCCCCCCTTTTTATTCACAAACAATACTAGTTCTCCTCTTTTTTTTTTTTTTTTTAATCTGTCACTAGTTATCCACCAACGAAGTAATTGAGGCCTAGACCCAAATAACATAATAAACTTAAGCCCAAATTAGCAAACAATTTGCAACCCAGTTTTCAATTTCCTTTTCACGAATAAGAAAATATTTTGATGCATCCCGCCAATGAAAAATAATTTTTCTTTTATTATTTTAGCCGCCACAAACCCTACATTAATAAACCCTAATTTTTCAAGTCTGCAGCCGCCAGAAAGATTGAAGAACCCTAAATCCCAAAATCGATTAAAACCTGATATATAATCCTGAACCAAATCTCGATAGAGAGCAAACAGTGCATTTGCTCTGATACCAATTGTAGGTCCCAGTGGTCCGATCTACAGGATTAAACCAAACTAATCACGAGGCGGAATCTCGTAATCAGTATATCAAACAAGTAATAAACGAATGCTGTAAATAACAAATGCGAATCACCGAATTCCAAATACTTTATTATTGAATCACTCAATTACAATAAAGTATTCTCAGAACTCTCTCCCTCAGTCTGTCTCTGGAATTATCAACTCACTGATTCACCCTAAACCTGAACTCAATGCCTCTTTATATAGAGACATGTTCACAGGCTTGGGCCACTAATGGGCTCATGGACTATGCAAAGTCCATTAACACCCATGACAGACTAAATAGCCTACTTAACAATACAATGTTATTGGGCCATTACAGACTCAAATAAACTATTACTAAAGACTTAATTAATCTAGAACAACGGTCACAGATATTGCACCAACATAAATGACTCACGCATTTATGTGTATTCAACTTAAGGTTGATATTTTAGGTCAAAGAAGGGGTTATGACAAGTTTTTTGAAGCACTTCCTCACGTACGATGACTTAGTGAGTTTCAAAAGGATGAACTTATGGTAAAGTAGTAATGGTTAGGTTCGATTCTAACGTCTTACTTGGCGAAAAGCAGGATAAAAAATTTATTAGCGCTCTTTCGACCATTAAGTACTTGCATGAGGCTGGTGCAAAGGTGATTCTAATGAGCAGTTGGTCTCCGAAAACCAATTCAAATGTTCTTTCAGCAGATTATGTTTCAGGTATGCTACACCCTCTTGACCCGCCCATTTTGCAACCTCTAACAGTCTGAGAGTAATGAGAATAATTAGGTTAAAATTTCAGCTTATTTGTCTTCCATTCTCAACCTACGAGTTGTACCACTGAGGTCTTTTCCTGAACACGAACAACGAAAGATGTAAGACTCCCTGACACCGAGTATTTTTCTTCTCGAAAATCTTTCTCAATTTAAAGATGAACTAGCAAATTGTTCAAGATTCTCTGAAGAGTTATGCTCAGGGATTGATATCTTCATAAATGACGCATTTTACCAGTCACACAAGGTTCTTGCATCAATTGTTGGTGTGACATCTTTGTGCTATGCGTCTGTTGCTGGTTTCCAGTTTGAGGAGGATTTAGTACAACTAAAGAAAGCATTTGGGACAAAAAGGAACCAGCAACAAACTTTTTTCCTTATATATTTGTTTTTTTTTTTTTTTACTTTTTTTCTAAATTTCTTTTTTACTTTTTTCTCTTACCTTTTTATTTACTTTTTATTTACTTTTTATTTTTTTTTCTTCCGAAAATCACATTTGATTTTCAACCTTACTTTTAATAATCACATCCGAATTAAATTTTTCATCACCCGAATTAAAATTATCTACACCCGAGTCAAATTGTGAATTCAAATTTTTACCCGACTTAAACGTTTGTTTATCTGAATAAAAATTTTGTTCACCAGAGGTATTCTTGAAAATATGTTTACCAGATTTAATTTGCATTTCACCCGATTTAAACATATTACAATAATTTTTCAAGTTTTTTTTTTAACTCGGATACAAAAATTTTTAAATTTGGTAAATTCAAATCATTTAACAGTTCAGGATTAATTCTGCCAAATTTCATCACATTCACATTTCTTGACTTTGCATAATTAATTATACACTGTTCAAAATTAATTCTACCAAATTTCAATTTGTCAGATGTTAACACACATTCTGAAACCCATTTAGATTTAGATTTCATCCAACATTCTTCTAATTTTTGTTTCTTTTTGCGTGTCATACACTCTTGTTTTCTCTTTGACTTCTTAGATTTGACTTTTTTTGGTTTAACAATTTCACATTCAATCATAAAACCATTCACAAAATCATTAACAACATTCACAGAATCATTAACAACATTCAAAGAATCATTAACCACAACTTCATTTAACACCAATTCATTAACAGATAAACTACACAAATACAAATCATGTAGCATAAAGCATTTCTCATGCAGACAGTTATGCACATGTTAAACTATTTCGTCCTCAATGTCAATTATTTCTACATTATTACACAATTCAACACATTTTTATTCACAAACATCTTCCTGAACACTTTAACTCTTTAAAGTTTGACCTGCTATAAAATTAAAAAATTTATTTAGACTAGGTACATCAGGAAAATTTACCAAATTATTCACAGAAGAGCAAGTTTCATTTAATTCTACTTTACCTTTCAAAGCAGAAGCATCATCAAAAAAAATTTCAACTAATAAACCACTCTTAAAAGATGTAAATTCAGGCTTAACTGAGTAATTATCATTGAATGGAGGATGTAGTGCATTAAATCCAATACCTGCCTTTGCTTTATGCACCACTTGATGTACTATAATTCCATTAAAAGTCTTTGAAGACAGATTGAACTTATCAACATGAATTTTTGAATCTTTAGATTCATTTGTCACTTTTTGAAATCTTTCAAACAGGTTTTCATGTTGAGTTTCCAACCTTCCAAGTTTGTCCTTATAAACATCAACATCTTTCATCAAAGAATCTATTAATTCTTTATAAACCTTTCAGCTTTTGTAAATTCTCTTTGATGAAACTTAATTAAATCAATTTCTTTTATTAATCACATATTGTGTTCTCTTGTGTATTTCACAGTGTTTAAACAAGCAAGTGAACAAGTGTTAGAAAGTACCTCATCAGTGGTGATAGAACTAATCTTACTCATTAGAGCAGAAACTGACTTGTTCTTGAAGTCATCTTCATGAACTTCATCCCACTCCCCAAAAGTGATTAGTGCCTTCCCACTTGAGCTACCCTCTTCTTTTCCATTCTTCACATCAACACTAGTCAGCTTCTTCTGTTCCTCTTTAGATTGATAACTATTTCTCTGGTAATTGTTGTTGTTATTCATCCTCCTTGGGGCCCTGCACTCCTTTGAAAAATGCCCATAATCTTCACAATTGAAGCATTTCACATTGGACTTGTCCAATCCCATCTTATCACCAATCTCCTTTCTAAAGTTGTTTCTCCCAGTCATTTTAAAAAACATGTTGGCCCTCACACTCACCATTGCCATCTGCCACTTGAGGTCAATTTCTTCCAAATCATCTGGATGGAGTTGTTCCAGGTCATCTCTTGCCAGCTCAGCTTGGTTCAAGCTTCCATCAACAAAGGCTTCATAGCTTGCCACAAATTCCTTATAGAGAACCTCCTTATCTCCCATTCCAGTTGCTCCTGAGTTTGCAGATGGTGTGTGATGCATGCTAGCTTCATTGTTCTGACCAGAAAACTGTTGGGGGTGTGTGATCTTAAGAACTCAACGTTATATCAATAACCTAGCGGAAATAAGCTATCGAATATATAACCTTCGGAAACGGAATCAAACCAACGATTGTTGATACGATCGGACCTAAGGAAGACTATTCGGATGATTGATTATACTTTAATAACACTTTGGAACACTCAGAAAACCGGCAACAGCAATTTGGCACGAACGTGAAAACCCTAGCAAAAACCTCACGAATGCAGAAACCTAGCTGGGTATATATAGGCCCAGCTTTTCATCCGTACGGATGTGATCTCATCCGTACGAACTACTTCCTATTCGTGCGGACATGATCTCGTCCATACGAATGTAACCTGTTAATAAACACTTTGTTTACTTAACTGATTCGTGCGAAAGAAACCTTCATGCGCACGGATATCATATTTATCCGTGCGAATGAATCTGAATATTATTAAAACATCACAAAACACATATTTGATTAATTCATAACAACGTAAACGTTCAAGCATATAATTAATCAAACATTCAATATTAATATTCAAACAAACAATATAAAGACTGATATAAACGTTAATTACATACGAATCTAGTAACTAACGAAATGCACCTACAAACTCCCCCTAGGAACTAGATTCTATGTCTTCAGTCTTCAAAAAATCTCTGCTGCTTCCCAAAACACGTCCTTGATCTGCCCTCTTAAGCATGGATCTTGTAAGCGAAACATACACGAACAACCTTGTTGAAACGCATCGCTTGATCCATATCCTTAACATCAAAGAATATAGGACATTCAAACAGACAAAAAATATCATCATCAGAGAAATTTCTAATCCACATTGGATCAAAAATTCTCAGTGTTTCCCAAACACCCTTACGCTCCATCACAATCACAGCTTCAGTGGTTCGATCATCATAATACCACCATTTGAATCTCCGATGGAAACCGGCTGTCATTTGGCGAAGTGGTATTTTCTCCATCACCTTCGGCGCTTGATACTTGACATGCTTCACAGATTTACCTGTTCTCCGATTCTTCCGATCTTTGGAGTAGGTAATCTTCGGAAACTGCGGCCTTAGGTACTTCCATTGATTTCTGAACTCAAACCCAAGCTGTTTCTCCAACCTAGTTGCTTTATCGTCTTTCTCACTGTACAACAACTTAAGACGAGCCAACTGCATCATATCAAAATATGGCAATGTCTTCAAATAATGAGCTCGTTTGAAGTAATCTATTCCCCGTTCTCTCTTCACTGCATAAACATTCAAATCCTCCAAGTATGCCCAACTTATTATCGGACCTTCAGTCTTCGCACCCTTTAAAGAATAAAACTTCGTATAGTCAGGTTGAACAACTTGTTTAGGCGGGCGAATACAATCTTTCACTGCCTGACACTATTCAGCTTTCTTAACATTCAAGTCTTCTTGATTTGGTGTAGCTTGATTGGCTGCCGGAAGTTTCTCTAACTTCCGAGTAAGATCTTCATCATTGACATTAAACATTGCATCGTCATCAGGAAGATCTTTGAAATCGTTCGTTTGATAGATAGGTTCTGCTGAATCAACATTTTGCTCGAACTCTATCTCATCATCATCATTGTCAGAATCGGGAGGATTTACGTCAGAAACAGATGCAGATTCATCAGACATAACGTCATCAGGATTCATCTCAAATAGTTCTGCAATCTGTTCCTTGGACAAGCTATGTACTATCTCTCCTTCTTCTTTGTCGTGATCCACGCTAAACTGTATTACCCCCTGCATATCCAAAATGTAAGTTAAATTGGACTTTTTATGTGAAATAAGAGTAATATCATGCTGCGGTTCACTCGGATTTTCTTTACCAGCTTCATCAGACTCCGTGTGTTCACTATCTTCACCAGTCGGGTCAGCAGATGCATCGATTGGTGCGTTGAGTCTGAATATTCCATCATCACCTGCAATCATACTATCTTGGATCAGATTAGTAGCATCCTCCAACTTCTTGACCTTTTCTGTAAAAAGCGCCAATTCCTTGTTCTGATCCTCAATCAACTGCTTCTGAGAATCAAGCAATAAATTCTGATCCTCAATCTTCTTTGACATTTCAGCTCTTTCTTCTTCCCCTTTAGCCACCAAAGCATGCAGTCTTTTCATTTCGTCATCCTGTAGCTGTTGTTTAGCTAAAACACTCAATAGCATAGAGTTCAAAATAGATAGCTGAGCTGAATCAGGAATAATAGACGACGTTGATCCACCAGTCGTTGTTGTTGTTACGGTGGCAGTCGTCATGATAGGCTCGCTTCGTTGAGGACCTTGCTGTTGTTGAGAGGCCATAGGAGGAGGAACTGGAACTTCTGTGCTGGCAGTTGTCTTTGGAGTAAGATCAGTACGTTTCACCAACTTGAAATGTTTGGAAGATTTGATAATATCACCCAATGACCTTCCTGCAGGAGCAGCTTTTCTTTTCTTTACTGAAGGAGTCGCCTCAGCACTCAAAACGAATTCGTCTTCATCTCGCAACTCAACTTGAGATGACGATGTACCAGTAACAGGAGATTCAACCGGAATAACCTCCTCATCGGAATCAGATTGAGGCACAACTATATCCTTAGTATCTGAATCACTGTCCTCGTGTCGCCATCTCTTGCCACCAGGACAGACATACTCTGGCTTAGCAAGATGCCCAATCAATCTTTTCTCCTTAGGCTTCACATCCTTGCCTTTGTAAGAAAGCATGCGTATCATAGTTCCATCATTCATTACGTCTAGCTTAATTTCATCTTCATCATTCTTTGGCAAGTTTGGAATCTTCGCATCCAGGATCATCTGCACAAATCTAGCATACATCAGATACTTCTGCTTCTTTATCTCCAAGTTCTCCGTCATGTGCTGCAAAATCATTCCCGAAAAGTTAAATGGAATGTGCAGCACCAATGCAGCAAATGCGCTCTGAATAGACTCTCGCATTTCGTCATGTCCAGATCTCCGAGGACTTAAAAAATGTTGCAACACATGGCACATATACTTGTATTGTATGCTGAACCCTGACTTCGTGATCACTCCTTTTTCAATATCCCCATTGTACTTCACCCTGAGAAACAACCCTCTGACTAGATATTTGTTCAGCAATGTGGGCATTCTAGCTTCATCCTCAAAACCAAAGACTTCTCGAATGACTTGCTCATCAACCACAACATCAGTCCCGTGAACGGAACTGCGAATTTGAACCTTTCCATCAGTACGTATAACTTCAGCATTTTCCCAAAAGGCTGAAACATGAGTCAAATACGGCACATGCTCAGTAGAAATAGCCTTGAAGATTCTTGATCGCTTCAAGAATTGAATGATACCAGCAAAACGTGTGGCATTGCGAGTTTCCTCGTTCAGATGAGCGCACATGTTGTTCTTAGTACCAACGATCAAGCCAGCGCTTTGCGATTGAGAAGATTGTGCCACAGTTGTATCAACATTAGAAGCAGGGATATCAGCCATTTTCCTGCAAACAGAAATATAAACATTCGAAAGCAAACCAGTCAGTATAAAATTCAAACTTTTAATGTTTTTGTTCTGGACATCCGTACGTAGGTAGACTTCCATCCGTACGGATCAGTATGTATCCGTACGGATGAACTAAGCAAAACAGACAGATTACATATTTTACATTCGTACGAATGAAGTAAACATTCGTACGAATGATGATCCTATCCGCACGGATGAAATTTGCTCTCTCTTTCGGACGAATGTGGTGTTAAAGTGAATAGCGCAGACGAATCTGGAGTATATATATACTCATTTTACATTCGTACGAATGTGAAGGACATTCGCACGAAAGTGATGAGAGTTCGCACGAATGTGATGACATTCGCACGGAGGAGAATATTCAGTCTAAACAATACCTTCCCTCTGATTCGTGCGATTGAATAGCTTATTCGTGCGTATGTAATTTACCTCCGCACGAATGAGCTGTCGAACTCATACACTTAAAATTTCACTTTTCTTCAACACTCAAACATCAAATAAACGTTAAGCACATAACAATTATCAATTCAACAAAAGAATAAACGTTTAGCTCAATGAAACATAATTTCAAAGGATTCTAACCAAAAACTTCATCAATAATTTTGACTTTACGAATTTGACATTAATCTCTGTTTCACATTTAGGTCTCAAGTCACGACAAGTAACCGTAAAACTGACAAAATGAAAAATAAAGAAAAACTAAAAATTAAAAATCTTTTTGTATTTTTCTGTTTTTGGTAAATCAAAGGAAATTTAACTACGACAAACTACTGAAAGTTTAAAAATGCAACTAACAAATACATAGACTGAAAATTTCACATTCTTTTTGTGTTTTTCGAATAAGGGATCAGACTGATACTGAAACATAGTATTGTCATTCATTTTTCGTAGTAACTATTAACATATCAGTTGACGATTATTGGTATATTTGTCCTCTTAAACTTAAACAAACATTCACTTGACATTTTATTTCAAAATGGTTATCTCGCTAAGATCTCCCAATATTTTGAACATAGAAATCAACACACCTTTTGAATTTTAACAGTCATCAGAATTATATCATAATTAGAATTGTACGTATGTTTGTGTATTTGTCCTCTTAACTTTTCAGCCTTCTCAATTCTATCTTCATAAATACCAAACGTAATATCATAATATTTATTTCGTATGTCAGTATGACATCCACTGCACAGGCAATAAGGACCAGTGATTCTTAATCGTTAAAACGTTTAATTTACACCATTCAGAGAATAAGCACTTCGTCACCCTTTATTTGGAATGCTCGAGTTATGATCATTCTTTCGACCTTATAACTCTGTTCATCCATCAAGGTATTTTTGAAGATTTTAAGTACTTCGTCACCCTTTATTTGGAATGCTCGAAATATGATCTTCTTTCGACCTTATATTTCTGTTCATCCATCAAGGTATTTTTGAAGTTGTTTACTTATCTCTTACTTTGTATTTGATCTTGAATAGACTGAGTCTATTTTGGTGTTCACATAATTTCTTCAAATTCATTGATCTTGATCAATTCATTCAAGAATGTTATCCCAAAATCACTGAAATGGCCCTTAATTGCTTCAATATATACTGACATACTGTATTTATTTTCTGATATTACGCCTAATATTTACTATCATCAAATTGATCCAACGAAAAGCCACAAACACTACAAGACAAAAGCTAATCATAATATTTTAACAATTTAATTTCGACTGTTGTGTGTTGTTTACAGTGTTCTCAATTGTTATTGATCTCCAGATATCATTTAGACAGTCTTTGAGACATATCCATAATGATTTAAAATAAAATTTGATATCTGCGACAACCCTTTTAAAATGATTTAATTTCGTCAAGTTTCAGTGAGATAAGCCTACCAATATATCCTACAACTGACATGTGTAAACGTTACGTTCAGCATACTTTTTGACAATTTACATGTTCAGTTTAGTTCAGTATTTCCTCACTTCCCTTTTTTTTTTTTTTTTTTTTTTTTTTTTTTTTTTTTTTCCCTAAAATTTTTAAAATAAAAATCTTTTTGTATTTTTCGAAATTTTATAAAACTAAAAAGAAGAAAATAAAAATACGACTAGAAATAAAAAGAAAAATAAGAAAAAATCTTAACGTAGTGTACAAAAATTAATCCCTGTTACTTGTCCGACTTAGGTTCTTCAATTACGTCACTCTTTTTGACAACACCATTTTCCAGCAGTAAAAACCCAAACCTAGACTTATCAAATGCTTTTGTAAAAATATCAGCTTTTTGAAACATTGTTTCGATATAGATGACATCAATTAAGTGTTTTTCAAAGCAATCACGAATGAAATGATATTTTACGCCTATGTGTTTGGTTTTAGGATGGTGCACGGGATTCTTAGTGACAGCTATGGCAGCAGAATTATCAACATAAATAGGAGTAGTAGTGATAGACAAACCGTAATCACGCAGTTGTTGCTGAATCCAGATAAGCTGAGAACAGCAGCTAGCCGCAGCTACGTATTCAACCTCACATGTGGACAATGCTACAGCGGTCTGTTTCTTGCACTGCCATGTTATGAGACGCGTTCTGAGAAACTGACATCCTCCTGAAGTTGATTTAGCATCCTTCTTGCATCCTCCATAGTCCGAGTCACTGAAAGCAGATAATTCAAAATTGTCATCATTAGAATACCAAAGACCTAAATCTGGAGTACCCTTCAGATATTGCATGATTCGTTTCACTGCTTGAAGATGAACAACAGTTGGTGCTGCTTGGTATCGGGAACACAAGCACACAGGAAACATAATATCTGGACGAGAAGCAGTGAGGTACATAAGAGAACCGATCATGGAGCGATAGAGAGACTGATCAATTGGCTCCCCCGTAGTTTCTGATGATATCCCGTGATTCACCGATAAGGGAGTAGAAGCAGACTTCGTTTCCAACATTTCAAACCGTTTCAAAATGTCATTGACATATTTCGTCTGATGTATAAAGATTCCCTCTGTTGTTTGATCTACTTGTAGCCCCAAAAAGAACTTAATCGGACCCATAGAACTCATTTCAAACTTGCTTGTCATCACCTCTTCAAATTCCTTACACAATTCTTGATTAGTAGAACCAAAAATGATGTCGTCCACATATACTTGCACCAACAGGATATCGTCACCTCTTTCCTTAATGAACAGCGTACAATCGATAACACCCCGACGGAAACCATTGTCGATCAAATGATTTGCAAGTGTCTCATACCAGGCGCGCGGTGCTTGATGCAGACCATAAAGTGCTTTATTAAGAATGTACACTTTATCCGGATGTAATGGGTCTACAAAACCTGGTGGTTGATTAACATACACTGTTTCTCGAATATTCCCGTAAAGAAACGCACTCTTTACATCCATCTGGTAAACGCTGAATCTTTTATAGGATGCGAAGGCTAGAAAAATCCGAATCGCCTCCAATCTCGCAACCGGAGCAAACACTTCATTATAGTCCAGTTCAGGTATTTGTCGGAAACCCTGAACTACTAGCCTTGACTTGTTCCTAACAACTATACCCTGATCATCCCTTTTGCAACGGTGGACCCAACGGCAACCAAGAGACTTTGCACCTTTTGGCTTAGCAACAAGCCTCCAGACACCTAGCTTCTTAAATTGTAGTAGTTCCTCTTGCATAGAATTTATCCAATTGTCATCCAAAAGAGCTTCTTCAATATTAGCCGGTTCAATCTGGGAAATAAAGCATGCATGTGCGCAGTAGGTGACATCCCCAGATTTAAACAGGTCAACGTAGACATCGCTTTGAATTTGTCTTCTGGTGCGAACTCCAGCTGTATGTTCACCTATTATTTTTGAAACAGGGTGATCACGTTCAGTTCGTGTAGCCGGAGTATGAGGAATATCGACATTTGGACCCAAATTAGTAACATCAGGATTTTCAACTTGCTCATTCACAGTAGCTGAGCCATCAGAATCTGAACCATCATCATTTGCGTGGTACTCTGCAGTATGATCTTGAGTACCAGGAGGAGTAGCAGCTGTTGGAGTTACGGGATCGTGAGGAATAGGATCTTCCAAATCTTCTCTGTGAGAATAATATCTTGCAACATATTCATCGGAAAACTCTGGAAGATTAAATGATTCAAATAACGAATCATAGTCAAACATCCACGGATATCCTTTGGAAGGAATAGGTTTAGAATACTTCTGAATGTCCACCTCATACCATTCTTCAATAGCTTTAGTAGCTGGATTCCAAACTCTCTTGTTAGGAGTGCTGTATCCCAGAAATATCCCTTCTACTGCCTTTTCATCGAATTTTCCCTCTGATTTACGCTTGAGCATAGTACAAGGAGCTCCAAAGGGTTCCAAGTACTGCAAGTTTGGCTTTCTCTTCTGCAACAACTCATAACAGGTTTTCTCATGACGCTTTACTACTAGCACTCGGTTTAAAGTGTAACATGCATTAGCTACCGCTTCATTCCAAAATCGTACTGGCAGTGATGAATCAGCCAACATAGTCCTAGCTGCTTCAATCAACGTTCTGTTCTTCCTTTCTGCAACCCCGTTCATTTGTGGAGTATAGGCTGCACTGAATTGTTGTTGAATTCCTCGATCCTTGCAAAAATCTTCCATTCTCTGATTTTTAAACTCTGTACCGTTATCCGTTCTAAATCGTCGAACTGTCAACTTATACAGTGTTTCCAATGTCGTAACTAACAGCTTGATATTCTCGAATGTTTCTGATTTTTCCCGTAAAAACATGACCCACGAGAATCGAGAGTAATCATCAGTCACCACTAAACAATATTTATCCCCTGCCACACTCGCATATTTAATTGGTCCGAAAAGATCCATATGTAAAAGATCAAGTGGAGTGTCAATGGTGTGAAACTTCTTTGCTTTGTGAGACTTCTTAGATTGCTTTCCCTTCTTGCACGAAATACAGACTTCCGGCAACTGAAAACCTTTCACATTTACTCCCATAACCAAATCCTTATGCATCAGATGATTCATCTTTCTCAAACTAAGGTGTCCCATGCGTTTGTGCCACAATATTGATTCACGTTCAGTAGCTTTCGAGACAAAAGCCTGATGTTCAGTCGAATTCACAGTAGTCTTCGACATATCGAGCACGTACAAATCTCCGACCCTTGGTGAAGTTGTAATAACCAACTCTTCCGGAATCTTGAACTCTTTCTTCACAATGTAGCATTGAAGATCATCAAAAATCACTTTAAACTTCTTGTCGCAAATTTGAGACACAGACAACAAGTTGTTGACCAATGTCTGAACAAAATTGACTTTATCAAAACTAATCTTGTTATTTGCAACCAATCCCTGGGCTGAGATAAAACCTCCCTTATCTCCAGCAAAAGAAACATATCCCCCTTTAATAGATCTGACATTTGAAAGTAATTTCATGTTTCCTGTCATGTGCCTAGACGCCCCACTATCAACAATTCAGGTATTCTTGATAGGATCATAGACGACCTGCACATCAAATTGAAAAGATTAGTTCGCGATGCAAACCCAAGCCTTAATGGCTGTGGGTTTACCATCACCACCTAAAACCTGTAAGTCTACCCATTTTCCCGTTGAACCATCAGGTACATCTGACGGTCCAGCAGCCTTAGGTTTCCATGACTGTGAATCATGAGTAGAACGTTTGACATAACCAGTTGATTTATGAGTCGGTGATGGTGAATGTTTTTCAATTTGTTTAACAGGAGGTTGCTGTTTGGATTTACCAGCAGGAAGCAACTCACTGTTTTGTTTTGGAAATGATGACCTATTGTTTGAAAATCGATTTCGATTTGGGCTACAAAAACGATTTCCAGTGGACATTCTATTTTGGTCAAAACTATTCCTAGGCCTTTGTTTCAAATTTGGACAATTATAGTTAACATGGCCTTTCTCCCCACAATCAAAACAAGTTCTCCATTCATTAAGGTTTTGAGAACTTCGCTTCATTCTCCGGTGATGTGTAAGAGGTTTGGAGAACATAGCATTAGGACGCATGAAGCCGTTATGTTGTTGAACATTTTGTGGCTTCTGGGGATTAGTGTTTCTCAAGTGAGGTGGTATGAATTTTACTTTTTTAATTTCTTTTGTCTCAACCTCCACTGGTGATTCTCCGGCTTTGACAAATTTTGGTCCCTTAACTTCAGGTCTTTTCAAAATTTTAACTTGTTTAGGTTTACTCGAAGTTTTATTCGGTAACTGACAACCCAAACCCGTTTTATTTGGTAACTGACGACCCAAACCCGAACCCTTTTCTTCCTCTTCTGAGTCGGAAACCCAATCTTCAACTAATACAGTTTCTTTAACTTTTTCGGTTTTAGCACTTTGAGCATTTGAAGTATCTTTGGGACTGACAGTAGGTGTTTGGACAATACGTGTTTGGACATCTGGGTCTGGTTGTTGAAGAATGAATTCAATGTCCCCTTCCTCCTTTGGAGCCTTAATCAATTTGTTAAAGATTGGAGGTGGACACGTTTTGTAGTCAACCCTTGGTTTCCCTTCCCCATTCTCAGGACGTTTTTCTTTCAAGATATGATCTAAAAGGTATGATGCGGTGGAATAACTTCTAACTTGTTGATTTAAAGTTTCAAAACTGATTTTGATAGAAGCATTTTCATGTTTAAGGGCATCAATATCTTTTAAATATTTATTAATGGAGTCCTGTTTGTTTAACAACGCAATTTCCAAATCACTGACTTGTTTTGCCAAAAGTTTGTTCTTTTCTGAAAACAGTTTTTCATTTCCTTTAACAATCTTATTTTTACGTAGTTCCTCAACAAGATTGTTATTTTCTTTTCTAAGCTCATTTACTCGTTCGTCTAAAACAAAACACCTAGAACAGGAAGTGATTTTAGTTTCAGATTGTACCTTTGATGACTCTGCAGTATCTGCCATCATTGCAAACTCCCTCTTTGTCTCTGGTGCTTCTGATTCTGCTGAAGATTCCTCAGATGAGTCTTCAGATGTAATGGACTCCTCCCCGTCACTTTCTTCGTTGAGATTCAAAATCTTCACAACGTTGACTTCAGCATCAGATGGATTGTTTTCAATTTGAAATTGCCAATCCAAACCTTCGTCAGATTGAAAAACCAAAGCCTTGACATCTGAGTTCTCTGTACCAGTAGAGATATTTGTGCCAGTTGTCACCAAAGCAGTATTCTTGTTCACCTCAGGAGTATTTCTGTTCACATTTCGATTTTGCTGATCTCTGAACGGGTTCTGAACAGTCCTTGGTCGTTTTGGCTTCTCACATTGACGAGCAAAGTGACCCTTCTCTCCACAGTTGTGACAAGTTATAGCAGACATATCGAATCCATACTTAGTTTCCTTGTTGGCGCCGATAGTGTTACCAGTCCTTTTCACATACTCCTTAGCCCTCCTAACCAAATTAGCGAAGCCCCACATAATGTCGATTCTTTCCATCTCATCACGATCTATCTGCTCATAATCTTCGCCAGTTAAGTTTATGTTTCCAATTTTACCCTGCAACAAGTTATCATATGAAGCAACTAAGGTAGTCAACATAGCCATATCTTCGTTTACACCATCCACATTTCCTTTATAAAAGTGCTCGATCTTTAAACTTATAGCAACTGATTCAGAAGTAGCTTGAGCGTGAGACTTTTGAACAGGAGTGCCTTGACTTGAGCTTGAGTTTGAACAACCAGAATTTCCTGAAGTACCCGAGGTGTTAGCAGAAAAAGCTGTCTTCAGTGGAGCATGAGTAGGAGTGGCTGGAGTGGGATCAGCGTAGTATAACGAAGAATCTTGAGTGTGTCCCTTTCTCTGAGCACGAAACTTGTCATCCTGCTCCTTTTCTCTCAGCTTGGTAAATAGATCATTTAAAGTAGTGCGAGCAAGATAGCCACTTTCCTTTAACATTTCAATATATCCATTCCAGCTGTCTGGTAAAGCATCAGAAAGCATTCTACTCGTTCTGGACCAGTTGTAACTACTGAGTATCCGTGCATCTCACTAATAAGATGTTGAAAACGTCTGATAAGATCGAACAGTGATTCTCCATGTAAGCAAGTAAAATTATCAAACTCCTTTTTCAGTGCTCTTCCCTTCATCGACTTCAACTTGTTGTTTCCCTCACAGGCTAACTCAAAAGCATCCCACAGTTGTTTCGATAACTTGTAAGTCTTGTACTGATGAAATACAGATCTAGGAATTGCTTGACATAAATAAGAATAAGCCTTTTTCTCAATGTCATAAGTCTTCCTTTGTTCCTCGGTATATCTGTGAATGGGAATGAGGTCTCCATCTTCACCAATTGGTTCATTATATCCATTTTTAATCATATCCCACATTTTTGAGTCCAATCCGTTGATATGAATTTCGAAACGAGGTTTCCAGTGTGGGTAGTCGTCCATTGAAATCAGTTTTGGGACCTTGTTTATACTTCCGGTTTCAGCATCATTGATTAACATTTCAGACATTTTAGAATTGGTACTAGCCATAGCGTATTCCATTTTAAAAGTGAAAATTAAATTTAAACTGGTTCGTGCGGATGAACTGCTTTGACTCGTGCGGATGAACTACTTGATACGCACGAATGAGAGTGATTCGTACGAATGAGACAGATAACCTAAAACTCTATACGAATGAGTGATTCGCACGGATGAACAAATTTATGCACACGGATGAGGTCCTATTCGTACGGAGGAAACCTATTCGTACGAATGTACTAAAAGTTTAACTTTTAAGCAAAAATTCTAGATTCGCACGAATGAATCCTAGATCCGCACGGATGAATTCCTATTCGTGCGGATGAGAACTTTTTAAGAACTACGTTCGTATGCGCCGCTGAAACTTTAGGGTTTTACTAAAACTCGATCTACAGGTCGATTTTCTAAACCAAAACGTTTCCTATCTGCCCAGAACTTAACCTAAACAACCCAGAAACGTTTTAAGACAACAAAAACACCTTTTGAACGTAAAAATTCCAAACGAAAGTTTCAATCATAAACCGAAAAATCTTAAAGAAATCACTAGAAGAACGTTGATTTCTACAACAAACGCTCTGATACCACTTTGTTGGGGGTGTGTGATCTTAAGAACTCAACGTTATATCAATAACCTAGCGGAAATAAGCTATCGATTATCTAGCGAATATATAACCTTCGGAAACGGAATCAAACCAACGATTGTTGATACGATCGGACCTAAGGAAGACACTTCGGATGATTGATTATACTTTAATAACACTTTGGAACACTCAGAAAACCGGCAGCAGCAATTCGGCACGAACGTGAAAACCCTAGCCAAAACCTCACGAATGCAGAAACCTAGCTGGGTATATATAGGCCCAGCTTTTCATCCGTACGGATGTGATCTCATCCGTACGAACTACTTCCTATTCGTGCAGACATGATCTTGTCCGTACGAATGTAACCTGTTAATAAACACTTTGTTTACTTAACTGATTCGTGCGAAAGAAACCTTCATGCGCACGGATATCATCCTTATCCGTGCGAATGAATCTGAATATTATTAAACATCACAAAACACATATTTGATTGATTCATAACAACGTAAACGTTCAAGCATATAATTAATCAAACATTCAATATTAATATTCAAACAAACAATATAAAGACTGATATAAACGTCAATTACATACGAATCTAGTAACTAACGAAATGCACCTACAAAAACCACCATATGTACTTGAGTTATAACCAGCAGATACTTGACTTGGTGGACATCAGTTTTCAGAGTGATAGTTTCCTGAAGGATAGCTTGCATATTGTGACAACCGTCAAAAATTCAGGTGATTCTCAGTTTATTTATCGGTTCGAATCTCTAGTTACATTTCTATCGTGTTCATATTGTTCGAGTTCGTAATTGTTGTGTCTTTATTGTGTCGGAACCAAAGTCGGAATCAACTTATAAATCCTAACACCAAAGAAACTATACAAGAACTTGACTAAGTTCATAACATAAACTAATAAAATTCTAGTCCACAACTAACAATAACGGAAAACTTAAAACGTCACCGAGCTGGAAAATGCCATCCAGCCGATGGTTGGAAGCTGTCAGCCAGCGGCTGAAGCTCAGCCGGCGGCTGGATATGGCCAGCCGGCGGCTGAAAGGCCGCTCAATGTGGCTTGATGACTCATAATTGCATGAAACATGAATGCTAACTTCCCAACTCGGGGATTGGACCAATTACTGCCTAAGTCACTTCCCAAGGCCAGTACTTACCCCCTCTTTCCCACTTTACTTTCATTTTTACTTTCATTCCAAACAAACACACACACACATTACTCTCATTTTCTCTCTAATCTTCAAAAACCCTCAAGCAAGTCCAGTGATTTTTCCACCATAAACAGCAACAAAAACTCAAATCCATCCATCAAAAACCTATACAAATTGTCTTAAAGTAAAGGGGTGACAAAAGGGAGCTTAAAATCGGGTTTTGGAAGGAGTTTCTTTATCATTGTGAAGCTAGAAACACATCCAACCGTCACACAACTTTTTCCCTCGGTAAAAACTTCTTATCCTTCTGTTTTTACATAAATCTTTACTTGCATGGACGATCTAAAGGTTGGAAAATGGTTTTATAAAAGTTTAAAAACGTTTTCTTGCTTAAAAACGAGTTTTTCTAATAGATCTACATTTTGATGTTATAAATCTAAAAGAAACTGTGACGTTTCCTTAAAAATGTATATATTTGAATAATAACAGGTTGCATGTTCGAATCTAACACTAAAACGGGCTAAGAATCGAAAAATAAGGAAAACTAGAATCTGGCCGAAGGCCTCTGGCCGGCGGCTGAAGATATCCAGCCGACTGCTAAGGTCCAGCCGGCGGCTAAGGTCCAGCCGGCGGCTGAATATCTCCAGCCGCTGTCTGGATCTCGTTGTTCGATAAAAACGTCGTTTTGAGAACTTTAAACGTTAAAACAAGCTCAAATAAGTTACCACAGAATATACTATTTTGAAACTTACTGTTTTTGTAAATAAAACTGTTTGGATGAGTTTGAGGACTTAAAACACTTGTATTATCGTTTATATGGTTCAAAATGGTTGTTTAAAGCGGGAAAGTGTTTGAAAAATGGATTCAATTTTTATAGCGCGGAAGCGCTGCCCAAATTTCACCGTGAACTTATACTAAAACTCAGCGACTTAACGTTTTTATAACTCACACATATTGACTTTGGACATTGACTCTTTTTGGACATAAATGGACTAATCGGACCTTAAATCGTACACGAACACGTAATATCATGTAATCTTTCGGTAATAAACTCTTGGGACAGAATCTAAAGTATAAGAATTTGAGATTTAAAATGTTGAAATGGAACTTTAACATCACTTAAATCATACCAATAATACGTATACAACATTTCGGTGTTTTAGGTCATCTTTGATTCCCGACGGGTTCCGCTCCATCCGTGCTTATTCGTATCTTTCTCCGCAACCAGTGGGTTACAACCCCAATATGTTTTATTATTTTAAATACTTATTTGGGGGAAACATAAGATTGTATGTTTATGTAACTTTTTGAAACTATTTGCAACTCGTTTGGAACTTATGAAACTTCGAAACTTTTGAAACTTATGGAACATGTGAAACTCGTGAAACTTTGGAAACTTGTGAAACTTGTGAAACTATTATGCGTAAAATGTGTTAATGCCCCTTAAATTGGCTAAACTAAATTTAGGATACTAGAGGCGAAACCAATCCTTGATGAAAATATAAACTCCGTAAGTGCTTACTACTATTTTAGAAACAGAGTTCAATTGCCCCGTTTTTAGTTCGGAAACTTTACACACTATTAACAATAGCCGTTAGTATTATGGGTATCAATACTTAGGAGAGGTCACTCCTTGCTTGTGGTTCGCGTCCTAAGCACATACTACTAGAATCAGGTGGAAACTCAATGAAACATTTGGGGCTAGATCTGACCAGACAATCGGTTTAGTGTAGACTTACTTTTATATTATGCCAAGTGATTGATACTAGTTACTAATTTAGTTAAGCACATATTACTTACGCATATACTTTATTTTAGCGATTGATTCCGCTACAACTTTTATGATACGAGTTCTATATTTACTTGCGTGTGTTCGAAACTCTCCTATAAATATATATGTTTTAGCGCCGTTCCGCGTCCTTTTCATTTATGATATTTATTACATATATATTTTCTTTTTGGAAACTTTTATCGAGAAACTCAAAACGGTAACTCACTCACTACTTCATGTAGTTGACACTTTATCTTATGTTTCAGGAAATTAGTGTAAGTGTCGAGATGCATGGCAAGGAAGGGTCGGTATGGTCACGTGAGGCGAAACCTTGGGAAAGACCCTTTTGTTTTGGGAATTTATTTTGAAACTTGTATTTTGTACTTATGTTAAACAATTAACTACTTGGTTAAATTCCGAATTATGAACTATTTTATTTTAATGAAATGACTTGAACCGTTTATTTTGCTTATAACCGTGTAACGATATTCCAGCTCTCACATTCCGTGTTTCCGCTATAGCGGGGTGTGACAGACTTGGTATCAGAGCACAGGTTATAGTGAAAACGGTTTTAATAATTTTCAAAAAGTTTTCGAAACCAAACTATAAACAAGGCTTTTCGGAAAATCATTATGTGTTCAAAACTTTAGGGAATTAATTTCGCGATTGCATGATTATTTTTAACTACGCATGGCCTGATCACCCCTGCCTAGTTCAAAATGACTTATGCAAGGACTGAACGTAATTACTAATGTTAAATGGTTTTCGACTCGAAAATTCCCGGTCTTACTATTTCCAAATCTCACGTGATTGACCCTTACATGCATTTCCTTACACATTTTTCCTTTAATATTACCTTATTTCCGTACTTACGAAACTCCTCGTGTCGCAGATCCGTCATGTCTCAGTCATCCCGTTCACGATCACCCTCGCGATCCCAGACCCGTTCGCAACAGAGATCCGTGTCATCTCATGAGGCTTCTGAGGGCCATACCGCCTCGGAAATTCTCCGTCACCAGACCACCGACCCCACGGAGGATACCTCCATGGCTGTGTCGAGTAGCATCGGGTCCAGCCTGAGGTCGGTATTACCACCACCTCCACTGGCACCCGTTGCAGCACCGCCCCAGCGGCGTGGACCTGGTGTCGTTATGACGGCACGCAAACAGGTTGTCCTTCCAGGTCGACTACCTGGTCGGATGGCTGCACAGCAGGCTGGTCCGTCCAGACCAACACCACCTCATCTTCCATTCGGGCACCCCCCCCACCCGAGGCACCACACACCTCCATGATGGATCATTATACGTGGGAGCGACAGCTCGAGCGGGAGGAAATGCAACGGGCTCGAGACGCTGACGCAGCTAGGCAGAGGATGCCGCCTACCCCTCAGCTTCCCCCTCCTGCCGCTTTTCTGCACCTCCACCGCGAGGTAAGGGGACTTTCGGAGGAAGCCCAGCAACAAGGGCTGCTCCTCTATGAGGTCTCCGATGCCGCACATCGGTTGTCAGAGCAGGCGTTGCGACACCTCGCTACCGCTCAGGCCACGGCCCGGACGGTGCAACGTTTAGTGGGAGTTTGCTTGATTATGGGGACTCTATTGGCGATCATTGCTGCCAAGATGCCTCTAGAGAAACGCCACTAGCCTTCTCCTTTCCTTATTGTATTGTAGGCCGAGTTGTAATTTTCTATGTACACAGCTCCGAGCCATTTCTATTTATTTCCTTTTTGTATTGTACTGTACTTCATTTCCATTTGAACCTTGTACTCGACTTTATTATTATTAATGAAAGAAGTTTCTATCTTTTATTATATATTATTGTTATTGTCGTGTGAATCTTGTTCTATGGTTGAATTATCCTCTTACGTGTGAATCTTTGTCGTGTGAATCTCTTGAATCTTGTCGTGCGTGTACTATCTGTTCTGTTATATTACTCTTGCGTGGTTGTTAACTTATTCATTGGATTATATTCTTATCATGCTCTAATCGTGCGTTCTAAACTGAATCTGTTGTTTGTTGTAGAATCATGGCACCTCGTTCAAACGCCAGTCTCATTGTTGAACAAGTCGCGACCCAATTGAATGCGACGATGCCTAACATGATCGCTCAGATCACTGCGGGGATCAATGCAAATGTCAACAATCACCACCAGCAGCAACAACAGCAACAGCAGCAACAACAGAACAACCACCAGAACCATCAACCAAACCCGAACCCCCATTGCTTGCACCTACAAGAGATTCATGGCCTGCAAGCCCAAGGAGTTCCATGGCACGACTGGTGCCATAAGACTGGTGTCCTGGTTCGAGAGCATCGAGTCGGTGCTTCACATCAGCAGATGTGCCGAGGCATACAAAGTGCAGTACGCATCTTGCGTGCTACACGGTAAGGCAATGACTTGGTGGAACAGTGTGGTCCGCAACAGAGGACGCGAAACGGCCTACGCTCTCACCTGGAAAAATTCAAGAATCTGCTGATAGAAGAGTACTGCCCCAAAGGGGAAATTAAGAAGCTCGAAGCTGAGCTCTGGGATCACATGATGGTCGGAAACGACATCGAAGGGTATACTACCCGATTCCATGAGTTGCCTCGACTAGTCCCGAGGTTAGTGACTCCTGAAGAGAACAACATCGACCGCTATGTATCCGGTCTTGTTCCCGAGATCAGAGGAATGGTCATCACAGCCGAACCCCGGACCCTTCCGAGTGCCATCATCCTAGCTCACCGCCTCACGAGCAACCTACTCACCGCTCCTGCATCCTCCAAGAAGGAGTCAAGTGAGAAAAGGAAATCTGACCAAACCCCCAGGCGGAGTGATAGAAATAAGAAGAAGAAGACCACCCGAAACTTCACCGTCGCAGCCATAGCACCACCACCGCCACCACCACCAACTGGAGCTCGGTACACGGGGACGAACCCCAAGTGCGATAAGTGCAACTTCCACCACCACGGGAACTGCCCGGTGTGTTTAAAATGCCAGAAGGTAGGTCATTTCGCTAAGTACTGCACGAAAAGGGTTCTAGTCCCAGGTCAGAAGCTGGTGTGCTTCGAGTGCGGAAGTGACCAGCACTTCCGGAACGCTTGCCCGAGACTCCGAAACGCCCAACCGAACCAAGGCGGGCGAGGTCGAGGACGTGCATTCGCACTCACAGCTGAGGAAGCTCGACAAGATCCGAACGCGGTGAACGGTACGTTTCCTGTTAATAATCACTATGCATCAGTTTTGTTCGATTCAGGGGCTGAAAGAAGCTTTGTATCCTTAGAATTTAGAACCCTCATTAACTTAGGATCTAAAGTTCTTAAGGATAGCTTCACCATAGAGTACGCTAACGGTCAGGAGTTCGAAGCTAAGGATATAATCCTAGGATGTTCCATATGCCTATCCGATAAAACCTTGCCCATTGACTTAATTCCTTTCGAGCTGAAAAGCTTTGATGTGATAGTCGGAATGGACTGGCTCTCTCGTTTCCGAGCCAAAATCGTCTGTTTCGACAAACTTATCCGCATCCCTATCTATGACACCGAAACTCTAGTTGTTTAAGGAGACAAACCCGGACGACAACTTCGTATCGTGTCGTCCATGAAAATGCGCAAGTACCTCAAGAAGGACTGTGACACATTTCTCGCTCACGTCATCGAACGTAAACCCAAGGAGATCCGTGTGCAAGATATCCCAGTAGTCAAGGATCACCCTGAAGTCTTTCCCGAAGATTTACCCGGGCTACCTCCGCATCGACAAGTGGAATTCCGGATAGACCTAGTTCCTGGTGCAGCACCGGTCGCTAAGACACCGTATCGTCTAGCCCCACCGGAAATGCAAGAGCTATCGAAACAGCTGCAGGAACTCTTGGATCATGGTCTTATTCGTCCAAGCTCGTCCCCCTGGGGAGCCCCAATACTCTTCGTTAAAAAGAAAGACGGATCCTTCCGCATGTGCATCGACTACCGCGAACTGAACAAGCTGACCGTCAAGAACCGATACCCACTCCCGAGGATCGATGACCTTTTCGACCAGTTGCAGGGTGCAACTTATTTCTCGAAAATCGACCTCCGTTCGGGTTATCATCAGGTTCGTGTCAGTGAAACCGACATTCCTAAAACCGCTTTTCGTACCCGTTACGGTCATTACAAATTTCTTGTCATGCCATTTGGTTTAACCAACGCACCAGCGGTGTTCATGGATTTGATGAACAGGGTGTGTAGACCTTATTTGGACAAATTCGTAATCGTATTCATTGATGACATCCTTATCTACTCGAGAAACAAAGAGGATCACGCGAAACACCTGAAACTCATCTTAGAACTCCTCCGAGATCAGAAACTGTACGCCAAATTCTCTAAGTGTGAATTTTGGCTTCGGGAAGTACATTTCCTTGGTCATGTGGTCAACCAAGAAGGGATCCATGTGGATCCGGCAAAAATCGAAGCGATCGAGAAATGGCAAGCCCCGACGACTCCTACGGAAATTCGTCAATTCCTAGGGTTGGCCGGCTACTATCGAAGGTTCATCGAGAATTTCTCGAAGATCGCTAAGCCGCTCACCGAGCTCACTCAGAAGGACAAGGATTTTGTTTGGGGTACGAAGCAAGAGGAATCCTTCCAGAAACTTAAACACCAGCTCTGCCACGCACCGATTTTGTCCCTACCGGAGGGAACGGATAACTTCGTAGTATTCTGCGATGCATCCCATCAAGGACTTGGGTGTGTCCTTATGCAGAAGGATAAAGTCATCGCCTACCCTTCAAGGCAACTCGAAGTGCACGAACAGAACTACACCACTCACGACCTAGAGCTGGGAGCCGTAGTATTCACTTTAAAGATCTGGAGACACTATTTGTATGGTACTAAGTGCACGTATTTCACGGATCATAAGAGCCTTCAACACATCCTAGACCAGAAGATGCTCAACATGAGACAAAGGAGATGGATCGAACTGGTGAGTGACTACGATTGCGAGATCAAGTACCACCCGGGTAAGGCAAACTGTCACACCCCGCTAAAGCGGAAACACGGAATGTGAAGAGCTGGAAGATCATTACACGGGTTATAAGAAACATAACGGCATTAAAGTCATAGATTAAAAATAAAAGTGTTTACAATTCAAAGACAACCAAGATTTTCAATACACAAATACATAAGTTTAAAGTTCCCAAATAAAATTCCCAAAAGTAGTGAACAAGTCTATTCCCGAATAGGTTCTCATGCGACCGCCTTGACCCATCCATGCCATGGACCTCATGCTTACACTAAATTTCCTGAAACATAAGATAAAGTGTCAACTACGAAAGTAGTGAGTGAGTTACAGTTTAAGTTGCTCGTCAAAAATTTGGTTAAGTATATAAAAGTAAAAGTTTCCAAAAAGGAGGTTAGCGGAGAGAAGTCGCTTAAAATTTTATATACTTTTTAAAGTTCAAGTAACGGGCGAATCGGTGCCCTAAAGTTCGTAAAGACCAAGTAGACTCAAATTTAGTCAAATCATAGTTGCGGAAACAATCGCTAAAAGTTCGTAAGTTTATGCGTATAAGTAACTAATTAGATTCTTGTATCAACCTCTTGGCATCTATAACTTAAGTGTTCACACTAAACCGATTGTTCAACCGTGAGGCCCCTTTCCCCGCCTATCCTACGGGGAGTTGTCAAGTTCTTAGTAATATGTACTTAGACTGCCATCTAAGCAAGGAACGGTTCTTTCCTAAGTATCGATACCCATAATTACTAAACGGCTCTGTAGTTAATAGTGTGTAAAGTCCAAAAAGCAGTTGTGCACTAAGTAGTTTTGTTTTAAAAATAGATACTCGTCTGTCACTTAAGAGTCATGTTATAGTTCCATCAAGGGTCGGTCTCGCATACAAGCATCAATAATTAGTTTAGCCGAAAAAGGGGGCAAACCGGTAAGTTCAAGTAAGCCAGTAGAGCAAAAGTGTTTACGCATAAGAGTATCAAAGAGTTTGTCCAAAATAGTTCAATAGTTCCAAAGTCATAATAGTTCCATAAAAGTTCCAAAGTCACAATAGTTTCATAAAAGTTCCAAAGTCAAAATAGTTTCATAAAAGTTCCAAAGTCAAAATAGTTCACAAAGTTGCAATTGTTCAAAATTGTTTTCAAGTTATAATAATCTTATGTTTCCCCAAAAATCATGCAAAATATATATAAAAATAAAGGGGTTGTAACTCACGGATTGCGAAGAGTAAGAACACGGAAATTCGGTCGGAACGGTAGCCGGGAATCACGGATTGCCTAATAATACCAAGATAGTTTAATTAGTTATTATCTTATTATGTTCTTTATATTTTATAATAGATAAAATGTTATTAAACTTTAAGTGTCAAGGTTAAGTATTGTTAAAATAGTCCGAAATGGTAATTGTCACGTTTTTGTCCAAAAGTCCGATTTAACGCTTATTATTATTATGTTACGAGTGCTTTTGTTCGCTGAAGTGGTTTACATTTTTCTAAGGAAATTTGGGCAGCGCTTCCGCGCCCAAATTTCATATCCAAAAATGTACAACCAATTCCGCTCACAAATCACCTATAACACAAATATATACATATTCTAGTTCATTTTAAGTCCAAATAGTTCATACATGTCTCAAATGTTATTTGTTTTACTTATTCAGTCCCAAAATGTCATATGTCAAAAAGTCAGCGGGTCATATACAGTCAAAACGTGCCAAAAACGACAAAAACGACAAGTTTCGAAAATACAGCAGCTCTGTGCGCCGTTGTGAGCACTAGGACGACGCACAGAACACATTTTTGTGCTCGATGCGTCGTTCTGTGCTCTAGGACGGCGCACATGACGCGGGTTTTCGAGTTTTCTTTGTAAAACGTTTATTTAGCCTTAGATTCCGACATGCAATAGGTTTAAATTTATTAAAACATCATTTTAACAGTTTCTAAAGTATTTTAAGTCACAAATTCGTGGATCCAAAGGTTATTTCGATTAAAAACGTTTTTGACCATGAAAAGTCATAGATTTGTAAAAAAACTTTTTTTGAACCGTTAGATCTTACATGCAAGAGTTTATTTGTACAAAAATAGTAAAATAACAGAAATCTACCGGAGGAAAAGCTCGGATGATGATTTTGGCCGGATTTTAGCTTCAAAAACCTTTACAAGAATGGTCCTTTTTCGAAATAATCGACACCTCTTGCTTCCTTTAGTGTTTCTAAACGATTTGTATGGATTAAAATGGGGTTTAGGTTGCTGGAAATCACTGGAGAGGATGAGTTCTTGAGATAAAATTTGAGAGAAAATGTTTATGTGTGTGTTTTTGTTAAATAAAAGTGATAATAATAAAAGTGAAGTAAGAAATTAGTAATGGGGTGTATTGGGGCAGAAAAATGACAGTAATCATAGTCTAGGATCGAGATTGATTGGTTGAATTTTGGTGGAAATCGAGACATGCAAGAAATTCAAATTTATTACAATTTTCGTCCTGCAGGACGGCGCACATGGCCTCTGTGCGTCGTCCTGGACAATTTTTGTAATAATTTTTGGGTTTTGGCTGATTTTGCATAATTGTTTCGTTGGACCTTTTCGTTAACTAAAGTTTTAAAGTATGTTTCATTATGAACTTAGGAAAGTTCATTAGGAGTTTTCTTGGTATTAGGACTTATATAATTTTATTCCGGTTGTGATTCCGACACTGTCGCGGTTCCGGTTATTGAATAGTTAAAGACTAGATAGACCGAAAGAGACATAGAGTATAAAAATGCACCTGGAATTAGACGGTTGTCACACAAACGTAGTAGCAGACGCCCTGAGTCGGAAGGAAAGGGTAAGACCATCTCAGGTTAGAGCATTAGGTATTCAAACTCAAACAAATCTCCAAACGCAAATCGCCGAGGCACAAGGAGAAGCGTTGAAACCCGAGAACTTAAAGGGAGAAACATTGCACAATCATGAGAAGGAGTTCGAACTCAAATCCGACGGAATCCATTACTTCAAGGGCCGATCCTGGATTCCGAAATCTGAAGATCTTCGCAAGCTAATCTTGGACGAGGGCCACCGTTCCCGATACTCCATCCACCCTGGATCCGATAAGCTGTACAAGGACCTTCGGGAGTATTACTGGTGGCCGGTCATGAAGAAGGATATCGGCGTGTACGTGGCCAAGTGCCTTACTTGCTCCAAGGTCAAGGCGGAATACCAGAAGCCCTCAGGCCTACTACAACAACCGGAGATTCCTATGTGGAAGTGGGAACAAATCTCTATGGATTTTATTACAAAGTTGCCCCGGACGGCAAAAGGCAACGACACAATTTGGGTAATTGTGGACCGATTGACGAAGTCTGCTCATTTCTTACCGGTACGAGAAACTCACTCGATGGAGAAATTCGTGCAAATCTACATCAATGAAATCATCTCTCGCCACGGAACACCTCTCTCCATCATCTCTGACAGGGATAGTCGATTCACGTCCCGCTTTTGGAACGCACTTCAGAAATCGCTCGGGACACGACTAGACCTTAGCACTGCTTACCACCCCCAGACCGACGGTCAAAGCGAAAGGATGATCCAAACACTTGAGGATATGCTTAGAGCATGCGTAGTTGACTTCGGAGGAAGTTGGGATACTCACCTTCCCTTGGTCGAGTTTTCCTACAACAACAGCTACCACGCTAGCATTAAGTGTGCTCCGTTCGAGGCCTTATATGGACGTAAGTGCCGGCGATCGACAACTCACAAGGCTCGACATCGTCCAGGAAATCATCGACAAGATCACTACTATCAGAGAGCGACTGAAGACGTCCCGTACTCGGCAGAAGAGCTACGCCGACAACCGAAGGAAACCCCTCGAATTACAGGTGGGCGATCGGGTGCTTCTTAAAGTATCGCCATGGAAGGGGGTAGTTCGCTTCGGGAAACGCGGCAAGCTAAGCCCGAGGTACACCGGACCATTCGAGGTTATCGAGCGTATTGGGCCAGTAGCATATCGACTCCAACTCCCGCAAGTTCTTTCTAATGTTCACAACGTGTTCCATGTCTCGCACTTGAAAAAGTGCTTATCGGATGAGACCATCGTCATCCCCCTCGACGACGTCAGGATCGACAACAAGCTCAACTTCATAGAGGAACCGCTGGAAGTTGTGGACCGCGAGGTCAAACAACTCAGACAAAGCCGTGTTCCTATTGTCAAGGTTCGTTGGAACTCCCCACGTGGTCATGAATTCACATGGGAACGTGAAGACCAAATACGTCAAAAGTATCCGCATTTGTTCAAAGATACTTCCACCTGATTGGACGAGTCAAAAATTCAGGTGATTCTCAGTTTATTTATTGGTTCGAATCTCTAGTTACATTTCTATCGTGTTCATATTGTTCGAGTTCGTAATTGTTGTGTCTTTATTGTGTCGGAACCAAAGTCGGAATCAACTTATAAATCCTAACACCAAAGAAACTATACAAGAACTTGACTAAGTTCATAACGGAAACTAATAAAATTCTAGTCCACAACTAACAATAACGGAAAACTTAAAACGTCACCGAGCTGGAAAATGCCATCCAGCCGATGGCTGGAAGCTGTCAGCCAGCGTTGAAGCTCAGCCGACGGCTGGATATGGCCAGCCGGCGGCTGAAAGGCCGCTGACTGTGGCTTGATGACTCATAATTGCATGAAACATGAATGGCCAACTTCCCAACTCGGGGATTGGACCAATTACTGCCTAAGTCACTTCCCAAGGCCAGTACTTACCCCCTCTTTCCCACTTTACTTTCATTTTTACTTTCATTCCAAACAAACACACACACATAACTCTCATTTTCTCTCTAATCTTCAAAAACCCTCAAGCAAGTCCAGTGATTTTTCCACCATAAACAGCAACAAAAACTTAAATCCATCCATCAAAAACCTATACAAATCGTCTTAAAGTAAAGGGGTAACAAAAGGGAGCTTAAAATCGGGTTTTGGAAGGAGTTTCTTTATCATTTTGAAGCTAGAAACACATCCAACCGTCACACAACTTTTTCCCTCGGTAAAAACCTCTTATCCTTCTGTTTTTACATAAATCTTTACTTGCATGGACGATCTAAAGGTTGGAAAATGGTTTTATAAAAGTTTAAAAACGTTTTCTTGCTTAAAAACGAGTTTTTCTAATAGATCTACATTTTGATGATATATATCTAAAAGAAACTGTGACTTTTGCTTAAAAATGTATATATTTGAATAATAACAGGTTGCATGTTCGAATCTAACACTAAAACGGGCTAAGAATCGAAAAATAACGAAAACTAGAATCTGGCCATAGGCCTCTGTCCGGCGGCTGAAGATATCCAGCCGGCGGCTGAATATCTCCAGCCGCTGTCTGGATCTCGCTGTTCGATAAAAACGTCGTTTTGAGAACTTTAAACGTTAAAACAAGCTCAAATAAGTTACCACAGAATATACTATTTTGAAACTTACTGTTTTGTAAATAAAACTGTTTGGATGAGTTTGAGGACTTAAAACACTTGTATTATCGTTTATATGGTTCAAAATGGTTGTTTAAAGCGGGAAAGTGTTTGAAAATTGGATTCAATTTTTATAGCGCGGAAGCGTTGCCCAAATTTCACCGTGAACTTATACTAAAACTCAGCGACTTAACATTTTTATAACTCACACATATTGACTTTGGACATTGACTCTTTTTGGACATAAATGGACTAATCGGACCTTAAATCGTACACGAACACGTAATATCATGTAATCTTTCGGTAATAAACTCTTGGGACAGAATCTAAAGTATAAGAATTTGAGATTTAAAATGTTGAAATGGAACTTTAACATCACTTAAATCATACCAATAATACGTATACAACATTTCGGTGTTTTAGATCATCTTCGATTCCCGACGCGTTCCGCTCCATCCGTGCTTATTCGTATCTTTCTCCGCAACCAGTGAGTTACAACCCCACTATGTTTTACTATTTTAAATACTTATTTGGGGGAAACATAAGATTTTATGTTTATGTAACTTTTTGAAACTATTTGCAACTCGTTTGGAACTTATGAAACTTTAAAACTTTTGAAACTTATGGAACATGTAAAACTCGTGAAACTTTGGAAACTTGTGAAACTTGTGAAACTATTATGTGTAAAATGTGTTAATGCCCCTTAAATTGGCTAAACTAAATTTAGGATACTCGTAGGCGAAACCAATCCTTAATGAAATATAAACTCCGTAAGTGCTTACTACTATTTTAGAAACAAAGTTAAATTGCCCCGTTTTTAGTTCGGAAACTTTACACACTATTAGCAATAGCCGTTAGTATTATGGGTATCGATACTTAGGAGAGGTCACTCCTTGCTTGTGGTTCGCGTCCTAAGCACATACTACTAGAATCAGGTGGAAACTCAATGAAACATTTAGGGCTAGATCTGACCAGACAATCGGTTTAGTGTAGACTTACTTTTATATTATGCCAAGTGATTGATACAAGTTACTAATTTAGTTAAGCACATATTACTTACGCATATACTTTATTTTAGCGATTGATTCCGCTACAACTTTTATGATACGAGTTCTATTTTTACTTGCGTGTGTTCGAAACTCTCCTATAAATATATATGTTTTAGCGCCGTTCCGCGTCCTTTTCATTTATGATATTTATCACATATATATTTTCTTTTTGGAAACTTTTATCGTGAAACTCAAAACTGTAACTCACTCACTACTTTATGTAGTTGACACTTTATCTTATGTTTCAGGAAATTAGTGTAAGTGTCGAGATGCATGGCAAGGAAGGGTCGGTATGGTCACGTGAGGCGAAACCTTGGGAAAGACCCTTTTGTTTTGGGAATTTATTTTGAAACTTGTATTTTGTACTTATGTTAAACAATTAACTGCTTGGTTGAATTCCGAATTATGAACTATTTTATTTTAATGAAATGACTTGAACCATTTATTTTGCTTATAACCGTGTAACGATATTCCCGCTCTCACATTCCGTGTTTCCGCTATAGCTGGGTGTGACACATATGACTGAGGTTTAGACTGACCTTGATTGGAATAGTGAGGTGGATTCATAGAAGTTTGAGCCTTCAAAGAACATCCATATGAGTTCAAAGTCTGTTTCTTCTCATCAATTTGCATGTCCACTTCATAAGATTGCAATATCCCAATCAGCTCCACTAGAGTCATAACATTCAGATTTGTTGTCCTCTTAATGATCATCACCTGAACAGACCATTTCAAAGGTAGTGACCCCAATAGCTTCTTGCAAATATCAGTGTCTTTCATCACCACCCCAGAACTCTTCAAATTACTAATCAGCGAGGTAAATCTACTAATCTCCTTAGACAGATTCTCACCCCTAACATGCTCAAAAGCCTCATATAATTTCATCAGCATATCCCTCTTACTCTCCTTCAATTCCAGGCTTCCTTCATACCTCAGCTCCATAGCATCCGTCAACTCCTTTAGAGATGCAATCCTTGAAATTATTATAGATCTCAGTATGCAAAGCAAGTATGACAACTCCTAGGGCCCTGAAATCCCTGTCAATTAGCTTGTTATCAGCTTCTGTGTACCTCTCTGGATCAACATCAATCATTCCAGTTACTCCAGTCTCCTGAATCATTGGTCTATGAGGTCCGTTGACAGTTGAACTCCAAATTTGTCGATCACTGTGATACATAGCTTCCACATCATAAAATATGATCCATGTAAGAATTTCGGAGGTCTACCACCAGATCCAGTCTCATTGTCATAGTTAACTCCTGGAGCATTCATTGAGATTGCAGACATGATGATCTATTTTAACTCGGGTGATCACTTTTTAAATCGGATGAACAACACAATACCAAACTGATGCTAATCCAATCAAATTCTCAGAAAACTTATCAGTTACACCTTAACTATACTCCTTAACACACAAAATCACTTAAATTGATTATTCAATTAAAATTCCTCAAACACAACTCAACCGCCAAATTTCAAACTTCTGAAATTCTGACTGATCGTTGATCTTAATGCTCTAATCCTTAAAGCTATTCCAAACACCTCGACTTTAGCTTAAGATAAATCAATTTGGATTTGATTTCCAGCTCTGATACCACTTGTCAGGTCTTGAAAATCTTCAAAACTCACACAATCTATGTTAAGGATTCAATAACTAGTCGCGGAATAATATGTTATTGATCAAAGCTAAACAGATTAAGAACAAGGATTCAACGAATTGAGAGAATTTATTTCGAAGCCCTTAATTGGCGGGAGAGTCTGTTACATAGTAAATGATCTAACAAACTCACACTTTTTGCATTGCTTTCACCACTATTTATAGGCTATTCTACCTAACTATTACATTACAAACACCCTTATGTTTATTTAAAACCACTTCGGGTGAACTATTATATTACAACTCAGTTAACTTTAGTTCGGTGAACTTGAACTTAACTCTGGTGAAGAGTTAGTTCACCGGACCTAAGTTTTCCTAAGATTACACTTTATTATTTAGTTCGAGTGACTCAGATCTTTAGAAGCTTCACCATCACACTTGTATGCTCCAACAGAACAAGTATTTAATTCTCTTCCAACGAGCACCCAGTTTATATACTTTTGACAATTGTTTTTGTGGGTTACAGTATATACACTAGTGTTACACTAGTGTAGATACTAATTCGCCAAAAACACATTTGAACCATATCTTCACAGATGAATACTTATGTATACAAAAGTGAATACACTTCTATTCACCGGTGTATAAAGTACATAATGACCTACATTCTAACCATATTATCATCGGTGAGTACATATGTATACACAATATATATACACAAGTGTATAAGATGGTACTCATCAGTGTATATACACACTTTTTGAAAAATTCAAAATATGTAGTATATACACTGGTGAATATAAAAAAAAAAGTCGACAAAATTTAAAAAGTTTATATTATTCCAAAGGAAAATTAAATACCATTTCTAACGGTATATTTTTTATTTCGTAAAAGTTTACAATTTAAAAGATATTTACTTTTGAAAATGAAGTGGATTTTGTTAAATGAATGGAAAAGTAGTTCCTATGGTTTCTAAATATTTAGGTGGTTCTTATTTAAAACCAACTATATATATATATATATATATATATATATATATATATATGAAGAGGTTCTTATAAAACAATAGTTAAAGTAAAATAAGTAAAAAAAAATGAAATTTTTTTTTATGATATGTGTAATTTTGTAATATATTTATTTATTCAATTATAACAAACTTTTAAAAAACAAGTTTTGATATGCATATATATGACGTTTAGGGCATGTGAATCAAATTCATTATTTTTGTGTAATAAAGATTCAAATTTGATGCACAACAATAAAACTATCCATTTTTTGATGTACAACAATAAAACTATCCATTTTTTGATTTACAACAAAACTTCCTTTTTAAAAGTTTGAGATATGATTAAAATGAACGTTAATACAAAATTTCTAACGTTATCGATTATTTTTTAATTGCTTTTTACTTATTTTCCCTTAAAGTTTGTTTTACAAGAAACAACACACACATATCTATACTACATTATAGTGCATATGGTATTTGTTGACTTTTAAGAGTTTAAGTAGTTGACTTTTTAAGAGTTTTTTTTTAAAGTTACATGTTAAGTAGCATATAATACAACATCTACAACACAATGTATAATATTTTATGCATAATATACAACATACACAACACACACACACAACCTCACACACGCATAACACACACGATCTCACACAAGCGTGTGAAACCCTAATCTCTCCAACCTCTCTCTAAAACTCTCTCTTTCTCTCTAAAAGAGCAGCCACGCAGTGTGAAACCCTAATCTCTCCACACTCTCTCTCAAACTTTTAGCTCTCTCTTTAACCAGGTTCTTGGTGGATCTTTGTTTAATCGATTGGGTGGTGGATCTTTGTTTTCTGGTGGATCTTGGTGGATTTTTGTTTTCTGGTGGATTTTTGGTGGTCCTTGGTGGTTCTTGGTGGATCTTTGGTCGTTCTTGGTGGATCTCTATTTTTGGGTGGTGGTTCTCTCTTTACTCGATGTGTATCCACCTTTACAACCGTAAGTTTCTGGAACTCGAAAGACCAGCGTGGAAAGAAGCTCGTGCTACTCTGCAAAACTATTATCATGTATGGTTTTCTGTGTCTCTTATTTTTTAAATCCCAATGGTACCTTTTTTAACATTTAAATGTATTCATTGTGTCTTTTTGCCTGATGTAGCTGCTGAACCCGCATTACAAAACAATGCAAGTTTAAGGAAGAAGGCGCTTTTGCCTATGGTAAGAGACGTATCTGGATTCACATTTTATGACTTTATGTTCTACTTGAGATTATTTAACACATAATGATTTAGGATGAGGTCGATATGCTACTTCCGATGGCTATAGGGGACTACACAGACCATGCATCATGCTAAGAACTATGGAACCATGTTCAGGGGTCCCGAAAACGCTACTAATCCCAACTGGTATCGCAAATTACAAACTCATTCTTTCTAGGAATTCATGTAACACCCCGGCTAAAGCGGAATACACCAGAGGCATTACAATTTGTTCTTAACTCGTGTTCCTCTATTAGGTTATAATAGACACATTTAATGGTTTAAATGAATGAATTAAAGATGAATAAATGTTTTACAGAAAAGTAACCGAAAAACGACAAAAGACTTAAATTATTCATTAATGTCATTAACTAGGTCCAAGCTCTTATGTTTTCTTCAAGCAAACCTATCCATTTCATGTATCATGTAAAAAGTAAACGTCAATACAAAAGTATTGGTGAATAAACAAGTTTAAGACACAAGTATAAAGTATTAAAAAGACTACGTAATAAAGAGTATAAAAGTAATATAAATGAATATGTAAAATGTAGTATAAAAGAATATATAATAAAAGAATATATAAAGATTTTAAATTGTAAGCAAGTATAATATGTGTATAATGTCATAACAAGATTTTGTATCAGGTCTGATGTATATCATATATGATCAAAGTCACATAGGGTCCGGTCGAGGGCCTCGACATTCACAGTAACACGTCGGAATAACTATCACGTTTCCCGTTTAGTATATACATATAATGAATGATTGATTGTTTGAATGTTTGATTTATCGTGTGTGCATCCCATAATGATTGTGTCACTTGATTCATTCCAATGTTTGCCATAATACGAAAATATAGTATCAAATATGAATATAAGTACATATAAACATAAATGACTTTACGAATGAATATAACACAAAAAGGTATACATATAAACATGATTATAAGTGAGTATATAAACATGAATATAAGTTTTAATATGAATATAAGTATGAATCTCAATATGAATATAAGTCTGAATATACACATATATATAAGTATGAATATAAACGTAAATATGAATATGAATCACCATATTACTATAAGTATGAATATAGACATAAAATATAAATGTGAACATAAGTATGAATTAAACATAAAAGTATGAATATAAGTATGAATATGAATGTCATGATACATCCCAAAGATTTATATAATAAAAAGGGCATAGAGTTTACTCACATGATTAAATATGGAGGTAGATACGGATACTAGATTATGAATACGGAATACATTGAAAGGAACACCAAACTTGCCTTTACAAATCTAGAAATAAGAATAAATATGAATAAGTATATATCATGAAATTAGAGTTTTCTAGATTAGAGTTTGAATAGACAACATTAATAAGATGATGATGGTAAGCTTGAGTAACATAAAAGATAAACATGATTAGGGATTATTATGATGAAAAACAATAGAATTGGGAACCTTTACAATCGATTATGGGAGGCTTGAAGTTTCGATTATGGAGCTTTGAGTTGGTTCGATTTTTTGACAAGAAGACACCAATTTATTGAGTTTCAAATGTGATAAAGAAAGGTCAAAATGTAACTCCCCTAATAATCAAATGCAAATTTAATTATTGTAGGTTACAAAAAGAAATGGTTAAAGAGGTGTTTAAAGCCATAAATAAGAAATGTGTAACTATTAGTCTACCACATTTGACCAAACTTGAAGGCTAAGAACAAGGAAAACGTTTGGAAGGTTTAAAGTATTAGAACAACTTGTCATGAATGCAAACATACATACATACATACATACATACATAGTTCCTTGCATGCATATATTAATTAAACTACTTGTCTTAACACATTACTAGAATTACTTGCATTTATATAAGTCCATGTGTATTAAACACATTTTAGTGTACATTAATATACACATGCAAAATAATGTTACAAGATATAATAAACAAGGTTAAAATAGAATTAAGATAACCCAAATATACATAACTCAAATCGAACTTTTATAAATCGTAAATGTATACAATTACAAAGTCCGAATTAAAGTTACAAGTCAAATATCGGGTCGGATTCGGGCACGGTGTTACAGTCTCCACAACTTTAAAGATTTTCGTCCTCAAAAATTATGGTTGACTAGTACCCGGTTGATTTATGAATAAGTGCGGATATTTGGATTTCATGTGATCTTCTTGTTCCCATGTAAACTCTGGTCCACGTTTAGATTCCCAACGTACTTTCACTATTAGAATTGAACTTCTCCTTAGTTTCTTAATTTCACGGTCTAAGATTTCAACAGGTCGCTCTACGAAGTGCATAGTCGAATCGATTTGGATTTCATCCAATGGTACATGTAGATTTTCATCAGCTAGACATTTTCGCAAATTAGATACATGAAAGACTGGATGAACATTCTCTAGTTCGGTCGGTAACTCAAGTCTATACGCAACCTTACCCATACGCTCGATAATTCTGAAGGGTCCAACGTATCTCGGGGAAAGCTTCCATTTCTTGCTGAATCGTACCACGCCTTTCCAAGGTGAAACCTTTAGAAGAACGCGATCATCAACGACAAATTCAAGAGGCTTTCTACACTTATCGGCGAAACTTTTCTGGCGACTACGAGCGGTGGTGAGGTTTTCACGTATTTTTACTATTTTATCCGTTGTCTCTTGTATCAATTCGGGTCCAGTTATTTTCGTTTCCCCAATGTCTTGCCAACATACCGGCGATCTACATTTACGACCATATAAAGCTTCATAAGGGGCCATGTTTGCACTCGTATGATGACTGTTGTTGTAAGAGAATTCGATAAGTCCGAGGTGTGAGTCCCAACTACCACCGAAATCGATGTCACAGGTTCTCAACAAATCCTCTAGTGTTTGAATAGTACGCTCCGATTGACCATCAGTTTGAGGATGGTAAGCGGTGCTGAGATTCAAGCAAGTTCCAAGTGCGGATTGAAGAGATCTCCAAAATCGAGATATGAATCGACCATCACGGTCAGAAATGATGTCAAGCGGTACGCCATGAAGTCTTACGATTTCTTGAATGTAGATTTGACCTAAGCGTTCGACACGATCAGTTTCACAAATAGGAATGAAGTGAGCGACTTTAGTCAAACGATCAATGATTACCCAAATACTGTCGTAACCTTTTGATGAACGTGGAAGTTTGGTTATAAAGTCCATCGCAATGCATTCCCATTTCCACAACGGGATTTCGGATTGAGTTAACAAACATGAGGGCTTTTGATGTTCGGCTTTAACCTTCAAACAAGTTAGACATTTTTGAACGAATAAGAATATATCATTTTTCATGCCTGACCACCAATAGGAATGCTTCAAATTATGATACATTTTATCGGCACCTGGATGAATCGAGTATCGAGTATTATGAGCTTCTTTCATCACAAGATTACGAAGATCATCGATTGAAGGTATCCAAAGACGATCGTTGAAATAATGAAAACCGTTTGGTTTGATGATTAATTTCTTTTCAATGCCACAACCCAATTCACTAGCCAAGTTTCCACCATTGATTATCTCTGTTGCGCAATACCGATTAACGAATGAAGATCCGAAAGAATACGAATACTGTAGACTTTTGAATAAGGTTTACGACTCAAGGCGTCGGCAACAACGTTAGCCTTGCCAGGATGATATTTAATCTCACAGTCGTAATCATTAAGCAATTCAATCCATCTACGTTGCCTCATGTTTAGATCTTTTTGATTGAATAGATGCTGAAGACTATGGTGATCCGTGTAAACAATACACTTCGTACCAAAGAGATAATGTCACCACAACTTTAGAGCAAAGATAACCGCTCCAAGTTCGAGATCATGAACGGTATAATTGACTTCGTGCTTCTTCAATTGTCTCGATTCATAAGCTATAACTTTTCCTCGTTGCATTAACACACAACCAAGACCATTTCCCGATGCATCACAATATACCACGAAATTTTCGGTTCGATCAGGAAGACTAAGAACATGAGCTTTACAAAGTTTGTCTTTAAGAATGTGAAAGGCTGATTCTTGATCATCTCCCCAAACCAACTTCTCAGTTTTATGAGTAAGCTTCGTCAAAGGAATAGCGATCTTTGAGAAGTTTTCGATGAAACGACGATAATAGCCTGCCAACCCAAGAAAAGATCCAATCTCAGAAGGATTAGTTGGAATAGGCCAGTTACGAACGGCCTCGATGTTAGTGGGATCAACGTGTATTCCCTTCGCATCAACTACATGACCCAAAAATTTAACTTCCTTGAGCCAAAATTCGCACTTCGAGAATTTAGCATAAAGCTTTTCTTTCTTGAGGAGTTCTAGAGCAAGTCGCAAATGAGTTTCAGTCTCGGCTTTGGATTTTGAATAAATGAGAATATCATCGATAAAGACTATGACGAATTTTTCGAGGTATGGTTTACAAACGCGATTCATTAGATCCATGAAAACAGCAGGTGCGTTTGTGAGTCCAAATGGCATAACCATAAACTCGAAATGAACATAGCGTGTTCGGAAGGCAGTTTAAGGAATGTCTTCTTCGGCTACTCTAAGTTGATGATAGCCCGAACGAAGGTCTATCTTAGAGAAACAAGTAGCACCTTGCAATTGATCAAACAAGTCGTCGATTTAAGGTAAAGGATAACGATTCTTTATGGTAAGTTTGTTAAGTTCACGGTAATCGATGCACATCCGAAACGAACCATCTTTCTTCTTTACAAATAAAATAGGAGCACCCCAAGGAGAAGAACTAGGGCGAATAAAACCCTTGTCGGTTAGTTCTTGCAATTGGCTTGAAAGCTCTTGCATTTCCGAAGGAGCGAGACGATAAAGAGCTTTGGCAATAGGAGTTGCATTAGGAATGAGATCAATACGGAATTCCACTTGTCGTACAGGAGGTAATCCAGATACGTCTTCGGGAAAGACTTCGGGGAAATCCCGAATGATGGGAATATCTTCAAGTTTGAGCGTTTCTTTCCTTGTATCAATGATGTGAGCTAGAAAAGCAGAATAACATGGAAGATCCTTCTTATGCTTACGCAAGTAGCTATAAGCTTGCGTACAGGACATGAGTTTAAGTCCCTTTGATTTTGTTTCACCACAAACCGTAAGAATACTACCATCAGCACACGGAATACGAATAGATTTATCAAAGCAAATGATCTTGGCATGATGTAGGGATAACCAATCCATCCCTACGATAACGTCGAAACTACCCAAATTCATAGGCACTAAATCTATAGCGAAATCACGATTCCCTAGACTTAAGGTACAATCATTCAAAATAGAACTTAGTTTAAGAACCTTGCCATTGGCTACTTCGACAGTAAGGGGATCATGCAACTTATTTCTTTTCAAAGCAAGCAAAGGTTCAAATTGGGTAGAGATAAAGCTACGATCGGCACCCGAATCAAATAAAATGGAAGCATAAATACCATTGATGAGAAACGTACCATTAACAACTTCGTTGTTGGCTTGAGCTTGTTGAGCATTAATGACAAAAGCTCGTCCACGACCAGCGGGTTGTTGTTGAATTGGTTGAACAAGTGGTGGCTGATTTTGTAGAGCAAGTGGTTGATTTTGCTGAGCGGGTGGAGGGTTTCCTTGACGATAAGGGAAATCACGAATAAATTGATTAGGATCGCCGCAACCAAAACACCCAAATCTCGGCATATGAGCTTGGATAGGAACAGGAGGAGGAGCAAAGGTATTGATTAGACTTTAACGAGTAACGATAATTGATTGGGCGTACGCTTAACAATGACCAACGAATGATTTAACGAATGATTAACAGGTAATTAACGAATGAGTAATGAATAATTAACGGATGATGAACGAATGATTAACGAATGATTATTGATTCACGTATGATTAACGTATCCGTATCACTCACGTATAATGTTTAAAGAAATCATAAAATAATGAATAAATACGTATAAATACGAATAAAATTGATTTTTGAGGGTTCCGGTTAAATCCGTAGAAATTCTCGACATATCAAGAATACCAACTCCAAAGAATCATATCGTCACCTAGGAGAGGATGACTCTCGTTCAAATTTCCCAGTTTGGTATACGTAATTGTAACGAGATACCGCTCTAGACAGAAATTGAACTACCGATCTTCCAAACCTTACAGCCTTATAACATGAACTTTTAGAATTTTAATTCAAGACGAGAAGGGTAAAACATCTCATTATTAAAGATTTGGTTTAAGTGTCGCGCTTTGGCCTAGGAGAGGAGTGTTCGTCGAGAGTTTACGAACCAATATCGTTAACGCTCTCTCGATTAGTCACATCCAAACCTTACGGTTACTACGCAAACAAATCTTTAATAAGGTTTAGAAATATATATATATATATATATATAGTATTTATAAATTTTTGAAAATGACGAATGAAGAATCTCTCAAAAGAATTTAGTAAGAGGAACACAAAAATTAGTTAAAAACAATTTTTATGATGCATGAACACACGAGGACGTGTGTGGGGTAGCTTATAGACTAGGTCGTTTTCTAACCACCTAATTCCCTATAAACACGAGCTCTAATACCAACTGTAACACCCCGGATAAAGCGGAATACACCAGAGGCATTACAATTTGTTCTTAACTCGTGTTCCTCTATTAGGTTATAATAGACACATTTAATGGTTTCAATGAATGCATTAAAGATGAATAAATGTTTTACAGAAAAGTAACCGAAAAACGACAAAAGACTTAAATTATTCATTAATGTCATTAACTAGGTCCAAGCTCTTATGTTTTCTTCAAGCAAACCTATCCATTTCCTGTATCATGTAAAAAGTAAACGTCAATACAAAAGTATTGGTGAATAAACAAGTTTAAGACACAAGTATAAAGTATTAAAAAGATTACGTAATAAAGAGTATAAAAGTAATATAAATGAATATCTAAAATGTAGTATAAAATAATATATAATAAAAGAATATATATAAAGATTTTATATTGTAAGCAAGTATAATATGTGTATAATGGCATAACAAGCGTTTGTAGCAAGTCTGATGTATATCATATATGATCAAAGTCATATAGGGTCCGGTCGAGGGCCTCGACATTCACAGTAACACGTCGGAATGTCTAATAACGGCCAATAGATCTATCACGTTTCCCGTTTAGTATATACATATAATGAATGATTGATTGTTTGAATGTTTGATTTATCGTGTGTGCATCCTATAATGATTGTGTCACTTGATTCATTCCAATGTTTGCCATAATACAAAAATATAGTATCAAATATGAATATAAGTACATATAAACATAAATGACTTTACGAATGAATATAATACAAAAAGGTATACATATAAACATGATTATAAGTGAGTATATAAACATGAATGTTTTAATATGAATATAGTATGAATCTCAATATGAATATAAGTCTGAATATACACAAAAATATAAGTATGAAATAAACGTAAATATGAATATGAATCACCATATTACTATAAGTATGAATATAGACATAAAATATAAATATGAACATAAGTATGAATTAAAAATAAAAGTATGAATATAAGTATGAATATGAATGTCATGATACAGCCCAAAGATTTATATAATAAAAAGGGCATCGAGTTTACTCACATGATTAAATACGGAGGTAGATATGGATACTAGATTATGAATACGGAATACGTTGAAAGGAACACCAAACTTTCCTTTACAAATCTAGAAATAAGAATAAATATGAATAAGAATATATCATGAAATTAGAGTTTTCTAGATTAGAGTTTGAATAGACAACATTAATAAGATGATGATGGTAAGCTTGAGTAACATAAAAGATAAACATGATTAGGGATTATTATGATGAAAAATAATAGAATTGGGAACCTTTACAATCGATTATGGGAGGCTTGAAGTTTCGATTATGGAGCTTTGTGTTGGTTCGATTTTTTGACAAGAAGACACCAATTTATTGAGTTTGAAATGTGATAAAGAAAGGTCAAAATGTAACTCCCCTAATAATCAACTGCAAATTTAATTATTGTAGGTTACAAAAAGAAATGGTTAAAGAGGTGTTTAAAGCCATAAATAAGAAATGTGTAACTATTAGTCTACCACATTTGACCAAACTTGAAGGCTAAGAACAAGGAAAACGTTTGGAAGGTTTAAAGTATTGGAACAACTTGCCATGAATGCAAACATATATACATACATACATAGTTCCTTGCATGCATATATTAATTAAACTACTTGTCTTAACACATTACTAGAATTACTTGCATTTATATAAGTCCATGTGTATTAAACACATTTTAGTGTACATTAATGTACACATGCAAGATAACACATTAATAATGTTACAAGATATAATAAACAAGGTTTAAATAGAATTAAGATAACCCAAATATACATAACTCAAATCGAACTTTTATAAATCGTCAAATGTATACAATTACAAAGTCCGAATTAAAGTTACAAGTCAAATATCGGGTCGGATTCGGGCACGGTGTTACAATTCACATGCTATCTCTTTGGTTATACTTATTTAGTTTGACTTTTCAGGTTCCATCTTCCTATTGCTTATCATGGAAGAGCATCATCGACGGATATTATCAGACCAAAGTAAAATAAACCTGTTTAAACTTTAACGTTCAAGATTTGATTTAATACTGTTTGACTTATATAAAATTTATTTTTTTCTCCAGAGGTCAATGCCATCCAACTGGCAGCTCTCCACCATACTTTGGACCTTCAAGAAAACTCGACTTTGAGCTATAAATAGTACTTCTTCCCACTCCCTACTGCAATAATGCTTATTTATCGACTAATTATTTTCCCACTGACACGAACCTGGTGATAACCCGAACGGAGGTCGATTTTAGGGAAGTAAGTTGCATCCTGCAACTGGTCGAACAGATCATCGATCCTCGGGAGTGGGTATCGGTTCTTGACGGTCAGCTTGTTCAGTTCACGATAATCGATGCACATACAGAAGGATCCGTCTTTCTTTTTGACAAAGAGGATTGGGGCTCCCCAGGGGGACGAGCTTGGACGAATAAGATCATGATCTAAAAGTTCCTGCAGCTGTTTTGACAGTTCTTGCATTTCAGGTGGTGCTAGACGGTACGGTGTCTTGGCAACCGGTGTTGCGCCAGGAACGAGGTCTATTTGGAATTCCACTTGTCGATGCGGCGGTAGCCCAGGCAAATCCTCAGGAAAGACCTCTGGATGATCCTTGACTACGGGAATGTCTTGGACTCGACTTTCTTTAGGTTTACGTTCGACGACATGAGCGAGAAATGCGCCGTAGTCCTTCTCGAGGTACTTGCGCATTTTTATGGAAGACACGATGCGAAGTTGTCGTCCAGGTTTGTCTCCCTGAACAACGAGAGTTTCACTGTCTGAAAGAGGGATACGAATGAGTTTGTCGAAACAGACGATCTCGGCTCGAAAACGAGATAGCCAGTCCATTCCGAGGATAACGTCAAAACCTTTCAGCTCGATAGGAATTAGATCGATGGGGAAAATTTTGTCAGATAGGCATATAGAATATCCTAAGATTATATCCTTGGCTTCGAACTCTTGGTCGTTAGCATATTCGAAAGTAAAGCTATCCTTAAGAACTTTAGATAATAGGTTAATGAGGGGTCTAAATTCTAAGGAAACAAAGCTTCTTTCAGCTCCTGAATCGAATAGTACAGAAGCAAAGTGGTCATTGATAGAAAACGTACCCGTAACTGCATTTGGGTCCTGACGTGCCTCCTCGGCTGTAAGTGCAAAAGCACGACCTCGACCTTGCCGACCCTGATTCTGCTGGGCCCGATGCAGTCTAGGGCAGGTGTTTCGGAGATGTTGGTCGCTCCCGCACTCAAAGCACGTCGACTTCTGACCGTGGATGATTGTCTTGTCTTGGCAGTACTGGGCGAAGTGGCTCACCTTCTGGCAAGTGGGGCAGTTACCGGTGTGGTGGTAACGACACTTGTCACATTTTGGGTGCAGTCCAGAGTAAGGCCTGGGTCCAGTAGGTGGTGCAGGTGCAGGTGTAGGTGCACGTGTAGCAGTTATAGCGAAATTGCGGGTGCTTCGGGCTTTCTTGTTTCTATCGCTTCTCCTTGGGGTCTACTCAGATTTCCTCTTCTCACCCGCTCCTTCTTGGAAGATGCAGGAGTGATGAGGAGATTGCTAGTGAGTATGTGAGCTTAGATGATCGCGCTCTGAAGTGTCTGGGGCTCGGATGAGATAACCATGCCGCGAATTTCCAGAACAAGACCGGAGATGTAAAGTTCAATCCGGTTCTCCTCAGGGGTCACTAACCTTGGAACTAGTCGGGCGAGCTCATGGAACCGGGTGGTGTACCCTTCGATGTCGTTGCCGATCATCTTGTGGTCCCAAAGCTCGGCCTCGAGCTTCTTGATTTCCCCTCTTGGGCAGTACTCTTCGATCAACAGGTTCTTGAAGGAATTCTAGGAAAGAGCATAGGCAGTTTCACGCCCTCGGGTTTGGAAAACACTGTTCCACCACGACAAAGCTCTGCCATGGAACACGCAGGAGGCGTACTCCACTTTGTTGGCTTCAGCACATCGGCTGATGTGCAGGATTGATTCGATACTCTCGAACCATTGGAGTAGTCCTACAGCACCAGTTGTGCCGTGAAACTCCTTTGGCTTACAAGCCATGAAGCTCTTGTAGTTACAAGCAGGAGGGTTTGGGTTTTGGTGCTGATTCTGGTTGTTGTTGTTCTGTTGCTGCTGCTGTTGTTGTTGCTGCTGTGATCTGAGCGATCATGTTGGGCATAGCCGCGTTCAACTGAGTAGCAACTTGCTCGGCAATGAGGCTAGCATTGGAGCGCTTAGGAGGCATGATCCCGTAACAGAAAGAGAAAAATTTAGAACGCACGAATAGGCGCGAGTGATAAAGAGTTTAAAATAATGAACGCTAACAATAATAACGATCACGGAGTAAGCAAGGAAGATAATAGCACACGCACGAAAATGATTCAAAAGATAGTAATATAATGATTTGACAATAATGTAAAGATTCACACGACAAAGACAAGTACGAATAATAAAAGATAGAAATTTCCATTAATAATATTAAGTTTAGTACATAGTTCAAAATACTAAAAATGGAAATACAAGTACAATACAAAGGAAATAATAGATAAATAGCTCAAGCCGTGTACAATGGGAAAATTACGACTTATCTTAGTACAATACATAAGGAAATAACTAGCGGCGCCTCTCCAGAAACATCTTGGCGACGATGAGCGCCATCAGGGTCCCCATGACCAGATATTCCCCTACGAGGCGTTGCACGGTCCGAGCTTTGCCCTGAGCCGATGCGATGACTCGCATCGACTGTTCCGACAGTCGATGTGCGGCGTCGGAAACCTCACAGAGGAGAAGACCCTGCTGTTGGGCCTCCTCTGAAAGTCCCTGAACCTCGCGGTGCAGGTGGAGGAATGCGGCTGGTGGGGGAGGCTGAAGGGTAGGCGCCATCATAGGCCTGGAGGGTCCGGCCTCCTGGGCATGTCGCCTCTCCTCAATAAACTGACGCTCCCACGCATAGCGTTCCATGACTGGTGTACGCATGGCGGGGTCGTAAGGGTCCACGAAGGACTGAGGAGGAGCGTGTCGAGATGGGTCGGGCTGCTGGCCGGCCATCCATCCGGCAGACGTCCAGGGAGGATGACCTGCTTACGCGCGGTCAACCTAGTGCGAGGCCCTTGGAACTGCGGTGGTGTTGCTACGGGCGCCAGTGGAGGAGGTGGAAGCACAATCCTCGGGCTGGACCCGATGCTGCTGGAGATTGCCATCGACGTATCCTCCGTCGGGTTGGTGGTCTGGTGACGTTGACTCTCGGAGGTTGTGTGGCCCTCGGAAGCTTCGTGCGACGAAGCGGCTCGGGAAAGGGATCGTGACTGAGATCGGGAAGGTGATCGCGAATGGGATGACTGAGACATGACGTATCTGCGAATAGAGAGTTACATAAGTACGGGGGAAACTAAAATAGGAAAAACGTAAGTAAAATGCATGCACGGGTCAGTTATGTGAGAATCGGGAATCGATAAGACCGGGAATTTTTTCGACTCAAAACCGTTAACGATAGTAATTACTTTCCGTTCTTGCATAATTCATTTTGAACTAGGCATGGTTGATCAAGTCCTGCGTAGTTGAAAAATATAACCATGCAATTGCGGAAAATAATATACTAAAGTTTGAACCCGAAAATGATTTTTTCGAATAGCCTTGGTTATAGTTTTGGTTTCGAAAACTTTTGAAAATTTTTAAAACCGTTTTCACTATAACCCGTATTCTGATACCAAGTCTGTCACACCCCGCTAAAGCGAAAACACGAGGTGCGAAGAGCAATAGAATCATTTCACGAGTTATAACAAAAAGTTAACGGTTCAAGTCATTAAATACAAAGTTGGAAAAAGTTCCAATGTTCAAAAGACATAACCAAGATAATAACGTTCATGACAACGATTACATAACAAAATGTTTAATAAAAACTCCCAAAATAACATAGGTCTTCTCCCGAATTACACTTCACATAATAAACTTGACCCGCCCGAGCAATGCACTTCATAACTTACGCTTAGTTTCCTGAAACATGAGATAAAGTGTCAAACTACATAACGTAGTGAGTGAATTACAGTTCATAAGTTCTCGACAAAAGTTCCGACAAAAGTTCCGACAAGTATATATAAGTATAAAGTTTTCTTAAAAAAAGATAGCGGATAAAAGCGCTTAAAATATATATACTTTTAATGAAGATCCTAGTCAAGTAGATCAACATTTAGAAAAGTCAAGTTGCAAAAATAAGTATGTATATGCGTAAATAATTGTAACATATGATTTAAGAATTGTATCAACCACTTGGCATAATATAACGTAAGAGTTCACATTAAACCGATTAACAGGTCTGATCCGCCCCAACCTCGCACTATCGACGAAGTTTGTTTATCCTAGTAATATGTACTTAGATTTCCATCTAAAGTAAGGAGTGACCTCTCGTAAGTATCGATACCCATAATTACCAACGGCTTAAAGCTAATAGTGTGTAATGAACTGAAAACGGGGCAACTTATGTAATTTTGTCTAAAACTGATAGTAGGCACTTACGGAGTTTATATTCTCATCAAGGGTTGGAACATATACAATCAAACAATCATAGTTTAAGTCTAGTGCCGAAAGGGGGCAAGCCATAATGTCAAAATGTCAAAGAATGCCGAACGGGGCAATTAAAATAGTTTTACGCATATAAGTAAAATAACGTCAAATAGTTCATAAATGATCATAGTACATAAAATTCATAGTTCATAAAATGTTCAAAAGCCTTTGATCTCATGTTTCTCCCAAAAGAGTACTTAAAAGACATAAAATAAGGGGATGTACGGGCTGCGAAGATAATCGTAAGATCGGAAACGGTCGGACAAGCGTGACGGGAATCACGGAAAGCCTAAAGAATACCAAGATTGTTTAAGTGTTATGTTTACATTAAGTTATTATATATAATATATAATAGATGTAATTTTAGTTAAACTTTAGGTGTCAAGGTTAAATTGTCCAAAATAGTCCGAAACGGTCATCGTTATGTTTTAGTCCAAAAGTCCAAAGTTGACGTTATTATCATTATGTTACATCTTTTGGTCGCTGAAGTGTTTTAGATTTTCTAACAAAATTTGGGCAGTTCCCGCTCACAAAACACCTACACAACATAATATAATTTAAACTTTTGTTATTACAATATAATAAGTCCAATATATAACACAAATATAATTATTTTACCAATCTCAGTCCCAAATTACTAGTCTCGAAGAATCAGCGTGTGTACATAAGTTTTATACGACCAAACGATGACTTTTCGGGAAAACAGCAGCTGGTGTGCGCCGCTGTGAACCACTGGGACGGCCACAGGACGTTTTTGTGTCCCGCTGCGTCGTCCTGGGCTACTGGGACGGCGTACAGCGCGCTGTCTTTTCCAAACTTTGATTTTTCTTACAAAAACGTTTAGTTAAACCATAGATTTCGACATGCAATCGGTACATACTTCATAAAACATCATTTTTACAGTTTATACATAACTTTTATCCATAAAAACATAGATCTAATTTGTTATTCGGTTAAAAATCGTTTTTGTCTAAAAAGTGTTATAAATCTTTATACAAACTCATTTTTGTGTCATGGATCATCCATGCAAATGATAAAAACAGTAAATAAAGTAAAATGAAGGATTTCTACCGGATGAAAGTGCTTGGATGATGTTTTAGACAAGTGTTGAGCTCCAAAACGGTAGAAAATCTTTTTAACCGAAATCCTTTGCTTCTACTTGCTTCCTTTTGATGTTAGAACGATTTTTATGGATGATTTTTATGGATTAAGTGGCTGTATTCTTCTGGAAATGGAGGTGTTCTTGAGAGGGTTTGAGAGAAATTATGTGTATGTGTGTGTTTTTAGTTTACAAAAATGAAAAATGAAAAGAAATGGTAGAGAGTAATGATAGAGGGGCCTTGGGACTGCTACAAGACAGTAATGTAAGTCAAATCTCATTTGTGGTTGGTTAAATTTTGTATACAAACGAGACAAGCTTTTAAAAATTCAAAATTTTCGGAACTGCACATCCAGGACGTCGCACAAGGGGGTTGTGCGGCGTCCCGGCTCAATTTTGTAATTATTTTCTGATTTTTTGTTTTTGTGTTTTGTTTCGTTACACCTTTTCGTTAACTGAAAGTTCTTAATTTTGGTACTTTATGAACTTAGGAAAGTTCCTTAGGTGTTTTCTTGTTATTAGGACTTATATAATTTGATTCCGAGAGTGATTCCGAAACTGACGCGTTTCTGGTAAAAGTAGGGTTAAAGACAATGACAAACATTTAAAGAGACATAGAGTGTAAAATGCACCTGAAATTTTTTACGGTTGTCACAAATTGTCCAAAAATTGTCCGAATCGGTTATCCTTATGTTTTAGTCCAAAAGTGTCCAAAAGTGTCCAAAGTTAATGTTTTTATTATTATGATAAATATATTTTTTTGGTCGCTGTAGTGTTTTATTATTTCTAACAAAATTTGGGCAGCGCTTCCGCGCCAATATTTTTACCTCCAAAATAAACACCACTTTCCCGCTTACAAAATATATATATATATATATACATATCATATTCAAACAAGTTCATTTGAGTGTATTAAGTCCAATAAAATGTCATGAATATAAGTGTTTTACCAACCTCAGTCCCAAAATATTAGTCTCGAAAAATCAGAATGTCTACGTAAGTTTTTAACGCTCAAACGACGATTTTCGGGAAAAACAGCAGCTGGGGTGCGCCGTTCTGGACCTCTAGGACGGCGCCCTGAACACATTTGTGTCACGCTGCGTCGTCCTGGGTCACTGGGACGGCGCCCTGGCGCTTTTTGTCACCAAATTTCGATTTTTCTTGCTTAAACGGGTATTTTGGCCATAGATCTTTACATGCAATGGTTAGAAACTTCATCATATGTCATTTTAACAGTTTGTAAACAACTTTTATCCATAAAAACATAGATCTAAGTATTATTCGGTTTAAAATCCGTTTTTGTATAAAAAGTGTTATAAAACTTTATAAAAACTTGTTTTTATGCTATAGATCATCCATGCAAAGGTTTAAATCAGTAAATATAGTTAAGAGAAAGATTTCTACCAGAGGAAAAGCTTGGATGACGATTTGGTAGAGTTTTGAGCTTCAAAAACGGTGAAAATGCTTCTTAACCGAAATGCTTTGATTCTCCTTGCTTCCCTTGTTTGTTAGAATGATTTTTGATGGTGATTTAGTGGGTTTTCTTGGCTGTAATAGACTGGAAATGGAGGAGAAAAGGGGAGTCTTTGAAAGAGAATTAAAGAAAATGTGTTTGTGTGTGTGTTTTTATGTTTTATAAAATGAAAATGAACAGAAAAAGAAAGAATAATATAATAATGGGACTTGGGGCAGAGCGAAATGCAGTAAATAAGTCAAATCCCGAGTTGGATTGGTTGAAATTTTGTATAAAAACGAGATGAGCTTTAAAAGCTATTTTTTTTAATCTGCGTCTTCAGGACGTCGCACTGGGTGACCTGTGCGGTGTCCTGACCCTATTTCAGTATTTTTCTGATTTTTCGCTTTTTACGTTTTTGTTCAGTTAGACTTTTTCGTTAAATGAAAGTTTTTTGATTTTGGTACGTTATGAACTTAGAAAAGTTCCTTAGGTGTTTTCTTGGTACTAGGACTTATATAAATTGATTCCGACTTTGATTCCGACACTGACGCGTTTCCGGTAAAAGTACAGTTAAAAACAGCGACAGACATTTAAAAACATATAGAGTACAAATTTCACCTGAATTTTGACAGTTGCCACATATTATATGGTATAAAAACTCATGTGCAATTTCAAGAAATATAGTCATAAACCAGAAGTTTATGGACGGTGTTTATTTGGTCATAAACCTGAAGTTTATGGACCGTGATTATATATGATCATAAACCAGAAGTTTATGGATCGTGGTTATTTAGTCATAAACCATAAGTTTATAGACCTTGATTATTTAATTGATTGGCGTGACCAGTTAGACCATCCCGGGTCAAATATGCGAAATATATTAAAGAATTAGAAGATTCTTCATGATTTTTATGTGTTGTTTGCTCTCAAAGATGTTAACTAATTGCCAACAAAACTAGTGACTGAATCCTATAATTTTGGAAATTATTAACGGGCAATGAATAGGCCTATACACCCATAACATGGAGCATTTAGAGTTTTAAAATCGATGCATTGTCTAAATGTTTATCAAATGGGAACCCGAAGCATCCGTGATTAGTGACTTAGCTAATGGGATAGCGAGCACATTGTTCCAGATTATCATATCGTTTTGGAAATAGTGTTCAATATACTTCACAATTTATTTTTTATAAATGATTATTGGAATAAGTGTTGACATTGTTATGTCTTACGCAAATTGCTTTTGTTGAAACGATTATCAAGCGTCTTCTGTTGATTGCAAAGCCAATAATCATGAGAGTAAAACACAAAGATTTTGTTTGGGGCCATGTATTTACATGAAAAAATGTCACACCCCGCTATAGCGGAAACACGAGATGTGAAGAGCTGGAATACCATTACACGGGTTATAACAAAATATATAACGGTTCAAGTCATTGATTAAAATAAAATTGTTCACAAATCCCAAAACAACCAAGTAGTTTAACGTTCAATACAAATACATAAACTTGAGTTTCAAATAAAATTCCCAAAATAAAAACAGGTCTTTTTCCCAATGAAGGTCTCACGCAACCATCCTGACCCGTCCATGCCATGCACTTCGTTCTTACACTTAATTTCCTGAAACATAAGATAAAGTGTCAACTACAATAAAGTAGTGAGTGAGTTACAGTTTGAGTTTCTCGACAAAAGTTTCCGTAAAGTATAAATAAATAAGGAGTTTCATAAAATGAAAAAGAAGTGGAGCGGCGCTTAAATATATGTATACTTAAAAAGTTTGAACACACACAAGTAGAACAATACTTGTAACATAATAGCAGCCCGGTGCGCCGCACTGAGCAGGGGTCCGGCGCACTGCCTGCTGTCTTTTCCCGTTTTTGTGTTTTTCTTGCCCAAAACGATTTGTTACCCAAAGATTTCAACATGCAATCGTCCGGGTTTGTCTCCTTGAACAACTAGAGTTTCAGTGTTTGAGAGAGGGATGCGAATAAGTTTGTCGAAACAGACGATCTCGGCTCGGAAACGAGATAGCCAGTCCATTCCGACGATTACGTCAAATCTTTTCAGCTCGATCGGGATTAAGTCAATGGGGAAGGTTTTATCGGATAGGCATATGGAACATCCTAAGATTATATCCTTGGCTTCGAACTCTTGACCGTTAGCTTACTCTATGGTGAAGCTATCCTTAAGAACTTTAGATCCTAAGTTAATGAGGGGTCTAAATTCTAAGGATACAAAGCTTCTCTCATCCCCTGAATCGAACAATACTGATGCATAGTGGTTATTTATAGGAAACGTATTGTTCATCGCGTTTGGGTCCTGTCGGGCTTCCTCAGCTGTGAGTGCGAAGGCACGTCCTCGACCTCGCCCGCCTTGGTTCGGTTGGGCGTTCTGGAGTCTCGGACTGGCGTTCCGGAAGTGCTGGTCACTCCCGCACTCGAAGCACACCGGCTTCTGACCTGGGGCTATTACCCTCTCCGTACAATATCTAGCAAAGTGCCCTACCTTTTGGCACTTTAAGCACACCGGGCAGTTCCCGTGGTGGTGGAAGTTGCACTTCTTGCACTTGGGGTTCATCCCCGTGTAAGCTCGGGCTCCAGTTGGTGGTGGTGGTGGTGCTACAACAGTCACTGCGAAATTTCGGGTGGTCTTCTTCTTCTTGTTTCGGTCGTTCCTTCTGGGAGTTTGATCAGATTTTCTTCTCACCCGACTCCTTCTTGGAAGATGCAGGAGGGGTGAGGAGATTGCTGGTGAGGCGGTGAGCTAGGATAATGGTGCCTGGAGAGTTTGAGGTTCAGCTGAGATGACCATTCCCCGGATCTCGGGAACGAGACCGGAGACATAGCGGTCGATTCGGTTTTCAGGAGTTACCAGCCTCGGGACCAGTCGGGCCAACTCGTGGAATCGGGTAGTGTACCCTTCGATTTCGTTTCCGATCATCGTGTGATCCCAGAGCTCCGCCTCGAGCTTCTTAATTTCCCCTTTGGGGCAGTACTCCTCTATCAGAAGGTTCTTGAATTGGTCCCATGTGAGAGCATAGGCAGTTTCGCGTCCTCTGTTTTGGACTACGTTGTTCCACCAAGTCAGGGCCTTTCTGTGTAGTACACAGGAGGCGTACTCCACCTTGGCAGCCTCAACACACCTGCTGATGTGCATAAGTGACTCCATACTCTCAAACCAGAACACGAGTCCTACAACACCAGTTGTGCCGTGGAATTCCTTAGGCTTGCAGGCCATGAAACTTTTGTAGGTGCAGGCAGGGGGATTTGGGTTTTGGTGCTGGTTTTGATTGTTGTTCTGCTGCTGTTGTTGTTGTTGTTGTTGTTGCTGTTGCTGCTGCTACTGCTGTTGTTGTTGCTGCTGCTGCTGCTGTTGTTGCTGTTGTTGTTGCTGTTGCTGGTGGTTGTTGAGGTTAGCGTTGATCCCTGCAGTGACATGGGCGATCATGTTGGGCATAGCTGCGTTCAACTGAGCGGCAACTTGCTCGGCAATGCGGTCAGTGTTTGAGCGCCTAGGTGCCATGATTCTACAACGGAAAAATATATTCAGTTTAGAACGCACGAATGGAATACGATAAAAATTCAACCCAATGAACAATGATAATGACCACGCAAAAGTATTACGAAAGAACAAATAGTACACGCACGACAATGATTCACGAGATTCACACGACAAAGATTCATACGCAAGAGAATAAGTCAACCACAATACAAGATTCACACGACAATGGCAAAAGTAGATAATAAAGACAGAAATTCCATTCATTAATAATAGCGTTGGATACATAGTTCAAATGAGAAATGAATTACAAGTACAATACATAAGGAAATAAATGGAAATGGCTTTGAGTTGTGTACACTTGAAAATTACAACTCAAGCCTACAGTACAATAAATAAAGGAAGATAACTAGCGGCGTTTCTCGAGAAACATCTTAGCGACAATAACCGCCAACAGGGTCCCCATAATCAAACACGCCCCAACCAGACGCTGCACCGTCCGGGCTGTGGCCTGAGCCGAAGCGAGATGTCGCAACGTCTGTTCCGACAACCGATGTGCGACATCAGAGACCTCGCAGAGGAGAACCCCTTGTTGTTGGGGCCTCCTCGGATAGTCCCCTTACCTCGCGGTGGAGGTGCAAGAATGCGGTAGGAGAGGGAGGCTGTAGGGTAGGCGGCATCCTCTGCCTAGCTGCTTCAGCGTCACGGGCACGCTGCATTTCCTCAAGCTCGAGTTGTCGCTCCCACGTGTTGATCTAGCATGGAGGTGCGTGGAGCCTCCGGATGCGGGTGTCCGAACGGAAGATGGGAAGGTGTGGTCTGGACGGACCGGCCTACTGACCGACCATCCTATCCGGCAAGCGGCCTGGGAGGATGACCTGTTTGCGGGCGGTCAGCCGGGTACGAGGCCCCTGGTACTGGGGTGGTGCGACAACGGGTACCGGTGGAGGGGGTGGTAGTACCGTCCTCGGGCTGGACCCGATGCTGCTCGAAATGGCCATGGAGGTGTCCTTTGTGGGATAGGTGGTCTGATGGCGTTGGCTTTCCGAGGCGGTGTGGCCCTCAGAAGCCTAGCGGGATGACGCAGCTCGTGGTTGTGATCGGGACTGGGACCGCGATGGTGATCGTGAACGGGAAGAGTGAGACATGACGGGTCTGCGAACAAGGAGTTTCGTAAGTACGGGGAAACAAAATAATAGCAAAGGAAATGTGTAATGAAATGCATGCACGGGTCAGTCACGTGAGATTCGGGAATTGATAAGACCGGGAATTTTCTGACTCAAAAACCGTTTAACGATAGTAATTACTTTCCGTCCTTGCATAATTCATTTTGAACTAGGCATGAGTGATCAGGTCATGCGTAGTTGAAAATAATCATGCAATCGCGAAATTAATTCCCTAAATGTTGAACCCATAAATGATTTTCCGAAAAAGCCTTGTATATAGTTTGGTTTCGAAAATTTTTGAAAATTTTTAAAACCGTTTTCACTATAACCTGTGCTCTGATACCAAGTCTGTCACACCCGGCCGCTATAACGGAAACACGAGATGTGAAGAGTTGGAATACCATTAAACGGGTTATAACAAAATATAACGGTTCAAGTCATTGATTAATTAAAATTGTTCACAAATCCCAAAACAACCAAGTAGTTTAACGTTCAATACAAATACATAAACTGGAGTTTCAAATAAAATTCCCAAAATAAAAAAGGTCTTTTTCCCAATGAAGGTCTCAGGCAACCATCCTGACCCGTCCATGCCATGCACTTCGTTCTTACACTTAATTTCCTGAAACATAAGATAAAGTGTCAACTACAATAAAGTAGTGAGTGAGTTATAGTTTGAGTTTCTCGACAAAAGTTTCCGTAAAGTATAAATAAATAAGGAGTTTCATAAAATGAAAAGGAAGCGGAGCGGCGCTTAAATATATATATACTTTAAAAGTTTGAACACACACAAGCAGAACAATACTTGTAACATAATAGTAATTGCGGAACCAATCGCTAAAAGAGAGTATATGCGTAAATAAATAAGTAAGTAACTAAATTAAACCTTGTATCAACCTCTTGGCACAATATAACGTAAGTTTTACACTAAACCGATTAACTAGTCAGAACACGCCCCAAAGTTTCACTAGAGATAGAGTTCGTCTGAACTTAGTAATATATACTTAGGTCGCGAACCACAAGTAAGGAGTGACCTCTCCTAAGTATCGATACCCATAGTTATTAACGACTATTGCTAATAGTGTGAATGAACTGAACTAAAAACTGGGCACTTTGTACTCTTTGTCTAAAAACTGATAGTAAGCACTTACGGGGTTTATATTCTCATCAAGGGTTGGTTTCGCATACAAGTAACCTTAATTTAGTTTAGCCATTTAACGGGGGCAAGCCAACAATCCAATAGGGGCAATAAAAGTGTTTTACGCATATGAGTTTCACAAAGTTTCCAAAATAGATCAATAGTTCACACAATGTTCCAAGAGTTCATAATAGTTTCAAAATGTTCATACGAGTTGCGTAAGTTTATAAATGTTTTCAAGACAAATAAATCTTATGTTTCCCCCAAAAATTATGTAAAATACAAGAAGGTGAAGGGGATGTAACTCACGGGTTGCGAAGATAGAGAACTCGGAAATCGGTCGGAAATGAGAGTCGGGAATCACGGAATGCCTAAGGATACCAAGGTCGTCCAAATGTTATTATCTCATTATGTTACTTTATATAATATAGTAGATAATTTTTATTTAACTTTAAGTGTCAAGGTTAATATTGTTCCAAGAATAGTTTGAAGCGGTTAACGTTATGTTTAGTCCGAAAAGTCCATAGTTAACGTTATTATTATTACGATAGACATGTTTTGGTTGCTGAAATGGTTTAGGTTTTCTAACGAAATTTGGGCAGCGCTTCCGCGCCCAAATTTCATGTCCAAAACCTAGAGTCATTTCCCGCTCACAAAACACATATATATACATAACCTTATTTAAACAAGTTCATTCTAGTCCAAAAAGTTCAATACAAGTCACCACTATTATTTTTTTACTCATCTCAGTCACATAATGTCATTAACAAAATCCAGAACACGTACATAAGTTTTAAACGACCAAAACGACGATTTTCGGGAAGGACAGCAGCCCGGTGCGCCGCACTGAGCAGGGGTGCGGCGCACTGCCTGCTGTCTTTTCCCGTTTTTGTGTTTTTCTTGCCCAAAACGATTTGTTACCCAAAGATTTCGACATGCAATCAGTAATTACTTCATAAAACACCATTTTTACAGTTTGTACATAAATTTATTCATAAAAACATAGATCTAAAGTGTTATCCGGTTAAAAATCGTTTTTGTCCATAAAACGTCACAAATCTTTGTAAAAACTTGTTTTTAATCCATAGATCATCCATGAAAGAAGTAAAAACAGTAAATAAAGGTAAGAAAATGATTTCTATCCGATGGAAGTGGATGGATGATGTTTTACACGGATTTAAAGCTCCAAAAGTGGTAGGAAAAGCTTGAAACCGAAAATGCTTTGCTCCTCCTTGTTTGCTTTGATGATCAAACGATTTTTGATGGTTAAAATATGGGTTTAAGTGGCTGGAAATCTCTGTATTTGGTGTTGTTCTTGAGAGGATTTGAGAGAAAATGGTGGTGTGTGTGTGTTTTTGATTATAGAAAATGAAAATGAAAAGGAAAATAGGGGAAGTGATAATGAGGGACATTGGGACAGTAGATTTGCAGTAAATGAGTGTTAAAGCCCGAGATTGATTGGGTGGTGGTTTACAAAAACGAGGCAAGAAATAAAAATTCAAAGAATTTTGAATCTGCCAGACAGTGCGTCGCATTGACTGCCTGTGCGGCGCACTGGTCCACTTTTTCAGTATTTTTCTGATTTTTCGTTTTTTACGTTTTGCTTCGTTGGACCCTTTTCGTTAACTGAAAGTTCTTAATTATGATACGTTATGAACTTAGGAAAGTTCATTAGATGTTTTCTTGGTATTAGGACTTATATAATTCGATTCCGGGAGTTATTCCGACACTGACGCGTTTCCGGTAAATGTACAGTTAAAGACAACGACGAACAATATGAGAGACATAGAGTATAAAATGCACCTGAAATTTGACGGTTGTCACAAAAAACACTATTTCGCATCAAGCCAATATTTGTAATGATTACCCCCCATTATGATTGATTTTTGGTCATAAGTAATTCCCATAAAATATTTTGATTATGCTTATATGTTTAAATAGTTCCACCACAACGCATAAATATGGGACATATAAAATGTTGGGAATATATGTTTGGTATGAATCCACATATAATTACAATGTAATATGCCATTAAGAGGAGATTTGTTTATGGCATGATTAATGATTGCAAATAAAATAGTTATCCCAACATTAGGGGGAGAGAATGTGGAGCTAAAATTGAGAAAGATTGCAATAAATTACCGATCCTCACACTACCCAATATGTGACAACTGTCCAATTTCAGGTGCATTTCATACTCTATATCTCTCATATTGCTTGTCGTTATCTTTAACCCGTTCATTTACCAGAAACGCGTCAGTGTCGGAATCACACCCGGAATCAATTTATATAAGTCCTAATACCAAGAAAACACCTAATAAACTTTCCTAAGTTCATAACGTATCATATTAAAGAACTTTTAGTTAACGGAAAGGTCCAACGAAACAATAACGCAAAAACAGAAAAATCACAAAAATCTTTACAAAAATGGTCCAGGACGCCGCACAAAGGCCTTGTGCGCCGTCCTCGAAGGACCAACTCCGAAAATTATTTGAAATTTTGCATGTCTCGTTTTTATAACTCACCAACCAATCAATCTCGGGTATTAGACCATCATTACTGCCATTTTACTGTCCCAACCCACCCCTTTACTCATTTCTTTACTTTTCTTTTCATTTCCATTTTACATAATCAAAAAAAAAAAAAAAAAAAAACACCTACAACTTTTCCCTCAAAACCTCCCAAGAACTTCTTCATTTCCAGTAAATCCCAGCCATCAAAACTTACTTTCCAACCATCAAAATCGTTTAAAACACCAAGGCAAACAAGGAGGACTAAACTATTTCGGTTTTCAAGCTTTTCTACCACTTTTGGAGCTCAAATCCGGCCAAAACATCATCCACACAATTTCATCCGGTAGATTTCTTCTATTTTACTGTTTTTGGCATAAATAAACACTTGCATGTAAGATCTAAAACATAAAAATAAGTTTTTACAAAGATTTGTAACTTTTATGGACAAAAACGATTTTTAACCGAAATAACCTTTAGATCCATAAATTTATGGTTAAAAATACTTTAGAAACTGTAAAAATGAAGTTTTATTAAGTTTGGACTTATTGCATGTCGAAATCTGTGGCTAAAATAAATGTGTTGCTCGAAAAACCCAAAAATCACGACCTGTGCGCCGTCCCTAAGCACCAGGACGACGCAGCGGGGCATTTTTGCCTTCTGTGCGTCGTTCCTAAGGTCCAGGACGACGCACAGAGCTGCATTTTTCCCGAAATTTGTCGTTTGGACGTTTTAAGTTAATATACATCGCTGACTTTATTGAGTTTGGTAAAAATAATAACATTTGTGACTTGTATGGACTATCTGGACTTAAAATGGACTAGATTAAATATGATATCGTGTTATATGTGTTTTGTGAGCGGAAATGGAACTTGGATTTTTCGATATGAAATTTGGGCGCGGAAGCGCTGCCTAAATTTCGTTAGAGAAATCCAAACCACTTCAGCGAACAAAATTACTTGTAACATGATAATAATAAACGTTAAATTGGACTTTTTGACAAAAACGTAACATTAACCGTTCCGGACTATTTTGGACAATTTGGACCTTGACACTTAAAGTTTAATAAAATCTTATCTATTATATTACATAAAGTAACATAATAAGATAATGACAATTGAACTATCTTGGTATTGTTAGGCGTACCGTGATTCCCGGCTCCCGTTTCCGACCGTTTTCCGAGTTCTCCTTCTTCGCAACCCGTGAGTTACAACCCCTTTATTTAATGTATTTTTACATAACTTTTTGGGGGAAACATAAGATTTATTTGCCTTTTGAAACTTTTATGAACATTTGCTACTATTATGAATTTATGCAACTATTGTGAACTTTTGGAAACTATTACGAACTATTGATCTATTTAGGAAACTTTGTGACAACCGTCCAATTTCAGGTGCATTTTATACTCTATGTCTCTCTTTTTGTCTATCGTAGTCGTTAACTGTTCATTAACCGGAAACGCGACGGTATCGGAATCACACCCGGAATCAATTTATATAAGTCCTAATACAAGAAAACTCCTAATGAACTTTCCTAAGTTCATAATGTACCATACTTTAAAACTTTAGTTAACGAAAAGGTCCAACGAAACAATAATACAAAAACAGCAAAAATGCAAAATTTATTACAAAAATGGTCCAGGACGATGCACACGTGCCTTGTGCGCCGTCCTGGCAGGACTGATTTTGCAAAGAATTTGAAAACTTTGCATGCCTCGTTTTCCCAACTTCAGCCACCAATCAATCTCGTTTTTAGACAATAATTACTGCCAAAATACAGTAACTTCCTCTCTAAACTCTCTCAAAATACTCCTTCTTCACTTTTCTTTTCATTTATCATTTTTACAAACCAAAATCCAAAACACACACTAACTTCCTCTCTAAACTCTCTCAAGAGAACTTCAAAAACAGTGATTTCCAGCCTTTAAACACCATTTTCAACCAGTTAAAAACGTTTAAAACACCAAAGGAAGCAAGAGGAGTCAAAGTATTTCGGCAAGGACCATTTTCGTAAATGTTTTACCGGTCAAATCATCATCCAAGCTAATCCCTTCGGTAGAAATCACTCCCTTTTCATTATTTACTGATTTTATTACTTGCATGTAAGATCTAAGACAAAAATAAATAAGTTTTTACAAAATTCTATGACTTTTTATGGTCAAAAACGAGTTTTAACCGAAATAACCTTTGGATCTATAAACTTACGTTTAAAAACACTTTAGAAACTGTTAAAATGACGTTTTATTGAGTTTAGACCTAATGCATGTCGAGATCTATGGCTAAAATAAACGTTTTGCAAGAAAAATCTAAAAACCCGAGGCTGTGCGCCGTCCTAGAAGCCAGGACGACGCAGCGGGACACAAAAACGTGTTCTGTGCGTCGTCCCTGCCTTCACAACGGCGCACATGCCTGCTTTTCTTCCGAAATTTTGTCGTTCTGATCGTTTTAAGCAACTTTGACCCGCTGACTTTTTAATACATGATGTTTGGGACTTAGAAACATAAAAGTAATAACATTTGAGACATGTATGGACTAATCGGACTTAAAATGGACTAGATTAAATATGATATTGTGTTATAGGTGATTTTGTGAGCGGAAGTGGATTTTGCATTTTTTGATATGAAATTTGGGCGCGGAAGTGCTGCCCAAATTTCCTTAGAAAAATGTAAACCACTTCAGCGAGCAAAAACACTTGTGACGCGACAATAATAAACGTTAAAATCGGACTATTTTGGACAATACTTAACCTTGAGACTTAAAGTTTAATTAAACTTTATCTATTATATTACATAAAAATAACATAATAAGATAATAACCAATTGAACTATCTTGGTATTAATAGGCGACCCGTGATTCCCGGCTTCCGTTCCGACCGCTTTCCGTAACCGTACTAGTTGTATGGTACTAAGTGTACGGTCTACACTGATCACAAGAGCCTTTAGCACATTTTAGACCAGAAAATGCTCAACATGAGGCAACGTAGATGGATAGAACTGCTAAGTGACTACGACTGCGAGATCAAATACCACCCGGGTAAAGCAAACGTAGTAGCAGATGCCCTGAGTCGGAAGGAAAGGGTAAAGCCATCTCGAGTTCGAGCATTAGGAATTCAAATCCAGACGAGTCTTCGATCGCAGATCGCAAACGCGCAGCAAGAAGAGTTGAAACCCGAGAACATTAAGGTCGAAACGCTGCATAATCATAAAAAGGAATTCGAATGCAAGTCCGATGTAATCTACTACTTTTAGGGACGAGCATGGATTCCAAAATCTGAGGATCTTCGAAAACTTATTTTGGACGAGGGCCACCGATCTAGATACTCCATCCATCCAGGATCCGACAAGTTGTATAAGGATCTCCGAGAATATTACTGGTGGTCGGGCATGAAGAAGGATATCGCCTTGTATGTAGCTAAGTGCCTTTCTTGCTCCAAGGTCAAGGCGGAATATCAGAAGCCCTCATGTCTACTTCAGCAACCGGAAATTCCCATGTGGAAGTGGGAACAAATTTCTATGGACTTCGTCACTAAGTTGCCCCGTACGGCTAGGGGTAACGACACGATTTGGGTAATCGTGGACCGTTTGACAAAATCCGCTCATTTCCTACCGGTTCGAGAAAATCACTCGATGGAGAAATTCGCTCAAATCTACATCAATGAGATCGTCTCTCGTCATGGAACACCTCTCTCCATCATCTCCGATAGGGATAGTCGATTCACGTCCCGCTTTTGGAATGTTCTTCAGAAGTCGTTAGGGACGCGACTAGACCTCAGCACTGCATACCACCCTCAGACCGATGGTCAGAGCGAAAGGACGATCCAAACGCTTGAAGATATGATGAGAGCGTGTGTAGTTGACTTCGGAGGAAGTTGGGACGCTCACATCCCTTTGGTCGAATTCTCCTACAATAACAGCTACCATGCCAGCATCAAGTGTGCACCATTCGAGGCTCTATATGGACGGAAGTGTCGGTCACCGCTTTGTTGGCTAGAAGCTGGCGATCGACAACTTACGAGACTCGACATCGTCCAGGAGACCATTGACAAGATCACCACTATCCGTGAAAGACTGAAGACATCCCGTACCCGGCAGAAGAGCTATGCAGACAACCGAAGGAAACCCCTTGAGTTCCAAGTTGGCGATAGAGTGCTTCTAAAGATATCGCCATGGAAGGGCGTAGTCCGCTTCGGAAAGCACGGCAAACTAAGTCCAAGGTACACCGGTCCATTTGAAGTCATTGAGCGTATCGGTCCCGTTTCTTATCGTCTCTAACTCCCTCAGACTCTCTCGAACGTTCATAATGTATTCCATGTCTCACCCTTGAAAAAGTGTCTATCCGATGAGACCATCGTCATCCCTCTTGACGAGGTCAAAATCGACAACAAACTAAACTTCATTGAAGAACCGTTCGAAGTTGTTGACCGCGAGGTCAAACAACTCAGGCAGAGTCGTATTCCGATCATCAAGGTTCGGTGGAATTCCCGACGTGGTCACGAATTCTCGTGGGAACGTAAGGACCAATTCCGTCAGAAATATCCACATCTATTCGAGAACACTTCTTCATGATGGGACGAACTAAATTTCCGGACGAACTAAATTTCGGGACGAAATTTCTTTCAACCCGGGGAGAATGTGAAAACCGTCCAATTTCAGGTGCATTTTATACTCTATGTCTCTCTTTTTGTCTATCGTAGTCGTTAACTGTTCATTAACCGGAAACGCGACGGTATCGGAATCACACCCGGAATCAATTTATATAAGTCCTAATACAAGAAAACTCCTAATGAACTTTCCTAAGTTCATAATGTACCATACTTTAAAACTTTAGTTAACGAAAAGGTCCAACGAAACAATAATACAAAAACAGCAAAAACGCAAAATTTATTACAAAAATGGTCCAGGACGACGCACACATGCCTTGTGCGCCGTCATCGCATGACTGATTTTGCAAAGAATTTGAAAACTTTGCATGCCTCGTTTTCCCAACTTCAGCCACCAATCAATCTCGTTTTTAGACAATAATTACTGCCAAAATACAGTCCCCAACCCCCCCTTTACTCCTTCCTTCACTTTTCTTTTCATTTATCATTTTTACAAACCAAAATCCAAAACACACACTAACTTCCTCTCTAATCTCTCTCAAGAGAACTTCAAAAACAGTGATTTCCAGCCTTTAAACACCATTTTCAACCAGTTAAAAATGTTTAAAACACCAAAGGAAGCAAGAGGAGTCAAAGTATTTCGGCAAGGACCATTTTCGTAAAGGTTTTTGAAGCTAAAAATCCGGTCAAATCATCATCCAAGCTAATCTCTTCGGTAAAAATCACTCCCTTTTCATTATTTACTGATTTTATTACTTGCATGTAAGATCTAAGACAAAAAAAAATAAGTTTTTACAAAAATCTATGACTTTTTATGGTCAAAAACGAGTTTTAACCGAAATAACCTTTGGATCTATAAACTTACGGTTAAAAACACTTTAGAAACTGTTAAAATGACGTTTTATTGAGTTTAGACCTAATGCATGTCGAGATCTATGGCTAAAATAAACGTTTTGCAAGAAAAATCTAAAAACCCGAGGCTGTGCGCCGTCCTAGAAGCCAGGACGACGCAGCGGGACACAAAAACGTGTTATGTGCGTCGTCCCAGCCTTCACAACGGCGCACAGGCATGCTTTTCTTCCGAAATTTTGTCGTTTTGATCGTTTTAAGCAACTTTGACCCGCTGACTTTTTAATACATGATGTTTGGGACTGAGAAACATAAAAGTAATAACATTTGAGACATGTACGGACTAATCGGACTAGATTAAATATGATATTGTGTTATAGGTGATTTTGTGAGCGGAAGTGGATTTTGCATTTTTTGATATGAAATTTGGGCGCGGAAGCGCTGCCCAAATTTCCTTAGAAAAATGTAAACCACTTCAGCGAGCAAAAACACTTGTGACGCGACAATAATAAACGTTAAAATCGGACTATTTTGGACAATACTTGACCTTGAGACTTAAAGTTTAATTAAACTTTATCTATTATATTACATAAAAATAACATAATAAGATAATAACCAATTGAACTATCTTGGTATTAATAGGCGACCCGTGATTCCCGGCTTCCGTTCCGACCGCTTTCCGTAACCGTACTCTTCGCAATCCGTGAGTTACAACCCCTTTTACTTAATGAATATTTTGCATGATTTTTTGGGGGAAACATAAGATTAATTGTACTTTGGAAACTTTTTGAACAATTACAACCTTTGTGAACTTTTGAATCTATTACGAACTTATGAAACTATTGTGAACTTTTGAAACTATTATGGAACTATTGATCTATTTTGGACAAACTTTTTGAAACTCATATGCGTAAACACTTATTTGCTCTACTAGCTTACTTGCACTTACCGGCTTGCCCCTTTTCGGCTAAACTAATTATTGATACTTGTATGCGAGACCGACCCTTGATGAGATTATAACACGATTCTTAAGTGACTACTATCCTTTTTTGAAACAAAACTACTTAGTGCCCAGCTGCTTTTTAGAACTTTTCACACTATTAACTTCTGAGCCGTTTAGTAATAATGGGTATCGATACTTAGGAAAGAACCGTTCCTTGCTTAGATGGCAGTCTAAGTACATATTACTAAGATCATGACACTCCCTGTAGGATAGGCGGGGTAAGGGGCCTCACGGTTGAACAATCGGTTTAGTGTGAACACTTAAGTTATAGAATGCCAAGAGGTTGATACAAGAATCTAATTAGTTACTTATACGCATAATAACTCTCTCTCTTTTCGCGACTGATTCCGCAACTATGATTTTACTAAATTTGATTCTACTTGATCTGTACGAACTTTAGGGCATTGATACGCCCATCACTTAGAAATCTTAAAAGTATATAAATTTTAAGCGACTTTCTCCGCTAACCTCCTTTTGGGGAAAGTTTTACTTTTATATACTTAACCGAACTTTTACTAAGAAACTTAAACTGTAACTCACTCACTACTTTCGTAGTTGACACTTTATCTTATGTTTCAGGAAATTTAGTGTAAGCATGAGGTGCATGGCATGGACGGGTCAAGGCGGTCGCGTGAGAACTTATTTGGGAAAAGACTTGTTCATTACTTTTGGGAATTTTAAATGGGAACTTTAAATTTATGTATTTGTGTACTGAATAACTTGGTTGTGTCGAATTTGTAAACACTTTTATTTATTAATCTATGACTTGAAGCCGTTATGTTTATTATGACCCGTGTAATGATGTTCCAGCTCTTCACATCTCGTGTTTCCGCTTTAGCGGGGTGTGACAAACTTTGTGAAACTCATATGCGTAAAACACTATATTGCCCCTATTGGCTTATTTTAAACTTATTGGCTTGCCCCCTAATTGGCTAAACTAGTTTATGATTACTTGTATGCGAGACCAACCCTTGATGAGATTATAACGCGATTCTTAAGTGCCTACTATCATTTTGAAACAAAATTACATTAGTGCCCATCTTTTTCTCTCTTCACACTATTAGCTTTGAGCCTTTTAGTAATAATGGGTATCGATACTTAGGAAAGAACCGTTCCTTCCTTAGATGGAAGTCTAAGTACATGTTACTATGATCATTTATACTCCTCGTAGATAGTGCGGGGTAAGGGGCCTCACGGTTGAATAATCGGTTTAGTGTGTACACTTATGTTATAGAATGCCAAGAGGTTGATACAAGATTCTAATTAGTTACTTATCTACGCATATACATTCTTTTAGTGATTGATGCCGCAATTATTATTTTACTAAGTATTGTTACACTTGTGTCTGTACAAGCTTTAGGGTATTGTTATGCCCGCTGCTTCGAAACTTTTAAGAGTATATAAATTTTAAGCGACTATACCCGCTATCCTTCTTTTATGAAACTTTTTACTTTTATATACTTAACCGAAACTTTTGCCGAGAAACCTAAACTGTAACTCACTCACTACTTTTTTAGTTGACACTTTATCTTATGTTTCAGAAAATTAAGTGTAAGGATGAAGTGCATGGCATGGACGGGTCAGGATGGTTGCGTGAGATTTGTATTGGGAAAAGACTTGTCCTTTACTTTTGGGAATTTATTTTGAACTTAAATTATGTATTTGTGTTGAAATACTGAATGACTTTGTGACAACCGTCGAAAATTCAGGTGATTCTCAGTTACTGCATCGGTTCGATTCTCTAATTACTCTTTTATCGTGTTCATATTGTTCGGGTTCAAAAATTATTGTGTCCTTTATTGTCGGAACCAAAAGTCGGAATCAATTTATAAATCCTAACACCAAATAAACAATACAAGAACTTGACTAAGTTCATAACGGGAACTAATAAGATTTTGGTCCTTAACTAACTTTAACGGAAAACTTAAAACGTCACAAAGCTGGAATTCCCATCCAGCCGACGGCTGGATATGGCCAGTCGGCGGCTGAATCCCGCTGACTGTGCCTTGATGAGTCATTTTTGCATGAAATGTGATTGGACCAACATTTTAATTACGGGATTGGACCAAGACAACTGCCATTTTGAGTCCCTAGGCCAGTCTTGGCCCTTTCCCACACCACTCTAACATCACTTTTCATTTGAATCAAACACACACACACTAAACACCTACTCTCTCTCTAAATCTCTCTCTAGTTTTGCTCTCTAGAAACACAAACAAATACAGAAATATAACACCATAATCAGTCCATTAAACATCAAAAATCGACCATCAAAACACATACAAATCGTCCTAAGGCCAAGGGGTAACAAGGAGAAGGTTTAAATCGGGTTTTTGAAGAAGTTGTTCATCACTTTTGAAGCTAGAAACTCATCCAACCGTCACTTTGCTTTTTCCTTCGGTAAAACCCTTTCTTTTTACTGTTTTTATCTAAATAATCGGTTGCATGTAAGATCCATAAACTGAAAATATGTTTTTATAATGATCTAAAACGTTTTCTTGCTTAAAAACGGGTTTTTACAATAGATCTACATTTTTAACATACAAATCTAAAAGAAACTGTGATTTTACTCTAAAAACACATATATTTGATAAATAACAGTTTGCATGTCGAATCTAACCTTTAAACAAGCTTAAAATCGAAAAATAACGTAATCTTGAAACTGGCCGAAGGCTTTCGGCCGACGGCTGAAGGTTCTCAGCCAACGGCTAATGTCCAGCCGGCGGCTGAGTGTCTCCAGCCGCCGCCTGAATACTGTTGTTCATAATATTTGTCGTTTTAAAAGCTTTAAACGTAAAAATAAGCTAAAATGAGTTACCACAGATTATATATTTTAGAAAGCTCACTGTTTTTGGTAAATAAACTGTTTGGAAAAGCTTTTGGAATTGAAACATTTGTATTATCGTTCTTATTAATTATATTGCGTGTTTTAAAGCGGGAAAGTGTTTTGAAATTGGACTAAATTTTTATAGCGCGGAAGCGTTGTCCAAATTTCACCGTAAAATATACCCCAAATTCAGTAACTTAATATTTTCGAGACATACACACTTTGACATTGAACTTTGACACTTTTTGGACTTAATTGGACATATCGGACCTTAAACCGTACACGGACTCGTTAATCGCACAACCTTCCGTAATAATCTTTTTGGGACAGAATCTAAAATATTAGAAATTAAGGTTTAAAATGTTAAAATGGAACTTTAACATAACCTAATTCATACTAATAATATTTATACATTATTCCGGTGTTCTAGGTCACTTGTGATTAACGACGCGTTCCGCTTCGCTTGTGCTTTTAGTATTCTTACTTTACTTCGCAAACCGTGAGTTACAACCCCACTTTGTTTTACTTTTATACTTTTAAACATTATTGGGGGAAACATAAGATTGTATGAATTGTAACTTCGAAATTATTTGCGATTTGTTGAAACTATTGGAAACTTGGTACTTTCGAAACTTTATTGAAACATTTGGAAACTTGTGTGAAACTTGGAACTTATTGAAACCTTGGGAACTCGAAATCTTTTTGAAACTTATGAAACTCGTAAACTTTGGAAACTTGTAATAAACTTGAAACTCTTTGGAAACTTTGAAACTTTGGGAAACTTGGAAACTTTTGAAACTAAATTAGGATATGTGTTGTTACTCCTTAAGTGGTTAACTAAATTAGGATACTTGTTAGAGCAACCAATCCTTGATAAGAATATAAACCCGTAAGTGCCTACTATTTTTAGAAACAGAACTCAGTTGCCCCGTTTTGGACTCGGAAACTTTACACACTATTAGCAATAGCCGTTAGTATTATGAGTATCGATACTTAGGAGAGGTCACTCCTTACTCAGGGTTAGCGACCCAAGTACATATTACTAAGATTCAGGTGGAAACTCAATTAAACATTTTGGGGCTAGATCCTGACCAGACAATCGGTTTAGTGTAAACTTACAACCTATATTATACCAAGTGATTGATACGAGTTACTATTTAGTTAAGCACATATTACCTACGCATATACCTTTTTAGCGCCTGGATTCCGCTACGACTTTATTTATACGAGTTTTATTTGTTTTACTTGGGTGTGTACAAAACCTTTTACTATTTACATATATGTTCTAACGTCGCTCTGATCCTTTTACTTATGACGTCATCATATATTTTACATCCTTCTATTTTTGGAAACTTTTATCGAAACTCTAAAATGTAACTCACTCACTACTTTATGTAGTTGACACTTTATCTTATGTTTCAGGAAATTAGTGTAAGTGTTGGGATGCATGGCAAGGAAGGGTCACCATGGTTACGTGAGGCGCAATTGGGAAAGACCTTTCTATTTTGGGAATTTTATTTTGGAACATGTAATTGTACTTAAAAATTAACTTGTGAACTGCTTGGTTGTCTTAAATGTTGAACTATTTTTATTTTAATGAAATGACTTGAATCGTTTATATTTGCTTATGACCGTGTAATGATATTCCAGCTCTCACATTCCGTGTTTCCGCTATAGCGGGGTGTGACAGACTTGGTTGTCTTTGAATTTGTAAACTCTTTATTTATTTAATCAATGACTTGAAACTGTTATGTTTTGTTATAACCCGTGTAATGGTATTCCAACTCTTCACACTTCGTGTTTCCGCTTTAGCGGGGTGTGACACAATATGAACTGGAAGTTCATGAGATAATTTATTTGTCATATTTAGTAGTCGCCAGATCGATTTACTGACCAAAGAGAGTGACCATGTCACGTGTATTAGTTGCCAATGCTCCGACTAAAATGTGTCCTTGAAGGACATCATGTGTTTGATAATAAATCTACGGCACACCTAAATCGTGGTAGAATAATTGATTCCAAATAAAAATCCTCGAAATAAATAAAGGAGCAATGAGTTAAGATGGTTAAATCGAGGTAATAAAGACCCCGAAAGATACTCCTGAAGAGTAACTAGACATGATGGTTCCAGAAGAACCTAAGGTACCAAAATATAAAGAGATCTCAATATGTTATATCATGTCTAGGAAAATATGGAATCAAAATAAAAATGAAATCGACGTCGTGAATAATTTTTATATAATATAGCGTTAGATATTTTGAATATTAAAGAGAATCGAGAAAGCATACCTGCCTAGAAGTGCAGAGATAGAATTGATTGGCCAATATGGAAAAGATGCAAGTATAAAATGAAAATTAAAGTCTCTCGGAGTAAGAGATATATTGGACTTAAAGTCCATACACATGAAGGTGTATTATAAAGCAGTCTTTGGTTGAGCTGATATTATTTGATATAAGGCAAGATGTATATATAATGATTATTTTCAAAGACTCGTGTTTGATTATTATTAAGTGGTGGATGCAACTATTTGTATTGATAAGTCTGGCAATATAAAAGATACTTGATTCGCGTCTAATTAATATTGTAAGAGCTCACTTGGTATTGAGATTTTTTGAAGGATATAAAATTCCTGAAGCATGTCCCACGATATAAATGCATGAAGCATATAAGAAAAGTTCTCGAGAACACTATTTGATTAAACGAAAAGTCCTTAGATCAGTTGAAGTAATGATGACATATGTGATACAATCGCCATGATAATTTATATAGATGATTATGTTTGTGCACACAATTAATAAAGAGATCCGTATCTATATATGTTATAATTATGATGTATGACTACATATATAATTCTTGATGACATTCTAAAGGCGATTGAATAGCCATAAGTAACGTGAAAGGAAAAACCTTTAAAAGACATAACTTTTATCTTGATTTATATATTTACCATGTGAATGATGGAATCCTTTCACACTAACAACAATTATGCATTGAGCACTTAAAATGGTTAAAAGTTAACTTTAAATTGATATGACCCATTTTGACAACCAAAAATGTTTATGATATTAGTAGTCCTGAAGACCTGAAGTACCATAATAAATTGATATTGAAGCATTGAGTTGCTTATATGAGATGTTATTACTTTCGAGATGTTATTTCCGAGATATGGTTGATATCTCATCATTATGGGGAAATTTAGTTGATCTTCATATTAGTCGCTCACAAACCATATATGTATTATGCAGAGATGACATTTGATTGTGTCAACTCAAGTAGCTCAAGTGATGTGTTCATCAGGGAAAGAAATACGTGTTGAACTCTTTTTCCCTTGTCTATGTTTTTGTCCCATTGGGTTTTCTTAGCAAAGTTTTTAATGAGGCAACATCCCTGCACGTATTGAAAAGTTATGTTCTCTTTTTCCTAACTAGATTTTTTGCCCCACTGGGTTTTATCTAATAAGGTTTTAATGAGGCATAATCTTTTACATGGACATCCAAGGGAGAGTGTTATGAATAATTATGGTATGGATGTCCATATCTCTAGAATATTAATTAAGGATATTTGTATCTCATTAGGAGATTTGCTTTTTTGTATATACTCCATATTGTAACTATAAAATATACCTCTATATGAGATGAATAATATAATTCTGTATTCTGTTTTCTCTATCATTCTTGTTCTTTTATTATTCTTTGTTTTGTTTCACAACATCAATGAGATTTTTATGAAACCATATCTACTATAAATCAAATATATTTCTAAAGCTATATATTTATAGTTTTAATGTTAATAAATAGTATTAAATCAAATTTGTTGAACTTTGGGTGTTTACTATTCATTATATCATTTTTGTGTTATGTTTAGTGTATACATTAAAGAATTTTTTTTTTTATCATTTTACACTAAAATGGTGCAAAATATATATTTAGTTCGAACATTTAAAATGTTCTAAAGTAATAACTTTTAAGGATTTAATTAAACGTTTACGATTTTGTTTAACTGAAATTAATAGTGTGTGAATGCATAAATCATAACAATAACAAAAAGTGAAGTTGAAGGTTTAGAATGTCAAAAATAATAAGATAAGGAGAGAATTTAAAATTATTGTTAATTGAATTGCAGGAAAAACAAAACATCACAAAATTGAAAATCCAAGTGAGATCTGATTCGTTCGTAAGGAAGGAAAGATGGTGTTGGTGTCATCTGTTAGAGATTATATAAATCGAATGTTACAAGATATTTCTGGCATGAAAGTTCTCATACTTGATTCTCAAACGGTATTCATAATTACTACTCGTTAATGGATCATCTAGTTTTATTTTTGTTAAATTGATTATGTGTTTGTTGTGTATTCATAATTACTACTCGTTAATGGATCATCTAGTTTGTTTGTTTTGTTAAATTGATTGTTTGTTTGCAGGTTAGTGCTGTGAGTGTTGTGTATTCTCAATCTGAACTTTTACAAAAAGAAGTTTTTTTGGTGGAATTGATTGATTCCATTTCAATGTCAAAAGAGTCCATGACCCATCTCAAAGCTGTTTATTTTCTTCGTCCAACATCAGAAAATATTCAGCATTTGAAACGTCAACTCGCTAAACCCAGATTCGGAGAATATAACCTCTGTAACTAACTTTCACTCTATTTACATTTCCAAGATTTTCAGTATAGCTACTTGTCTTATATCAGTTATATTATAAGTTTTATGTATAATTCATCGCAGTCTTCTCAAATATGTTGAATACCACTCAGCTCCATATCTTAGCCGATTCAGATGAACATGAAGCTGTTCAACAAGTCCAGGTTACTTCGTATTTTCATACATTATAATCACTCTCCATAACCTAGACACGTATCTTCAATTCTTCTATAAAATGTTTGTTTCTTACAGGCTTTTAAACATTCTAATTTGTTTGCCAACTGTTATATATATTCAACTCTATCTTGATTTCATTCTGCAGGAGTTTTTTGCGGATTTTATTGCACTTGATCCTTACCATTTCACTTTAAACACACCATCAAATCATATGTATATGCTTCCTGCTGTCATAGATCCTCCAAATCTACAAAACTATTGTGATCGAATTGTAGATGGACTGGCATCCATTTTTCTGGCTTTTAAAAGGAGACCTGTTATTCGTTATTCACGAACATCTGATATTTCTAAAAGGATAGCACACGAAGCTTCCGTGAGTTCACTTTTTTTTTTCTCATTTTTTCTATAACTATGTCAATTATGTATTGAAAAACTATTCATATTAAAAGTGATGTGATGTTCAATTTGATTATTTTTTTTCTCATTTCTTCATATGGATACCACAGAAGCTGATGTACCAGCAGGAAAGTGGCCTTTTTGATTTCAGACGCACAGAAATTTCTCCATTGTTGCTTATAATTGATAGAAGGGATGACCCTGTTACACCGTTACTGAATCAATGGACTTATCAGGTACTATCAGTGACACTCTATTGTCTTTGCTAATAATCTTTGAAGCCTTAAAAATAAATTATAATAGCTGGTTGAAATTTTTTTAGTAGCATTAATACCCATTTGGTCATTTTGTAGGCCATGGTTCACGAGTTGTTAGGTATCAAAGACAATAAGGTAGATATAGGAAATGTTGGAAAGTTTTCAAAGGATCAACAGGTCAGTTTTCACTTTTTATATCCATTTGTAATTAACAATATCTCCTTGAAAACATGTGATTCTGAATCATTGTGCTGCTTTCTGATTTATTAAAGAAGTAATTATTTTGTATATTTTTTCAAACAGGAGGTTGTATTGTCATCCGAACAAGATGCCTTTTTTAAGGCTAATATGTATGAAAATTTTGGAGACATTGGAATGAGTATAAAGCGGATGGTTGATGATTTTCAGCAAGTGGCAAAAAGCAATCAGAATATCCAAACAATAGGTTTGTATAAACAAACCTCTTATCTTTTTGGTCTTGCTAGTAGCTAGAGGTGGCAATTATAAATGTTTTGAATTGCTATATGTTTTATCTCTAGTAGCAAAGGGGTAAAATCAGAAGTTACCTAAACGGAAACGTGTCAAATGGGCTTGAAAGTTGTCCAAAGTGTATTTTGAATCATAAAACCTTCTAATTATTTTCTCCTCTTCAATATAGCTTTGTGTTAGGAGAATGTAAAGTTTTTAATCTTATAAGACACACAATTTGCCTTAAAAAATTATAATTTTATTTGGTCAGAAATTAGTTTGGTCAACCTACCCCCACCCATGCCAAAACTACTGGGTGCCCCGTTATCCATCCTGCCCAATTTCCACCTCTGCTCTCAGTTACAGTTGGATAAGGCTCAATAATCAACACAATCTGACTATACCATTTTTCTTTGAGTGCAGAAGATATGGCTAAATTTGTTGACAATTATCCAGAGTATAGAAAAATGCAAGGAAATGTCTCCAAACATGTAACCCTGGTTACAGAAATGAGCAAGATAGTTGAGGAACGAAAACTCATGTTAGTTTCACAAACAGAACAAGAATTGGCTTGTAATGGTGGGCAAGGAGCAGCATTCGAGGTCCTTATGCATTTTAATTCTCAAGTCTATTCATCTTTAATGTTACATTACAGTGGACAATTATGATCCTCTAACTTGTGAATGGGTCGATTTGGGTATGTTTTATATCTGGTGGGTCAAATGAGGAAATTAGCTGAAAAGGAAATAGGTCAAAAGCACCCAAAGTTTATTAACAACCAGCTAAATGCATTCATTTAAAAAGTTAGGTTGCTAATGTATTTACATATTGTTTGTAATCTTATTTAGCACGCAAGTTATTCACAAAAGTTGGACAAAAAGAGTTTCAGGTTAATCTGGCTGACCTGTTTTGAACTGTCCCAAAAATTTACCCGTTTTGACCGTTGCCCAGTTCTGCCCAAACAGCCCATTTTTGCCACGTCCAGGTTGCATCATATTACTGTTGATATACAACCCTGCAACAATATGGGACATTATTCACTCTTGGACGATTAGTCTTATTTTGAACTTTTCTAGTTTTAATTTTTAAAGGGTGAACTCACACACACTATTCACCCTTGTTATGTTATGACCCAAAATTATATCAAACAAAAGTGTTTTTTTCTGTGTGTGTTATCTTGTCTCTTTTGGGGATGGCCTGCAGCTCAATATTGCTTGATGTTTCTTATCTTTACTAAAACAAAGGATTAAAACACCAATTTGTGTTATGAAGGATTGGGTTCATATCTTGTACGTCATGCTTAGACTTTTATTTAACAGCAAATAAAAGCCCATCAACGACACTACATACCTGACACTAACAAAATGAACCAATCAACTAAGATAATACATTTTAAACCTTACATTCTCAACATTTTCTATTTTTAGGTTATTTTCATCATGTGTTGCAGGAGATTACGTGTTTTCTTTATTATTCTTTGTAACATTCAGTTTTATTGAGACTATTGTAAATTCTCTTTTATGTGTTCTTACATCTCGGTTAATAAACAGTAGTTTTAGCCAACTTGCAGATATGAGAAAAGGTGTAGGCTGTACCAAACATATAATTTCTAAAGTTAAGCTATTCATAAAATATAGTTAGTGTGACACTGATATATATTTTCAGATGAATGTGTCATACTCTTGTCATGTAACATTATGCATATATTAGGTGCCAAACCTAAATGACACTACACCAAGCATCATGGCTTGCTATCATTACTAACTTTCTGAAACAGAGTTGTTATGATTGGGAAAAGAATTTATTCTTATTAAGTCGCTCGTGTACTTTATTATGTGTCTAGAGCATTCATTGCATTTAAATGGCGTTATTGAGGTTTTCTCCATGGAGACTATAAACATGACCTCTTTGTAATTCTTGTTTAGGCTGTCACAAATCTTTTGAGTAACGAAAGTGTCTCGGATATTGATCGACTACGTCTTGTAATGTTGTATGCCTTGCGGTATGAGAAAGAGAGCCCCGTTCAACTGATGCAGCTGTTCAATAAATTGGCTTCTCGGTCTCCCAAGTATAAGCCAGGGGTAAATGCACTAATTTACTTTGCTACAATCATAGTATATATGCCTTGTTTTTTATTATTGGTATCTAAATATAAGGGGTGTTTCCATGTGTTATATCAAACTGATCATCTGATTTTTGCGACTTGAAGTCGCAAGAATATAATCTTTTTTCTCCTCCCCACCTCTTAATATTCTAGTACATAGACATACAGTTAATTAATAAATAAATTTATTCACAATATATAAACATGAAATTTTTTGTCATTTACTCATGATATTTAATTATCAGAATCAGAATTGTAAAACTTTTAAATAATTGATCATGTGATATACAACTTCAAATACAGAAGCATTTCAGATGCTATCTCCGGGCAGAACTTTCTGTTACAGCTGATTATCTTTCTCCTATTAGATCAAATCACATAACAAGTTTGACATAATTACATCTGTCTTATTTAAACTACAGCTTGTTCAGTTCCTTCTAAAGCAAGCAGGGGTTGATAAACGAACCGGAGATCTGTATGGTAACAGGGATATCTTGAATATTGCCCGTAACATGGCTCGTGGATTAAAGGTTTGCATGAAACTTCCAGTTCAGATTTTCTCGGACTTTTATTTTGTAATACATAATAATACGTTTGTTCGTTTGCTTGTTAGGGAGTTGAGAATGTGTACACCCAGCATCAACCTCTTCTGTTCCAAACAATGGAGAGCATTACAAAAGGAAGGTTGAGAGATGTCGATTATCCTTTTGTTGGGAATCACTTTCAGCAGGGCAGGTTTGTCCTTCTCTATATTGCATCTTTTATGCACTAAAATTGTGTATCTTGTTATTACTCTGACTAGTTGTCAAGCACAGACCTTTGTTTTACTTCATTTACCTGCATGTGTACTAGTTATTTGGTGCTGCCCATTTTTGGAAACTGTATTTACTTTAGAGATTCCTTTAATATTAAAGAACCGAACAAGCTATTTATATGTTTGGAATCATAAAATAATTGCTGACTATCAAATGGTAGAGGTGGTTAAATGGATGGGTCGGGGGGTTTGGTTACCGGTCAAAATGGGTTCTTTCTTCCGGGCTGAGGCAAGAAAACACTTTCTGTCCAAAATGTGTAATATTCAAATATGATTTAGGTTTTATGTAATCTAAAAAAAACCATGTGAGCTACTTTCGACCAGTTTGGTTTTAGCTGACTGCCTGACTTATTTTTGTGATTTTACCTCGATTGACCCACTAGAGATAAAACATAACCTGAATTGACACATTTATAATTAGAAGTTTTGAATTTTTCACCTGTCGTTCAAGGTGGAAAGTCTGAATGGATCCCATTTGGTTGAAAAAGGTCCGTTTCCATTCCAACACAAAGAGATGACTATTTGACATTAATGAGAATTTATGGTTGTTGATACGGATGGCGATCTGAAATATTCCCCTTCCCTCTTTTGCGAGTCTGTGGATTACTTTCTGTCCTCTATAATATATTTTCTTGTTTTCAGCTGTAAGGGGGCGTTAGAAGTGTATATCACCTTTTGTCCAAAATTATTGTCTACAAACAAAAACACACAGTTTAAGAGAGTAATCATTACTGCAACTTTTAATTAATAAATGATAGTTTAACCCCTGTAGATTAGTGATTGTTTTCAATCTTTTTTTATAAGTAAACAATACTTTTGGGACCACCCAAAATAGTAAGATGGACTATAATTTTGGGCGGGAGGGAGTACCATTTTAAAGTTGTCACTGAATGAATTAAATGTGTTTCCCTAATGTTCACTCCAACGGTATTGATTAGGACATAAAAAAGTGTATTGTTTGCAGGCCACAAGAGGTCGTGATCTTTATTGTTGGTGGGACAACGTATGAGGAATCACGTTCAGTTGCTTTGCAGAATACACTGAATTCTGGAATTCGTTTTATACTTGGAGGTTCTGCGCTTGTAAATTCTAAAAGGTTAGCTGGTTACCAGTGTGTTCACTAGGTCACTATACGCACCCCTTGAACTCCCTTTCTCTATTGGCACCCTTTTACTTGATCCTAACTTTGTAAACTTATCTATATGTATTCATCATATGTATAAGTGTGTAATGACTCATCGAAGGAGAAATTTTAAAATGGTTTTGTAAAGAATTGTATGAGCTTTAAGTTTTAAGATTTGAAGATAATCAATATTTTGTTGCATGCAGGTTTCTGAAGGACTTTGAAGAAGCTCAAAGTATTGTTCGGTCAAGCACCGGTGTTGTTTAACTTTGAATATTTGCAGATGAATTGTCACATGGAAGGCATGTAAGTAATGACCTGGGTTCTGTTTTTTGAGCCCACAATGATATGTAGAGAGATGAGGAGAAGCGAATTAATCGAGTTCTAGTCAGTGACGTTTTTTTGGTACAAAAGTTTGAGAAAAGGGTTGTAAAAATTATAGAACAAAAGATTCTTGTGATATAAGATGTTTGTTGTCTCTTACCACTTGCTGTATAAGCACTACTATGCTTTGATTTTATAGTTGAAACAGGGAATTACATAATGTTGTGCCAGGAATCACCACCAGTTTATTAGGAAACTAAACGACGGAAATTAATTTATGTTTGTTTATTTATTAAAAAAGTGAGCATGGACACGATTTTTTGTTTGTAAATTAAATGAATGAACATGAGCAATTGTTTATTTTCGATAACGCATGAACAAACTATCGTTTGTTTAATTCCGTTAGTCTATTCGTTTATTTAGTTCTGCTTATGTTTGTCCATATTTGGTCACTTATCTTTGTTTTTCACCCGGGAATTACAAATATCTGTCCCTATTGTTTGTTCAATTTGGGGCGTTTGTCCATTAACTTTCATAACCACAAACCTTAGGTCTAAGCTCACTCAGCTGAAAACAAATATTACTCATCAACTTGTTGCATTTAGAGAGGGAACAACTCAAACTCTACTTGTCCTTTTAGTCTATCTCCCTAATATCTTTGATGGCGTTAGTAGAGTCTAGACCTATGTTTATAGAACGCAAATCCAAAAAACATAAAAGCCCGACATATGAGCAAGTGACCCAACACCGGGCTACTCGCCAACATCGGACCACTCACCCAACACGCTCAACACCGGGCCACTCGCCCAACACAGGGTTACTCAACGAACACCGAGTTACTCGCCCAAACCCGTTACTCTCCCAAAACCGGGTTATTCACCCAACACCAAGTTACTCGCCCAACACCGATCTACTCACCCAACACCGAGTTACTCGCCCAAATTCGGGCTACTCTCCCGATACCGAGTGACTCGCCCAACACCGGGCTACTAGCCTGGCACCACGAGTGACTCGCCCAACACCGAGTTACTCACCCGACACCACGGGCCATTCGCTCAACACCGACCCAACACCCAAGCAAAGTGACCCGGCGCTCGGGCAAAATGGCCCGACACCAAGCCAAATGACCGGCTGCTCGGCCAAAAAGGCGACCCGACACTCGGGAAAATTAGCCTGACACTAGGCCAAGTGACCCGACGCTCAAGCAAAATGGCTCGGCCCCAAGCCAAGTGACCGGGCGCTCGGGCAAAATGGTGCGACACCAAGCCAGGTGACCCGATGCATGGGTAACCAACCCGACACACGAGCCAAGTCACCCGGTACACACTAGCCAGACACACGCTAGCCCGGCACACATGAAAACTAACTCGGTACCTGGGTAACTAGCCCAACACACGAGCGTGACCTGGAACACGCGACTAGCCTGGTACACAAGCTAAGTGACCCGGCGTCTTGTGAAAGTTCTCGGCACGCGGAGTCTGGCTAGTTGGGCATCGTAGTTTAAATCATTTGGTAAACGTATAATGTCATAATGATGGAGACATTACATTTGAGTAATGATGTGAACGTTATGTCATACTTGGCATCATTAACCGTGATATAAAAGGTCATTGAATAGATATACGTCGGAACCCCTTAGTAGCGTTGGCTATAAATACCAACATTGTTTTCATCTTCAAACTCACGCTCCTACATTCCTACACATAGTAACACACGTAGACTCTCTTGTCTTCTTTCTACTGCTTACAGTCAAGAACACATCATATCATCTTCAACCTTGATCACCTTAGGCTCGTTAAGAGCTTGTTAGGTTTACACAGCTTTGGCAGGAGATCCAAGGTTGGAATCACCTAAACATCACCCTTTCTGTGTTTGAAGAACTTTTGATCAAACATTGGTGTCATCCGTGGGACACGTTTTATACAACGGTGTTTCATTTTCATTTCATCTTTTTTCACTTCATTTCTTAAGATCACCAACAGTTCGTCTCCCCCATGGAAAGCACTCACCCATCTCAAATAACTTCACGAAAGTAAAAAATAACCACCGCGACCCCATTCACAACCCCAGTAAATTGCATATACATGGTTAATGAAGGAACCACATCTCACAAAAGAAAAGCATCAGTTCTGCAAGATTGGGCAATGAAACCAATTTTCTCCCCACCAATTGAGGCCCCTTCTATCAATCACGTAGTGGTACATATCCGATTGGCCAACTATGAAGTCAACAAAGCGTATGTTGACATATGGAGCTCAATGGACATCATTTATGAACATTGCTTCAAGAAACTCCCTCAGAAGGTGCAACATTCAAAACGACAAGCACAATTCCCTCTTGTGGGATTCTCAGGTGAGAAACATTAGCAAGTTGGAGAAATAATCATGCAAGTGATGTTAGGAGAATATCCTTATACCTTTCCTACATGATAGAAGTGATAAATTTTGAAATAATTAATGCACCATCGGTGATCGACCTACAATGTCCTACTGGGCAGACATGCATTACAAAAGTTTGGAGCAATTCCATCTACCATTCATGGAATGATAAAGTTCCCTACCCCAACTAGCATAACCACAGTCAGGGCCAGAACATCATGACCCAAAGAATGAAAACAGGTGGAAAAACCTAAATGGGTGGAGGGTTCCAAAAGTGATCCGACAAAGGAATTAATTGATAGCCCGTAACAAAAAGTCATTATTAGCAAAACCTTCCAGAATAATCAGTGACCATTGGCTCACAACTCCCATCATAGACAAAACGTAAACTTATCAGCTTACTAGAATCAAACCTAGACATCAGCAATGACTGGTGTCCCAAGAGATCTCGCTGAACACCACTACATGCAAATCCAAATATTGTACCAATCCGACAGAAGAAGCGGGGTATGGCCCCGGATAGAAGCAAATCAGCATGCGACCAAGTACACAAAATGGTCTAAGTTGGGATTGTTAGAGAATTAAAATACCAAACTTGGATAGCCAATCCAATCATAAACAAAAAAAGGGCATGGATCTTGGAGATTATGTGTTGATGTCAAAGACTGTAACAAAGCTTGTTCAAAGGACAATTATCCTTTACTAGAAATTGATTGGAAGGTAGAATCCTTGGATGGATTCAAGCTGAAATGCTTCACGGACGCATACAATGGTTATCACCAAATATCCATGAAGAAAAGTGACGAGGACAAAACAACTATTCATACAGACGAAGGCCTATTTTGTGAGCAACCTATCAACGTTTGATAGACAAAGCATTCAAAGGCAATACGGGAAGAAACATAGAAGCTTTCATGAATGATATAGTCATCAAAAGTAACTCATAAGACATCATGTTGGCGAACATAATGGAGACATTCCAAACGCTACGTAGCATTAACATGATGCTTAATTCGTCTAAATGCAGCTTTGGGATATAAGAAGGAAAGTTATTTGGTCATATTGTTACACCTAGAGGAATCAAAGCCAACCAAAAGAAAATACATGCAGTCATTGACATGCCATCACCCACCACTAAAAAACAAGTCCAAAGCCTAAATGGAAAACTAGCAGAGCTTAGTCGATTTATCCAAAGCTGCAGATCGATCTCTTCCTTTCTTTCACACCTTGAAGGAATTAATATCGCATATTTATATGTATATTTATATGCGTTATTTGGTCGGTTTTCGTATTAAATCATGATGGATATGATAGGATTTTGCATTTAATCGTGTAAAAATTGTTTTATTCAAGTGACAGGTTTTATATGATATGGGTTTTGGAAGTTTGGATGGGAAACGCAAGTAAGAGGATAAAAAGAACGAGAAATATGGTCTGGTCACGGACTGCGGCGCATTGAGGTGTTGTTGCGACACAGTCAACGGAAGTCAACAACAAGAAGGTTCGAGAAAGCTTGGACTGCGGTGCAGTGGAATGTGAGTGCGACATAACTGGAGAATTACAATTTGATTATGGTTAGGACAGTACGGATTACAACGTAGTGATTGGTTTGTGCGGCGCAATGGACTCCTTTTGGGATCCGGATTTTTTCTTAGAAATAGAAACCAAAAATTCATAATTCAATATCAGTTTTTGGAGTTCGATTTAAGGGTTTAGAAATCGACTTGTGAGCTGCAAGGAGAGCAAGGAGCATACTTTTGAAGAGAAATCTTCAATACGACTGATTCTCAAATTCTTTTCGTTTCCTTTGTCGAATTTGGTATTATGTTTACTTATTTTCTTATTGTTTTCTATTTTACAAACATGAGTAGCTAATCACCTTTAACACTTGTTTGGTGATGTATCTTTTGGTTTAATTTAGCTATATGTGATCGAATGTTATAGGTGATTTATGTTTAATCGAAGACCCTTTGTTGTTTAAATCTTAATATTGTTTAAAGTTTCTTATATTTAATTTCTTAGGAGAAATTCTAGGTATTCGATAGGAATCTAGAGTTAGGTTATAATATTGAATGAAACAAATCAATCGGTCTTTAATTGATTTATAATTGCTAATACTTGAGAGGAATTAGTAATAGAAACTTGAATAATTAGGTTAAAATGAGATTGCTAGTTAATAATTACAAAAGATTGGATTAAAAAACTAGTTAAGCTATTCAAGAGGAAGCTTTATAAGATTAAATCATAAACACCGACTTGATTCGTAAAACTTAGTTATGGAGGACTTTTTACTGTACTCGAGAGGAACGATAGAGTTTAAGATAATTAAAGTTAATTAGGTATTCGATAAGAACTTAATTATACATTAGAAGTTAAAATAACATTCCATTACGTAATTTAAATTAGAACATTAGTGAAGTTACCAAAGAGTGTCTTTTCCTTTAATTGATATTGAAAAACATTCAATCTTTCAAACTTAACTTAAAATTAGTTAAGCAACGTGACAATTCGGTCACAAAACAACCAAAACTTTAGTATTATTAATTTTTAATTTGAACTAAAAATTAGTCCTTGCGAACGAATCCGACTTACTATTAGCTATATTACACACGATTAGGTCCACTGCCTAAAGGTGTGTAGTCGAGTAAAAGAGTATTTCGAGTTTCTAAAATTAAACTCGATTTTACACATCAAGTTTTTGGCCCCGCTGTCAGGGACTAAGTTTTACTTTTTTGTTTAGAATTCGTAATTCGATCCTTTTAAGTACTGGTTAGTTGAAAGTTACTTTTATTTGTTTATCCCATTGGTGCGTTTGACGGGTTTGTTGTTTGCGTTTTTGCAGATATTTCAGGTAGTTGATGAACACAAGGTCTTCTGGGTTACCACTCAAGAGTCCTTTATCAAATCTAGGGGTATGAAGATGGTGTAACAAGAAACACACGAAACAGTCACCAATTTCAAATTTCAGAAGCTTTTGGACCATTCTCGGCGATTAAATTTGAAGACACCGAGTCTCCCTTAGGAGGTGAAACTAGTTCAGAGTCAGAAGTTAAGGAGACATCTTTAGAGGAGACTCTGAAACCACAGGTTGAGATGCATCCTTTAGACGTACCAATGCACCGAAGGGCTGCAACGGCAGCAGTGCCACCCACCCGAGGGTCGGCAATTCAAACCCCTAACTTGGGGGATGATTTTGTAGTCAAGGGTCATCATCTCAAGATGATCTAAGATATTAATTTTGATGGGAGATTAAAGACAAACCCGCATAAGAACATAGCCAAGTTCATCGAGCTATGTGAGATGTTCAAATATGGGGAAGGAAAGAGTGATAATGTGAAGCTTAGATTTTTCCCTTAGTCTCTCACCGGAGAAGCGAATACATGGTTTGAAGAGCTTGAAGAAAATTCTATTACCACATGGGCTCAAATGAGGGAAGCAGTCATAAAAAGGTTTTTCCCACCGACTTTAGGTAGGAAACTCTTGAGAGAAATTCGATGATTTCGACAAGAGGATGGAGAAACAACAACCGAAGAATGGGGGAGATTGAAAGATATGTTGAGAAACTGTCACGAGCACGGTTTGGGCAAAGATACGATAGTAAAATCGTTTTCTACGGTTTGGATAGAGAATCTCAACGTGAATTGGATCTAGCAGGAGGAGGTAATTTCATGTACAAGTCTACCAATGAAGCTTACACTTTAATGGAAGATCAACTTGAAATGAGCTTATCAAGACATTGCTGAGATGATGGTGATGGTAGAAGAAGGTCAAAGGGCACCGTTGCTCAAGGGGAAAGTAGCAATGATACTTCCTCAATCGTGAAGGAGATCAAAGCAATGTCGGATGAGATTGAAAAGCGTACGGGAAGGTTAGAGAAAGACGTTCACATGGTGAAAAATGGATGTGAAATTTGTGGAAGACCTTACTATGCTAGTGAGTGTGATCGTCAAGTGGAGGATGCCAATTATGCTCAATATGGCTATCCCAATAGTGGAATGAATTGGCAAAACCGCGGATGTCACACCCCACCTGCGGCGGAAACGCAGGGTATGATCGATTGGCGATCGTCATAACACAAGTAGTTACAATTAGAGATAATCTATATGAAAAAGAAATAAATATAGTGTGTCATGACATCGCCACATACAAGAGGGACCTTGTAATGTAACTACGCCAGTCACTACATTCAAATAAATAACCGAAGTATCAAACATCATACAAAATCCAAATGATAAACAACGGCAAAACGCCCCAACGAATAGTTCAGTACAAAAGAAAAAAAAACGTAGAGTGCCCCAAATGCAATGCAAGCCTAGGGAGGTCTTCTAAGTCCAATCCTGATAGCTAGTCCCTTAGTTCTGCTCATTACCTGAAAACAAAGCTTAAAATGTCAACACAAAGGTTGAGCGAGTTCATTGAGTAATTTAAGTAAAACCAGTTTAAATAATTTACGTAAGATAAAGAATGTTTCTACAAAAAGAAGTTTCCACTTATAGAAAGTTTCCTGAAATAGTAAGTGAGTCTCAAAATAGTAATAGCAGTTCAAATAGTGTAACTAATGCATAAGTAAGTAAAATAGTAACACACATCAGTAAGTCCCTCTACTGATCGTCAGTAATTACCTTAACTGACAAGAAGTGGTATCGGTAGTTACCTTAACCGATAGAATGTAGTCGTCAGTAGTTACCTTAACTGACTGTATGTCTTACGGGGTCGGTGGGGAACGGTCCACACAGTAAGACTAAGCAAGATGCGACCATGTAGCCCTTTGGCACCATGGTCTGTCGTCACTAGTAAGTATCTATACTAGCATGAATGAATGTAAGTTATATGGGGGGTGTCACTACAACGTAGTCACAAAATAGCAATCGTCTCATTTCAAACAGTTTTTACATGCATTAGATTTTTGTTACACTTTAGTAGTTGAATTGTTTATCAAAACAATTTCATAATGAAAAGCATTTTAAGTAAGCTGTCTTCCCCCAATTTTGCACAAATAAGTGAAAACAGTAAAACATAGGGGCAATGAACTCACCTCGTGAATACGTATGTGATACTAAGCAAAAGTGTGTATATGAGTAGTGTATGTCACAACTAGTCCCGTCTAATAATGAGCTTCCCTAAAGTAGAAATTAATAACCGACAATAAGTTTACGATTTACGTTTTACTGCAACAATGTACGTAGGTTTGACCTACAACACAACGGAAGATTGAAACAACAAAGTTTGGAAATCTGCTGGCGCATTAGATGGTTTCAACTCACGAGCAGGTGTTTTCAAGACGACACAACTTGAGTTATAGAAATAGTTAATGAATGGATTTTATATTTACTTAAACTAGACGAAAAGTAATACAACAAGGAACTTTGAATCGTTTATATTGAATTAAGAATTTATAATTTACGGTGGTTGCAAAAAGGCTAGTTAGTTAGTTGTTACTTAAGTTGTTATTAATGTATTTGATCCCTAAAACATAATAAGGCTTTTATATAATTTCATAATCTGTTTGAAACATATTTATAATCCGTTTAACATTGGTTAACATCATTTATTCGTTGGCTAAGTCGTTACAATCGTTCAAATTATTAATCCTAATATAACCGTAAAAATTCAGTTTGACCAACGTTCAGTGTAAACGATATTCTGAGAGTTCCACAAACAATTGGACAACGAAACAAATTTTCCCAGAAAATAGACTCCGAGACCTATAACTATGGTTTAGATTTCAGTTCCAAATTCGAAATGGTTAAGTAGTTATAACCTTTTTAAAAACAGCAGCTAAAAACCAAATACTCAGCTGTACCAACGTCTACTAAAATTCAGTTTGCGGGAGATTGAAAAATAATTTAACGATATATCTTATATTTTTGAAACTTAGATTAGAGGGGCTACAACTTTCATTTTGATATCAGTTTCAAATATCAAATCTTTTAGGAGTTATTAAGCGAACAAGACAGCCTAAAGTTTCAGTTCAGCAAGTTTTATAGTTTACGTGTATTAAGGCGGTTCATCGAAATAAGCTTTACGTCTTCAGGTTTCACAATGTTTTTTTTTTTTTTTTTTGTATTCACGACCTGTAGGTCTGATTTATTCAATGTTGATATAGTTCAAGATTGTTCAAATTCATAACAAGATCAATTAGAAACACCATAAAAATAGTGGAACAAAAGATCGAAAAATAAATACGAGTTAAGGTTTATACCCTACGATATTTTCGAGGTTTATGCACCGATCGAACCTCTGACTTCTGGACACGATGATGAGCAGTTGACACGACACTCAAGACGCGGAGTAATTCGATCCCAACGGCTGTCCGAAACCGGAATTTCAAACAACATAAAAACAGTTTAGTATGTTATGTAAATTATGTAGTTTCGACTAGCGACAATAGCACACACATACTTACGTTTGCTGGGTTGAATGATGATGATGGTGAATATTGGAACTCCTAGAATCCAAGAACGGTGGCTGTCAAGAAAAGGGATGTCAGTTCAAACAACACACCACCAGAATGTTATGATTAAAACACAAGTTATACAATGCCAACACTAGGTGCGGCTTAATGAATTCGAGACTTGAAGCAAGTGAATACCTGGCACCTTCAATGGAGGATGATGAGTGACAACAAGGATGATGATCTTGATATGATGGGGCTGCCCAAACAACCCGATGCAAACCAGAAGGTGGGTGACGGCAACAAATAAATGGGTACTGTTGTGAAACAATAATGAACAAGAGATATAAGACAAAGAAGAATAGAGAATTGTATTATTCATCTCATATAGAGGTATGTATTTGTAGTTACAATATGAGATAAACTCTAAGAAAGATATCTACTAATATATAAATAAATATATTCTAAAGATAAGGACATCCATATCATAATTATCCATAACACTCCCCCTTGGATGTCTATTTACAAGATTATGCCTCGTTAAAACCTTACTAGATAAAACCTAGTGGGACAAAAATCTAGTGAGGAAAAAGAGTACATAATTGTTCAATACGCTTGGGGATGTTGCCTCATTAAAAACCTTGCCAGGAAAACCCAATGGGACAAAACCACGGTCAAGGGAAAAAGAGTGCAACGCGTATTTCTCCCCCTGATGATCACATCACTTAAGTTCTTTGAGTTGACACAATCAAATGTCATCTCTACATAATACATATATAGTTTGTGAACGACTAATATGATAATCAACTACATTTCCCCATAATGATGATATATCAACCATATCTCGGAGATAACATTTCGTAAGTAATAACATCTCATATAAGCAACTCAATGCTTCAATATCAATCATATATGGTACTTCAGGACCATTAATATCATAATCATTTTTGGTTGTCAAAAGGGGTCATACCAATATAAAGTTATCTCTTAACCATTTAAGTGTCCAATGCATGATTGTTGTTAGTGTGTAAGGATTTCATCCTTCACATGGTAAATATATAACTCAAGATAAAACTTATATCTTTTTAAAGGTATTTCCTTTCGCATTACTTACATGACTAATCAATCGCCTTTAGAATCTCATCAAGAATTCCAGATGTAGTCATACATCATAATTATAACATATATAGATCCGGATCTCTTTATTAACTGTGTGCACAAACATAATTATTAACAGCTATATCAATATAAATTATCATGGCGACTGTATCACATATATCATCATTATTCAGTCGATATAAGGACTTTTTCATTTAATCAAATAGTGTTCTCGAGAACTTTTCTTATATGCTTCATGCATTTATATCGTGAGCCATGCTTCACACATTTTATATCCTTCAATAAATCTCAATACCAAGTGAGCTCTTACAATATTCATTAGACACGAATCAAATATCTTTTATATTGCCAGACTTATAAGATATTATTACAAATCGTTGCATCCACCACTTTATAATACATCTCATTGTAATCGAAAACGAGTCTTTGCAAAATCTTAATATATCAATCTTGCCTTATATCATATAATCTCAAATAAACAAAAGACCGCTTTATAATACATATTCAATTGTATGGACTTCAGGTCCCAATATATCTCTTACTCCGAGAGACTTCAATTTTCATTTATACTTGCGTCTTTTCCATATTAGCCAATCAATTCTATCTCTGCACTTCTGGGCAGGTATGCTTTAACGATCCTCTTTAATATTCAAAAATATCTAGCGCTATATTATATAAAAATTATTCACGACGTCGATTTCCCTTTTCTTTTGATTCCATATTTTCCTAGACATGATATAACATATTGAGATCTCTTTATATTTTGGTACCTTAGGTTCTTCTGGAACCATCATGTCTAGTTACTCTTCAGGAGTATCTTTCGGGGTCTTTATTACCACGATTTAACCATCTTAACTCATTGCTCCTTTATTTATTTCGAGGATTTTTATTTGGAATCAATTACTCTACCACGCTCCAGGCGTGCTGTAGATTTATTATCAATCATATGATGTCCTTCAAGGACACATTTTAGTCGGAGCATTGGCAGCTAATATACGTGACATTGGTCACTCTCTTTGGTCAGTAAATCGATCTGGCGATTACTAAATATGACAAATGAATTATCTCATGAACTTCTGGTTCATATTGTTTAATATGAGGATCGGTAATTCATTGCAATCTTTCTCAACTTTAGCTGCACATTCTCTCCCCCTAATGTTGGGATAATTAATTTATTACAACCATTTAATCATGCCATAAACCAATCTCCCCTTGATGGCATATTAAATTGTAATTATGTTTATTCATACCAAAAACATAATCCCAACATTCTTTTACGTCCCATATTTATGCGTTTTGGTGGAGCAACTTAAACATATATGCATAATCAAAATATATATTGGGAATTACTTCTGACCAAAAATTAATCATAATGGGGGGTAATCATCACAAATATTGGATTGATGCGAATTTGTGTTCTTTCATGTAAATACATGGCCCCAACAAATTCCATGTGTTTTACTCTCATAATTATTGGCTTTGCAATCAATTGAAGGCGCTTGGTAAGCGTTTCAACAAAAACAATTTGCGTAAGACACACTCAATGTCAACACTTATTCTAATAATCATTTATAAAAAAAAAATTGAAGTATATTCACCACTATTGCCAAAAAGAATATGATAATCTGGAATAATGTGCTAGCTGTCTCATTAGCTGAGTCACTAATCATGCAAACTTCAATTTGCGACTTGATGAACATTTAGACGATGCATCGATTTAAAACTCTAAATGCTCCATGATATGGGTGTATAGCATATTCATACCCCTTTTATAATTTCCAAAAATATGGGATGCAGTCCCTACTCTAGTTGGCAATTTAGTTAACTTCTTTTGAGAGAATCAACACATGTAAAATCATACGTTTTAAGAATCTTCTGGTTCTTTTATATATTCTCATAATCATTGACTCGGGATGGTATAACCGGTCATGCCAATCCATAAAATATCAAGGTCCATAAACTTCAGGTTATGACCAAATAATTACGGTTCATAAATTCACTTGTCTTTATAGAACACAAACTTTGGTCCATATACTACTCACATTGAAAAACATATTTCTAAACATATATGTTTAACATAAGATATTTACAAATCACTATTTGTCATATTCTCAAAACATATATTATAATGCATAACAAAATAATACGCACAGTGTAGGTAAATTTGCTATGACACTTTTATCTTTCTTAATCATGTATCCTTGTCTCTCCACTTCTCGTGGCAATAACACCATGTGACAATAATACCAAGTTAATTAACCCAAAGCACATCCATATATAAACCTCTACATTGATATTTACAATTTATATGTTGTCACATTCACTTTAGGATATGGAGTAGAAGCTCACTATATCTCTCAAACGAAAGCAAAACCGCTTCAAATTCAATTAAATAATATGTTCTCAATATTGCTACTCCGGGAGTATGCTATATATCATTATGTACTGGTCAAAATATCTCTACTTCCCATTACTTTAAATCCAAACCAAATTGGAGTAACACTTATTAAACAAAGTAAAAAAAATGCGGTTATTGAAGCTTAGAGGTCTAAAAGAAACTCTAATCAAATTTATTAAATCTCTTTCCAACATTTTTTACAAGATGTTGTAATTTTGTAATATATTTCAAATTTAAATAATTATTTTCCCCCACCATATAATACTTATCTAACAAAATATGTTTTGATAAAAAAAATGGTCTTACTATCGGTTAAAAAAAATACGACTCCAAGGCCATCCAGTAATTGAACACATATTAGCGATATCCGTATAACCAAAAACACATGTAACTGTTTTCGATGATCTATGTAAATTATAAAATATATGTTTACTTTTTCTTGATGTAGTCAATATAATATAATACCCTATTAAATGATCAGACTTTGATACAATCATACTATTTAGATCAATGATATTTACCTTATCGTAAACGTAATGTAGTTTGTAAGCTTCATGAAAGTCAAACGTATCACACCAATGCTTTTGTAAGCAGATTCCTTCTCCTTGGTCCTTACTTTGCGAAGGCATTTCTTCTTTTGTCCGTGAACTTTAATGACCCTTTTTCATATACCGAACTCAAATCTAGGTCTATAAACTTCTGGTTTATGACTAAATAACCATGATCCATAAACTTCAGGTTTATGATCATATATAACCACGGTCCATAAACTTCAGGTTTATGACCAAATAAACATCGTCCATAAACTTCTTGTTTTATGACTATATTTCCTGAAATTGCACATGAGTTTTTATGCCATATAATACAAGAGAATTATCATTTTAATCCTTTTCTCATGACAAATTTATATTTACTCTTCACGAGCTTTCAATAAATTCCATAATATTCGATATAATACTCATGTGATATATTCTCAAAAACATACTTATTCACCAAACAAGATTTTTTATATAATCAAAACATATAGATCTATTAACATCAATAACAAAACATCAATAACAAATCATACAAATGGTGATTAATAATATTGTGACAATTACGTCAATCACGTCTAACACTTCAATAGATGTTGTTACATTAAGCAAAATCAATTAGACATATTTCATAGTTTTTCATTCCAAACTCATATTTTCGTTTTTGTAACACGTGTATCTAACACAGTCAACTCATAAATTATACAGTTAAAAGTTTCAACTATTATCATCAATTCTAATCATTAATATACATCTATACAAAACTTTTGTTGAAACATGTATAAACAATTAATAAAAAAAAATCATACCAAAGCATGCTATCAAATAACTATCATATTTATAAACCAATATTTTTAATCAGTATCACTTTATTTTCATGCCATGTGCATATAATCTTAATTTTGCTCATCTCAATTTGGTTAGTCGATATACATCATATGACAAATTACCACTTTTCAATAGGGTTATAGTTGATGTAAAAATAGAAAGGTCTTTATTATTCTATATCTAAACAATCATAATAAGATATCCAAAGTTAATATATATGAACTCATAAAATATAACCACAACTAAAGGCAACTTAGAAGATATTTATTCCTTTGATGAAATCTTTAAAGTTATGAACAAAAATTGTGTATAATCTTATAGTTTTAACAAATCATGAATCATTAGAAGCATATTTAAACTCAATCTTAAATAAAAATATCATTCAAAAATGGCTATATAAACATGTTAAAACACAAGATCGCATAATAAATTAAAGTAGTAACAAAAGAATGATAAGATCATAGTTACATCACATGGTCACTTAACGATCAAACTAGATGGTTCTTAAAGGGAATATATAAGCTAATATAAAGAGTTCTCCATGACCAGTTTTTAAATATTCATTATTTAATTGAAAAATCTAATAATAAGATCGTGTAAATACATCAAGTTAAGTTATTAGTAAAAAAAACCCAATATTCCTTTAAGTTTTAATTTAAAACATACCAATAAGTTATAAACTTATATATACAGAGAACCACATAATAATATATAGATAATCTGATTAATAGAAAAAGAATATATTATATGCTATTTAACAAAGCAATGAGATCAAAGGAGGAAGAAAAAAATCACCTTCAACCGTAGATGCAGATACGTGGCCTTTCTCCATTTTTTAATATTTTCTTTTTCACAAAAGTAATAATATAGAGACGAATAAAAATAATATTTAGTAAAGGTTGAATATAGAATTTGTTACCCAAAGCTATCTTCGTGGTCAAAATCTTGTCTGATAACTCCGTTATAACTCCGTTAGAATGTGTAATTTGACTTCAAGTTGAATATTTAACTTCAAATCCGAAAACTCAGATCGAGCGTGCTGATAACGTGTTGTGAAACAATAATGAACAAGAGATATAAGACAAAGAAGAATAGAGAATTGTATTATTCATCTCATATAGAGGTATGTATTTATAGTTAAAATATGAGATAAACTCTAAGAAAGATATCTACTAATATATAAACAAATATATTCTAAAGATAAGGACATCCATATCATAATTATCCATAAGAGGTACTAGGTTTTTAGTTTATTTTATTAAGAATGATATGCATAGAATGTATTATAGAATAACATCATGTGCATATTTTATTTTATTTTTTGGTGTGGGGAAGCCGGCTGCTTAGCCCAAAAGAAAAGCCTTATGGCCAACTAGCATGGCCCAACACACACACACACACACACACACACACACACATTGTTTTATAGTCCGGTAGTGGAAAGAGTTCGTGAAACGGATCGTATGCTAAGAGTTTTCTCGGGAATTCTAGACGTATAAAGAGTTAATTAACATTATGGAATAAGATTCTCAATTGTTAATTTAGTTTACAAACAAAACTACAAGGCCACTATAAGTGTACGAGATTAGTTCACTAAGTCGAGTAGCTCATCTATCGGGGTTCAACTAACTGTGTACCTAAAGTAACATAATTCTACATACGTAAAGAAATACACACATGAAATCCAACACATACACAACCAAGCATAGTAATGACTTTTAAAGATAAAAGTTTAAAGAAAACCGGTAATGAGCTAAGGGCACAAGACTAACCAGAGTGTGAAAGTGACGGTTGTCACAACGGAGGTAACTACAACCGTGGTGACAATCGAGATAATGGATGGCAAAGAAACAACACGATATCTCCGCCAAGACCAGGATATGATAACATCCATCGAAGGATGAAAGAGATCAAGATTTGAAAGATTTGATGAAGACATTCATTCACACTTAAAATGCGAAGAATGAAACAATGACAAATCAAATGAAGGTAATGAATGATCATGTCGAGCAAGGACAAAGAAATTAGCAAGCTGCGATGCAATATTTGGAGAGGAGGTTTGATAGTATGAACAAGCGCTTCTCGAATAGGCCACCGAGTCAATTACTGAGCAACACTCAACAAAACCCAAGACCTCAAAATAATCAAGGAAACAATTCAAACAATCAAGGGTTAAAGTATCAACCTCCAGGGATGAGAGACGGGCATGTTAACACAATTCCAACACGCTCGGGTGCTAAGTAAGGGGGAAATCAAGAGGAAAACGACGAAGAAACTTTTTCGGAAAAACAACCAGGTATTGTGCCGCAGTCATCCACATTGCGACGCAGTGACCAAGGTTACGGGAAATTCTTTTGAAAAATATCCCATTGCGACGCAGTCACAAACACTGCACCGCAGTGGATAGTTAGACCGCAAAAGACGTTGTCGATGATTTGGAGGTCGAGGATGAAGAGGAGGAAGAACCTAGGGTTCAATCTGAAGTAAAAACACCGAAACCAGCTGAAGATCCTCCAATCAAACCATACAAGCCAAGAATTCCATATCCTCAACGATTGAGGAAGGAGAAAATGAAGGAACAATATGGTAAATTTTGTGACATGATTAAATCGGTCAATATTAATGTTCCTCTTGTTGATTTGATTGCAGGAATGCCGAATTACGCGAAGTTCATCAAGGAACTTATAACGGAGAAAGGGGAGTCATTGGAATCACAAGTCTCCTTCTTAAATACGGAGTGCTCGACTTTGATCAAGAATAAACTTCCACCAAAATTGGACGATCCAAGGAGTTTCCTTATAACTTTCAATTTAGTAAGACCTATAGTTGTAATGCATTTGCGGACTTAGGAGCTAGCATCAATTTACTGCCATATTTAATATCGCATATTTATACGTTTATTTATATGCGATATTTGGTCGATTTTCGTATTAAACATGATGGATAGGATAGGTTTTTGCATTTATTTGTGTGGAAAGTTGTTTTATTCACTTTACAGGTTTATATGATCGGGAAGTGGATTTTGGACGAGAAATGAGCTTAAATGACGAAAAACACACAAAATGGTGAAGATGTCAGATCATGCGACGCACCAGTAGGGGATGCGCCGCAGTCAACGCAAGTCAACGGGAGAAGGAACTGGTCACGAAGTCGGTGTGCCGCATATATCATGGGGGTGCGACGCACTTAGCTTTTGTGTTGGTTTCAAACAAGGATTGTTCACGGTGCGACGCAGTTGCTAGTGGGGTGCGGTGCAGCAGTTAGAATTTCAATTGTACTCGAAAACGGATTTCTATAATCGGTTTAAAATTTTTAGGATTCGAGAGGACCTAGTAATAATAACTTAGGTAATTAAACGTGAACGAGTAAGTCTAATTAATAAGATTCGAGAGGACTTAGCAATTAGAGAAGTTATTTGAGAGGAAACTTTATAAGATTGAGTCATAGAACACCGACTTGTTGATAGATGCTTAATTATATAAATTCTAACTGTATTCGAGAGGAACATTATAATTCGAAGTAATTAAAGTTAGTAAGGTATTCGAGAGGAGTTTTACTATATATAAGAAGTTTAATTATACATTTAATTACGTAAACTTAATTAGATCTCAAGTGAAGTATCAAACGAGTGTTTTTCTCCATAAATTGATAACAAACACATACTTTTCTTAAAAAATTATTATAATCACCTTTTAGTTTAAATAGTTAATCATTCGTGACAACAAAAACCCAAAAACAAACTTAGTATGATTAATTCTTAATTTAAAAGCTAAATTAGTCCCTGTGATCGAACCTTTACTTACTTTTGCTATATTACATACGAATAGGTACACTGCCTATAGTGTGTAATTAAGTTAAATAGTAGGTCGAGTTTTTAAGACTAGATTTTACACATCAAGCTTTTGGCGCCCCTGCCGGGGACTGATTTTTAGTTTTTGTTTCGAATTTGTGATACGATCCTTTTGAGTATTAACATACTTGGAAGTTACTTTGAATTGTTATTACAATGGTGCGTTTTACGGTTTTCTTGTTTTTGTCTTTGTAGGTACTCAGGTAGTTGATGAACACAAGCTCTTCGGGATTACCGCTCATAAGTCCTATATCAAATCCAGGAGTATGGAGGAAGCGAGGCAAGAAGAAAGCAAACACATCAATTCTGATTCCACCAACATTTGGGCCTTTCTCACTAGTCAAATTTGAATATATTACGTCTTTAGAAGGACGAGGAAGTAATACAGATTATGAGGTTGAAGAGTTTATTTTTGAAGATAAACCTGAACCGCAAGCAGCTATGGATCCAGTGGACATGCCGATGCACCGACAGGCTGCAGCCATTGTAGTACCAGCCACCAGAGGTTCAACTATTACCACCCCGGACTTGGGTGAAGATTTCGTTGTCAAGGGTCATCATCTCAAACACATCTAAGAAAACACATTCGATGGACGATACCATGCAGATCCAAATAAGCATGTCGCCAAATTCAACGAGCTATGCGAGATGTTCAAGTACGGAGAAGGAAAAAGCAATAGTGTCAAACTGAGGTTGTCCCCTTCGTCTCTCACCGGAGATGCGAAGGTTTGGTTTGAAGAATTGGAAGAGAAATCAATTACAACGTGGGCACAAATGCGAGAATCCTTCATCAAAAGGTTTTTCCCACCCGGCTTGGGTAGGAAATTACTACGAGATATTCGTGGTTTTCGACAAGAAGATGGGGAGACATCTACTGAAGCATGGGCAAGATTGAAAGAGATGCTTAGGATTTGATGTGGTCATGTATTGGGCAAAGATATCATTGAGATTTTCTTTTACGGTTTAACCAAAGAGTCACAAAACGAGTTGGATTTAGCCGGAGGGGTATATTTTATGTATAATTCCACAAACGAAGCATACAACTTGATGGAGGATAAGTTGGTAATCAGTTTATCGAGGGAATACCGAGACGATGGTAGAGGTCGAAGAGAAAGAGGACATGTTTCCCAAGTGGAATGTAACAACGATACTTCCATTATATTAAAAGAAATCAAGACGATGGCAAAAAAGCTCGATAAAAGAATGGATTATCTGGAAAAGGAGGTACATGTGATCAAGCATGGTTGAGAAAATTGTGGAGGATCGCATTATGTGAGTGATTGTCGAGTGGAGGATGCCAATTACGCAAATTATGGCTATCCGAATCGGGGAGCAAATTGGCAAAACCGCGGGGGTAACTACAACCGTGGTGAAAATCGAGATCATGGTTGGCAAAGAAACAACACAAGATCGCCCCCAAGACCAAGATATGATCCACCAAAGAACGAAGACGGAGATCAAAGCTTGAAGGATCTAATGAAGACGTTCATTCACACTCTTAATGCAAAGAATGACGCAGTAAAAAATCAATTGAAGGTATTAAACGATCACATCGAGCAAGGACATAGAAATCAGCAAGTAGTGATGCAAGACTTGGAACGAAGATTTGATCGCATGAATGATCGGTATTCGAATAGGCCACCGAGCCAATTACCGAACAACACGCAACCGAACCCGAGACCACAAAATGTTCAAAATAATCAGGGTTCGAAATATCAACCTCCTGGAATGAGAGAAGAACACGTGAACGCAATCATGACACGTTCACAAACTCAGTTTGGAGGCAATAGGGGCGAAAACAAAGACGAAGGAGCTGCTGAATTTCCAGGTAGTGCGCCGCAACACCCTTCAGTGCGACGCACCCCCTGTGAGTTTGAGCAAGCAGATTTCGAGAAAAATCTCGGTGTGCCGCATCAGTCAGGAGAACCCATTTCGGACGATTTTGAGATCGAAGACGAAGAGGAAGAGGCACCACAGGTTCATTCTAAGGCAAAAACACCAGAACCAGTGGAGGAAGTACCAATAAAAACTTTAAAGCCACGTATCCCATATCCTCAACGTTTGAGGAAGGCAAAAATGAAGGAACAATACGGAAAATTTTGCGATATGATTAAATCCGTACATATTAACGTTCCACTTGTTGATTTAGGGATACCGAATTACGCAAAGTTCATCAAAGAGCTTATCACGGAGAAAGGAAAGTCATCGGAAGTACAGTCTGCTTTCTTGAACGCAGAGTGCTCGGCTGTGGTGAAGAACACAACACCGCCAAAGTTGGACGATCCGGAGAGTTTCCTTATTACTTGCAATTTTAGTAAAACCTATAGTTTTTATGCATTGGCCGACTTAGGAGCTAGCATAAATTTAATGCCACATTCATTATATGCTAAACTTGCTTTAGGAGAGTTAAAACCTACTAGAATAGGTATCCGTCTAGCCGACCGATCATTTCAATACCCAATAGGAATTGCCAAAAATATACTAGTTAATGTATGAAAATTCACGTTCCCTATTGATTTTGTAATTCTAGATATGGAGGAAGATTGTACTGTGCCACTTATTTTAGGTCGACCATTTTTAAACACCGCGGATGCTATCATTCGTGTCAAAGACAGGGAGATTTCATTGGGGGTTGGGGACGAGCTTAATTTTTCTTTTGATAAAGCTCAGAAACATTCATACTCAACTGATGAAACCTGTTTTCGTGTTGATGTTATTGATGACATGTTTGACCTAGATGTGAAGGAACATCTTGGAGCGGAAGTTTCAGTTGACGATGAGGAAGATGAGGAGCTCGAGGATTTTGATCCCATATTGCAAAATGAACTTGAAGCATTTGAGAAAACTTGTTCTAGCATGACATTGGAGAAATCCTATTTGGATTTGGACTTATTAGAGATTGAATCTTTAATAAATAATCTGGGTGTGATATCGCTCATTTATATGACTATTTCATCGCGATATTCATTGTGTTTTGTGTCCCAAACGTAATGGAAAGGCCCCTTTTATGCTTATGTTTTGTGAAGTTATGTCTTAGGTTGAGTTAGGTGCTTTTGGAGCAAAAGTAACGAGTTTTTGGAGCTTAAAATGAAAATGGACAAAGCAACAGGGACAAGCGACGCATTGGAGGGAACTGCCCAAAGCATTCGCCTCGGAAGTGGGAATGCGCCGCATTCCCATGACAGGCGGCGCATTCCCTGGCTTGACAGTTACTTGGCAGTTTTTAATTATTAATCATGGAACATCAAAAGTCTATTAACACTCCACAAATAGACAGACGTTGGAACACAGAACCATCATCATTTTCATCATCTTTTGGGCAGAATCATCATATTGGAAGCATTGAAACAATTGTTAATTTCGTTTTTACATCAAACATTCGTAATTTCGATTTCGTTAGTTACTTGGAGACTTTTTGGGAATTTGTTACTTACGCTTGGTATTGATCTTTTATCATTTTTATTGCAATTTGAATCATGTCTTTTACATATTTGATTGTGTTTGTTACAATTATGAGTAGCTAATTTCTTTAAACGTTTGCTTGGATTTTGTGATCGTTTATGTGTTAGATTTTGTTTGTGAAATTAGAATGATGTGTAGAGGTTAATCGGGGATCCGTTTGGGTTAATATCTTAATTATCTTGTTAAAATTGTTTATACTCTTATTTGGTAATCTAAAAACGGGTATTCGAAAGGAATCCGTAATTTTTACTAAAATAGGAACGAATTAATCGGCCGGTCTTTAGTTGATTATAAGTTTATGATATTCGAAAGGAATCATTAACAACCATTTAAACAAGTAGGTATTAACACGAACGCTAGCTACTAAATTAAGAGAAATCGGTTTAGGAGTTAGTAAGCTATTCGAAAGGAAGCTTATAGGTTAATTCTCACACATCGGCTTGAAACTTTATGCACAATTACTTGAGGTGTTAACGGTATTCGAAAGGAATCGTTGCATGGTTAGGTAATTGGAGAAATCCGATATTCGAAAGGAACTTAGGATTTTACATTAGAAGTTTATCGACATTTTCACACTTAAGAAATAACACATATTCGTAAACGGTCCAAGCAAGCGTCTTTTTATCCATATCTGAATTCAAGAATATTTTCATTGTTAGTATAATCAAGTCTTCTTAAGCCTAAAACCCACTTGTTACTTGTTACGTGTTATTATAAAACTAAAACTTTCAATTATAAATAGTCCCTGTGTTCGAACCCGATATTTGCCAATACTATTTTACAAACTGACAAGGGTCCACTGCCCGTGTAGTAATCTAGTAAAGGTTTATTTTCGGAAAACTAGATTTTTCACATCAAGTTTTTGGCGCCGCTGCCGGGGAATTGATTTAGTTGAAGTTTTTAGTTTCTTGTTTGATTACTTGTTTGAATATTTTTCACGGGTATTTGTTTGTTTTGTTGTGATTTTCAGGGTTATTGATTGTGGATGTACACGAGGTCCCAAGGGAAACAAGTGCATAGTCCTCTTTCGGATCCGGAAAAACTTTTGAGGAAACGAGGTTTAGGAGCAGCCGCATCAGTGGTTTATAGTGAAAACGATTCTTCCGAGGAAGAAGTAGAAGTTGTTTTTGAAGAAAAAATGGAGGATGGAGAAGGAGAAGGACCTTTGGTCAACAACAACCCACCCAACCCTTTTGACATACCGATGATCAATAGGAACCAAATAGTTCCACAAACAAATGGGTCGGCCATTGTAGCACCGGACTTGGGGGCTGACTTTTCCGTTAAAGGTCACCACCTCAAGATGATTCAAGATAGCACTTTTGACGGGCATTTCAAGTCCGACCCGCACAAGCATGTAGCGCATTTCATGGAGACGTGCAAAATGTTCCGATATGGAGCGGGTCAAGAGGAAAGTGCGATGTTAAGTTTGTTTCCATCGTCTCTCACGGGAGAGGCGAAAACATGGTTTAATGAGTTGGAGCAGGGTACAATCGAAAGCTGGGAAGCAATGAGAGAGATTTTTGTGACGAGATTCTTCCCACCCATTTTAAGAAGGAAACTTTTGAACCAAATCCGTTCTTTTCAGCAATGGGACAACGAGACTATCACGGATGCATGGATTAGACTTAAGGAATTGTTGAGGAATTGCCATGGACACGATTTGGATCGGGAGGAAGTGATAGACATCTTTTACTGTAGTTTGGATGGTCGTTCCCAACATGATTTGGATCTAGCGGGTGGTGGTAGTTTCTTATATAAGTCACCGAATGAGGCTCACCGAATGATGGAAGATCAAGTCCAAGCTCGAATTGCTAGGGACCGAGTTACTAGGAATAGAAGAGTAAGGGGGACGGTAAACCAAGTCGAAGAAGGAGGTAGTAGTGGTAGTAACAAAGAAGTGGTGAACGAAATTAAGTCCTTGGGTGATGAGATGAAAAATAGAATGGGTCGTTTGGAGAAGGACGTTCACTTGGTGAAAAATGGTTGCGGGAAATGTGGAGGACCTCACTACACGGACGATTGTGAGCCAAAAACCGAAGAAGCAAACTATGCCAACTACGGGTATCAAAATCGAGGAAGTAGTGGGTATGGAAATCAAAACCGGGGTAATAGAAATGAGGCACGATTTCAACCAAATCAATCTAAACCAAGAGAGGGAACCGAGGAACCAAGCTTCACGGAAATGATGAAGGATTTTGTCCACTCCCAAAAAGCAACAAACGATTTGTTAGCTAACTCCATGAGGGGATTTACCGATAAATGGGAGCAAAACCAAAGGAACACTCAAGCCAATATGCAGGATTTAGAACGGAAATTTGAAAGGCTAAGTGAGAAGTTTTCAAACCGACCAACGGGTCAAATGCCTAGTTCTACCCAACCAAACCCGAGGCAAAACCAAAAAAATAACGGAGGTTCGTCAAACCAAGGATCGAAATACGTACACCCAAACAATCGGGATGAACATGTCAATGTGGTTGAGACTCGATCAGGACCTAAGTATGGGGGAAGTAGAGAAAATGGGCTGAACAACAAGAAAAATCAAAACGGTGCTGGAACAAGTGAGAATGGGCCGCCTGTCATGGGAATGCGGCGCATTTCGACTTCCGAGGCGAATGCATTGCCTCATTCACCACCTGTTGCGTCGCTTGTTGCCCAGAATGCCCCGAATGCGCCGCCTGTCATGGGAATGCGTCGCAATGAGCCTGTTGACAGTGATTCGGAAGACGAAGAAGAGATTGAGATGGAGTCGAGGCCCGGGAAGGAACCAATGGTTCCTAGCAAAGAAAAGGAGCTGGAAATTGAAACAAAAGGAGCATATAAGCCACATATCCCATATCCGCATCGGCTTCGAAAGGAAAAGAAAAAGGAGCAATACGGAAAGTTTATTGAATTAATGAAAACCGTTAAGATTAATGTTCCTTTAGTTGATCTTATTGCAGGTATGCCTAATTATGCGAAATTCATGAAGGAACTAGTGAGCGGAAAAGGGGATTACATGGAGAAAATCACCGCTTTTCTAAATGCCGAATGCTCGGCTATTGTGAAGAGGTCTATTCCACCGAAGCTTGAAGACCCAGGAAGTTTTTTGTTAACTTGCACGTTTAATGATAATTTTACTTTTAGTGCGTTAGCGGATTTAGGGGCAAGCATTAATTTAATGCCCAACTCTATTTATACTAAACTTTCTTCGGGTGCTTTAACACCAACACGTATGAGCATAAGATTGGCCGATCGATCTTATCAATATCCATTGGGTATTGCCGAAAATATGCTCATACGGGTTGGAGAATTTTTATATCCCGTAGACTTTGTGATTCTCGAGATGGAGGAGGATGAAAAAAGTTCCTCTCATCTTGGGTAGACCATTTCTAAATACCGCGGATGCTATCATCCGGGTTAGGGATACTGAAATTTCTTTGGGTTTGGGTGATGAAAGGGCAACATTTTCTCTAAATCAAGCTATGAAACATTCTTATTCTACTGATGAATCTTGTTTTAGAATTGATGTTATAGATGAAGCGGATTATGATCTCGATTGGGAAGGCATTTTGGAAGAGGAAGCGGAGATGGAAATGTTGAATGCTATTGGGAAGGAAGAGGAGGATGAAGAGCAAAGCTCAAGTGAAGTGAAGGAGCTAGTGATTAACGAAGGGGCGAGGATCAAAACTTCCATTGAAGATCCCCCGAAGGACTTGGAACTTAAACAATTACCTGAACATCTCGAGTATGCATTTTTAGATGGTAATTCTAGTCTCCCAATTATTATCTCGTCTTCACTTTTGGAAGAAGAGAAGGTTAAATTACTAACGGTCCTTAAAAGCCATAAAAAGGCTTTCGCTTGGCGCATTTCGGATATTCCGGGTATAAGTTCAGATTTTTGTAAACATAAAATCAACTTTTTGGATGATGTAAAACTCGTTGTCCAACGACAACGGAGACTTAACCCGAATATGCAAGATGTGGTCAAGAAGGAAATTGTTAAACTTTTGGACGCAGGGATCATTTACCCGATAGCGGATAGCCCGTGGGTTAGTCCGGTACATTGTGTACCCAAGAAAGGTGGAATGACCGTAGTTATGATTGAGAAGAACGAGTTGGTGCCTACGAGAACGGTAACGGGATGGAGAGTATGTATTGACTATAGGCGGTTGAATGAGGCGACACGAAAGGATCATTTTCCCTTGCCATTTATGGATCAAATGATCGAGAGGTTGGCCGAGAATGATATCTATTATTTTCTCGATGGTTTCTCGGGGTATTTCCAAATACCAATAGATCCCGAGGACCAAGAGAAAACAACTTTTACTTGTCCGTTCGGTACTTTTGCTTATAGGAGGATGCCATTCGGTTTGTGTAATACACCGGGTACGTTTCAGAGGTGCATGATGGCGATTTTTCAGAATATGGTCGAGAATTCCATGGAGGTTTTTATGGACGATTTCTCGGTTTATGGGAGCACTTTTGACGGATGCTTAGAGAGTTTGGATAGGATGTTGGCACGTTGTGAGGAAACTAATTTGGTGTTAAATTGGGAGAAATGCCATTTTATGGTAAAGGAAGGGATTGTGTTGGGGCACAAGATTTCTAAAGCGGGAATTGAGGTGGATAGAGCAAAGATAGAAGTGATAGCAAAGTTACCACCTCCGACGAACGAGAAAGCGGTTAGAAGTTTCCTAGGACACGCGGGGTTTTATAGGCGATTCATTAAGGATTTTTCAAAGATAACTAGGCCTATGACTCGCTTGTTAGAGAAGGATACAAAGTTTGAATTTTCGGAGGATTGTGTGAAGGCTTTTGAGCTATTGAAGGAACGGTTGACAAACACACCAATCTTAGTGTCACCGAATTGGGATTTGCCGTTTGAACTTATGTGTGACGCGAGTAACTTTGCGGTAGGGGCTGTTTTAGGACAAAGAATTGACAAACATTTTCGGCCTATTTACTTCGCAAGCAAAACTCTCAATGAAGCTCAGCAAAACTACACTACTACCGAGAAGGAGTTATTAGCGGTAGTGTTTGCCTTCGATAAGTTTCGGTCGTATTTGGTACTTAGTAAAACGGTGGTATTCACGGATCATTCGGCATTGAAGTTTTTGTTTTCCAAGCTAGATGCGAAAACGAGATTGATAAGGTGGATTTTATTATTGCAAGAGTTCGATGTGGAGATCCAAGATAAGAGGGGTCGAGAGAATGTGGCGGCGGATCATTTGAGCCGATTGGAAAATCCTTGTCTTGGGGCTTTAAATGAAGAGGATATTCGCGACACTTTTCCGGATGAACGGTTGGCATTTGTTGGAAGGGTGTTTGGTGAACGGAGTCCTTGGTATGCCGACATAGCTAACTACTTAGCGGGTGGAATTGTTAGTAGAGAGCTCACTTATCAACAACGGAAGAAGCTATTTTCGGATGCCAAGTATTATTTTTGGGAGGAGCCGTTTTTGTTTAGGATGTGTGCCGATGGTATGGTGAGGAGGTGCATTTATGGAGCCGATACTAGGAGAATTCTTGATGAATGTCACCATGGTCCAACGGGAGGGCATTATGGTCCATCGGTGATGGGGAAGAAGGTGTTTGACGCGGGTTTTTATTGGCCTACCATTTTCAAGGAAGCACATACCTTGGTGAGGACGTGTGACTCGTGTCAAAGGCAAGGTACGGTTACGAGAAGAGACGAGATGCCACAGCAAAGCATACAGGTATGCGAGGTTTTCGACATTTGGGGTATTGATTTCATGGGGCCGTTTAAACCATCGAATAGGAATGTTTACATATTGGTGGCGGTGGATTACGTATCCAAATGGGTCGAGGCAAAGGCTCTACCCACTAATAATGCTAACGTGGTTATTGAATTTTTGCGAAGCTTATTTTGTAGGTTTGGCATGCCAAAGGCTTTGATTAGCGATCGGGGAACCCATTTTGCAAATGCCCAAATGGAGAAAGTGTTGAAGAGATACGGGGTTCAACATAGGTTTTCGACTTCCTACCACCCCCAAACAAGTGGGCAAGTCGAAAACACTAATCGGGCGATTAAGCGTATTTTGGAGAAGACGGTTCATAACAACCCGTCATTGTGGTCAAAGAAATTAGACGAAGCGTTGTGGGCATTTAGGACCGCTTACAAGACACCGATTGGCACCACTCCGTTCAAGATGCTATATGGGAAAACATGTCACTTGCCCATGGAGATAGAACACAAGGCGTATTGGGCGCTTAAGGAATGTAGCACGGATTTTATCGCAAGTGGTGAAACCCGATTTTTGCAACTCCATGAGTTAGACGAGTTGAGATGGAATGCTTATGAGAACTCCGCTCTTTACAAGGCGAGAACGAAAATGGTTCATGACTTGAAAATCCGGCGAAAAGAATTTAAAGAGGGAGACAAGGTGCTGTTGTTCCAATCTAAATATAAGTTCAAAGCACCAAAGTTGAAGTCTAAGTGGACGGGTCCTTATTTGGTGAGACAGGTCTTCTCGGGTGGCTATGTGGAATTGGGAACGGATGATGGCGGGTCATTTATCGTGAACGGTCAAAGAGTTAAAATCTATCGTGAGGAGGACGAGGAAAACGGAATGACGATGGAGGATGGGTTTCACCCATTCTAAGTGGAAAAGAACACCGAGGAGTCAAGCTAGTGACTCGAGCCAAAAACGAGCATTTGCGGGAGAAACCCCGGTTTGTTGTATCTTTTTCTTTCATTTTAACTTTTCTTTTCGTTATTTGCTATTTGTGTCGGTTTTGTTTTAGTAATTTTCAGTTTTAGTGATAGTTTGGTTAAACATAAAAAGAAAGAAGAAAAAAAGAGTTTAGAATTCGGTACTGGAGTCGGAATGCGCCGCCTGTCATGGGAATGCGGCGCATTTAACGCCAATTAGAAAATACAAAACGCATTCTCACTTCTCTCTAACCACCGGCGACTAAGGAGAAAAACACACACACTACCGAAATCGTCCATTTTTCCACTAATCTTCACACAAATCACTCAAATCAGCTAATGGGGAAATCGGTAAACATCTGTAACATCTTTTAATCTTTCCATTTTTCCATTTTTCAATTAGGGTTCTTAGGTTTAATTCAATTTGGGGAAAACTTTAGATTAGGTTAAATTAGGTTCCTATTTGTTATATAGTTGGTTATTTAGGTCACCATAGGTCGATTACATGTATTTTGTTGGTTTGATTTTGGTGATTTGGGGCTGTTAGATAGTTGTTCAAAGCCGTTGCTGTCGCCACCCCGAATGCGTCGCCTGTCACCCTACAGGCGGCGCATTCCAGCTTCAGTTTCTACATATAAAAAAAAAAAAAAAAATTTTTGTTTTTTGTTTAGTTTGTTACTAACATGTTTTGCTTCTTGTTTTTCTTAATGGGGTAAGCGTAGAGCAGTTATAACCGATGAAGAGGAAGTCGTGTACGAAACACGACGGGTTTACAAAATAAGTACCGCAGCTCGATTGATGAAGAATGAAACATACTCTTGGTTGAAGTGGCCCGGGGCCGATCAGAATAGAAAGATTCAGTTGAACAATCAGTTGGCAACCCTACAGAATAAAAAGGTTATACCACCCCGGTTCTTGGATTGGGATCTAATGACTACTTTGGGGATTGCGGAAGATATGGAATCTTATTTTATCACGAGGGTTGAATATGATGGGCATACCTTTGACATACCCATTTGGAAGAATGCATTCGAAGTCCGGGAACCCGTTTACAGAGAATGGTGCTTAGAGTTCTATGCTAGCATCGAGATTGATCAGTTTCCGGCAGACCAGAGTGAAATTTTTCGTGCTAAGGTTGTTAAATCCAGACTTGGGGGTCAAGAGCACCGGGTTTCGGTGGCGAAATTTGGATAGTTGGCCGGATTATATACTGAGGAGGAATTGGAGCAACCGGGAATGTCTCATTATGCCAGTAAGGGAAGCTGGACATACGAGCATGTTTATACTGACAAGGATAACATATGGATGGGATTGTCGGGGCGATCCAATTACAAGACCACCAGTAAAGTCGTTGATTTAAACGATCCAATGCTCCGTTTGCTACAGAAAGCACTAAGTCACTCGGTTAACCATCGCGCCACCCATCATGACAAGATTTATAAAGAAGATTTGTGGATGCTACATTACTTTGACAGGAGGATGCCCACAAAGTTTGTTTATTTACCGTGGGCGTTGGTTAAATACATGAGTGAGCAAGGAAGGGGAAGGAAGAATAGTAGCGGTATGTTATGTGGACACTACATTACCCGGATGGCAAAGAATTTGGGATTGGCTACTAATGCAAACATGAGGGGGTTGTCAAAAGCAGTGGATTGGAAGTGGATTACGAAGGGGGATTTGAAGCTGGGACACGCCATAAATAAAGCGGGGGAGTTTGCACGATCGGGAGACTGGGGTAGTGATGAGGATCAAGGTAGTGATGATGAGGATGAGACGGATGAGGAGGATGCTACGGAGCCACAGGCACAGGGGGGATTCATTGAGGGTACCACATCTCAGGCACCACCACCACCACTTGGCCCATTCGACTTTAACCCGATGATGCACGAGATGTATCGTATTGGGCGACAGGTGGACGCGACACAGGTTGACGTGTCTCATATTAGGGTGGAGGTCGATAGGACCCGCAGAGAGGTGAACCGGGTCGGGGAATACGCTCACTACCACATGGAACGCTACCAGCCTATGTGGGAGTACCTAACTACGACCCAATACCACGCGCATAATCCTGGGTCATCAAGTGGTTGGACCGAGTACAACCCGCCTCCATTGTTCAACCCGTTACCTCCCGATGCAGAAGAATGAGTGAAGAGATGAAGCCGCTTGTGGGGCTTATTTGTTGTTGTGTGACTTTGTCGTTTGAACTATTTATTTTCCGTTTGTGTTTGGTCATGTTTGGAACTATTTTTATTTTTCGTTGCTTAGGATGTTTTCTTTTATGCGAATTAACTTGTGTGCTTATGTGTTTTGTACCTTACCAAGTATGGCATTAAGTTCAGCACGTGCGGAGTAGATTCGGAAATCATGCCACATCCAACGGAACTCGCACGGTTTTGTTTTTCTTTCTTTCTTTTATTTTTGTATTTTTAGTTTTATTTTAATTTCCCTTAGTTTAGTTAGTTTTTCTTTTGATGGAACACATTAGGGACAATGTGTTGTTCAAGTATGGGGGGTTAGTCGGGAAATTAGTTAGTTTTGTCCCCTATATCCATTACGTTTATTTTAGTCCCATTTGAGTCATTTAGAGTCTATAAAAAAAAAAAAAAAAAAGAAAGATAAAAACGCTTAAATGTAGTTAGGGAAAATGATAGGGGCTTGTATATTTAACTTTATTCCGGTACTTTAACGTGAAATTGTTTAGGAACATCTTTAGTTAATAAAATACTTGTAAATAAGAATTTAGGTTTTCTAATGTTAGTGCCTTAAGTTTCCCTGAAAAATCAAAAAGATAGATAATCACTAGATATCCTTAGTACCGAGCCCTTGTAGTCCTTGCACCCTTTCGGGGGTAGTTGGGGAATCCTAGTATTACTTAAGCCATTGGAGAATTAGAGGCGAAGAAAAAGGCCATAGGTCTTTCCCGTCGACAAAATAGAAATTGATCCTCACTATAACGAAGACTCAAATCCCGTTATACCCGTTCACTTCAAAGAAAATATATAAACACAAATCTATAATATTTGAAGTGAACAAAAGTGAGAGGAAAAGAAAAAGATGAAGACTAACCAATTAATTCTCAAAAGAAAGAAGTACTCAAATGAAGAAAATGCTTAGTAATATTTTAAGGGTTCCCCCGAAAGTAAGGCGGTATAGGGGTCGGCTGTAATGGCTGATCGCTCTAACTTCGGTTAGAGAGTGAGGGAAAAGGGGTGATTATTTTGACATATCTAAACTAGGGGAAGAATTAGGAGTTAACTTTAGTAAATTGCGGTTTTTGTTTACTTAAGTAATTTAGTAGCTTTAGATGTTTGTAGTCGGTTTTACGATCTAGCAATTTCACGCATATCTTTATTTCTAACACCGGAATTTAGTTAAATGTTTGAGCCCGTGATTCCCTATCTTTTCTTAAGTTGTATGTTTTGTAAACTTGTTAGTAGGTTTGAGTCGGATTTGCTTAGGGACAAGCAAATGCTTAAGTATGGGGGGTTTGATATCGCTCATTTATATGACTATTTCATCGCGATATTCATTGTGTTTTGTGTCCCAAACGTAATGGAAAGGCCCCTTTTATGCTTATGTTTTGTGAAGTTATGTCTTAGGTTGAGTTAGGTGCTTTTGGAGCAAAAGTAACGAGTTTTTGGAGCTTAAAATGAAAATGGACAAAGCAACAGGGACAAGCGACGCATTGGAGGGAACTGCCCAAAGCATTCGCCTCGGAAGTGGGAATGCGCCGCATTCCCATGACAGGCGGCGCATTCCCTGGCTTGACAGTTACTTGGCAGTTTTTAATTATTAATCATGGAACATCAAAAGTCTATTAACACTCCACAAATAGACAGACGTTGGAACACATTTTTTATCATCATTTTTCATCATCTTTTGGGCATAATCATCATATTGGAAGCATTGAAACAATTGTTAATTTCGTTTTTACATCAAACATTCGTAATTTCGATTTCGTTAGTTACTTGGAGACTTTTTGGGAATTTGTTACTTACGCTTGGTATTGATCTTTTATCATTTTTATTGCAATTTGAATCATGTCTTTTACATATTTGATTGTGTTTGTTACAATTATGAGTAGCTAATTTCTTTAAACGTTTGCTTGGATTTTGTGATCGTTTATGTGTTAGATTTTGGGTGTGAAATTAGAATGATGTGTAGAGGTTAATCGGGGATCCGTTTGGGTTAATATCTTAATTATCTTGTTAAAATTGTTTATACTCTTATTTGGTAATCTAAAAACGGGTATTCGAAAGGAATCCGTAATTTTTACTAAAATAGGAACGAATTAATCGGCCGGTCTTTAGTTGATTATAAGTTTATGATATTCGAAAGGAATCATTAACAACCATTTAAACAAGTAGGTATTAACACGAACGCTAGCTACTAAATTAAGAGAAATCGGTTTAGGAGTTAGTAAGCTATTCGAAAGGAGGCTTATAGGTTAATTCTCACACATCGGCTTGAAACTTTATGCACAATTACTTGAGGTGTTAACGGTATTCGAAAGGAATCGTTGCATGGTTAGGTAATTGGAGAAATCCGGTATTCGAAAGGAACTTAGGATTTTACATTAGAAGTTTATCGACATTTTCACACTTAAGAAATAACACATATTCGTAAACGGTCCAAGCAAGCGTCTTTTTATCCATATCTGAATTCAAGAATATTTTCATTGTTAGTATAATCAAGTCTTCTTAAGACTAAAACCCACTTGTTACTTGTTACGTGTTATTATAAAACTAAAACTTTCAATTATAAATAGTCCCTGTGTTCGAACCCGATATTTGCCAATACTATTTTACAACTGACAAGGGTACACTGCCCGTGTAGTAATCTAGTAAAGGTTTATTTTCGGAAAACTAGATTTTTCACATCAGGGTGCAACGTTATTGGAAAGAAAAATTCCATTTGAGGAAGAGCTCGAAGATTTTGATTCAACATCGGAAAAGGAGCGAGCGTAATTTGACAAGTCTAACCCACACATGAAGCGTGAGACATCTGATTCGGGTTTGGGGGAAAACTGTCAAGGTATATCTCCCGATCCTTTTAATTTATTTTCTTTAACTTGTCGAGGAAAGGAAAATATTTGCAGGAATTTGAGGATATCGGGAATGATACATTATGGAGTAAATTTAAGAAGAAGGAATTCAATGTGAGCAAATGTGACGACGTTTGTGAAAGTGATTTCTGGATTTCGAGCTTGAAAAATAGCAAACGATTTATGGATGTTGGTTGAGCTCAGTGCACCGCATTGGCTGATCAGTGCGACGCACTAAGCCTCCAGACAGCTTGTTTTCGCTGTTTATTTGTGTGTTTAATGTGTTGTTTTGCTGTATTTTCTTATTTGTGATGTGTAGGGAAAGAGGGCACCGGAAGTGGCCGTAGGCGAGCACCGGCTCCGCCTACAGAGACTTTGAACGCACAAGCGATGACCCCATAAAGTCATCCTTGGTTGCGATGGACAGGGCGTACTCCGGAGAGAAAAGTTTCCCTGAATAACAGTTTGTGACAACCGTCTTAAATACAGGTCAAGTTCACTAACTATTAACCTCGAATACATACTTGTGATACTTGATAAAACTAATTTTATGTGTTACGTAGTTACGTAAGCATAACTCATTAAGCTAAGCTCTATGCAACTCGTGCAAAACTTTTAACGTAGGTTTTACGTTACATAAACTTTGAACGTGTGTGTCTCGGAATCGGAATCGGAACCGGATCAATAATTAAATCCTAATACCAAGAAAACATATAATGAACTTGCCTAAGTTCATTGCAAAATAATCGTAAACTCCAAACGAACGCAAATGCTTAACGATAACGTAAACGAAAAACGAAAAAGGCTGAAAATCAGCCCGGTGCGCCGCCCTAAGGACTAGGGGCGACGCACTGGAGTCCTGGACAGACTTTTTGTTTTAGTTGGTGGCTCACAATTTCATGTCCACACAAGCTTACACCTGTCCCAAAACGTGTCATGAGCTCCTCTAGGCCAGAAATGAGTCACCTAACATTTCCTTTACACCATTTGCCATATCCCATTCTTCCATTATCATCAAAACACACACCTATACACATTACTACATTTGCAAACACACACCACACCAAATCCTCTCAACTCCCACAATATTCCAGCAAGTTGTAAGTAATAATACACCTCCAATATCATAAAGCAAGTCGTTTTCTACATCAAGATTATCAAGAGCATTCATCAACTCGGTTACATACACCATTTTGGAGCCGAAATCACCATCAAGTCACTAGAAATCATCATCCATTCACTTTTATTTGGGTAAAATCACTTATCTTCACTTTTTCTATATGAATTACCACTTGCATGTCTAATCTATCATTAAATATAAGTTTTTATTAAGTTTAACATAAGAACACAAGTTTTTATAAGTTTATACATAGATCTTTATACATGTGGTTGTTAAGCTAAAAAGATTGTGATTATTTATAAATACTTTTAAGGTTTTATCACTGCATGTTTAAATCCACCATAAAAAAGTTAAGTTTTACAAAATAAACGATTTTTTCTAAAAACCAGTCGCCAGGGGCGCCGCCCCTGTGTCTCAGTGCGACGCCATGGGGTTGCTGGCAGATTACAAAATGTCGTTTACTTGAACTTGTTATTTTCTGAATATTTATTCAAGTGGTATTAATAAATTATAACTTATGTTAAGGTAACTTATTTTACATATAATCATTATATTAGGTTATTATGAGTTAAGGCATAAAATGTGGTTCTAAAATGTTCGGTTTTCAAGCGGGAAAGTGTAAATTTTATAGCGCGGAAGCGCTGTCCAAATTTCGTTAGACCAATTTAAGACACTTTAAAAATAAGCGTTTCGTTAACTAACGAGTATTAAAATTTACAAATAATAATACTTACACGAAAATTTGGTATATCCTAGGATTTCGGTGATTCCGGCACATTCCGAGTATATTCCGCACATATCTTATCTTCGCAACACGTGAGTTACAAACCCCTCTTTTAAACACTTTATACATTTTTGGGGTGAAATATGAGTCTTATGCTTAAAACGTTGTTTTGCATGCTTAAACGAGATACTCTTATGCTTGAACACTTATACTAAATGTATTTTAACATTGTTGAATGTTTTGCTAACATGCTGTGGACACTCTAGAAACTTATACTTTTATACTTATCGTCTTACACATGTGGATTTTTCCACCTCCGAGGTAATGACAACATATACTTATCGTCTTACACATGTGGATTGTTCAATCACTGAGGTAATGACAACTTTCCAGTGAACTTAAACTTATGTTCGTCATGTTGTGGATTTGTCCAACATGTACGTGTGATACCACTAACATTCCCACACTTCAAAGAGACATTAGTTGCTATTAATCCCTTTGGAAAGGAGCGTTAGTAATTGTGGATAGCGCTAGTAGGGTAGTTAGACCCTCACAACAACGTCAACAACGATTGTGCATGATTATTAATTGGGTAATCTTTGAGGCTTAGCAACGATCACTGGGCAATACACTAGGATCGTCACATAGCCGTACATTATGTGGACGATACCTACATACTTGAAACTTATGCCACGTTACCTAGTTTGGTACAACCCGCATAGGCAAAACTTATATACTTATACTTTACGCAAACTTCATGTGCGTCAAAACTTTATATGCTTATACTAAACATTGTAGCTCACTAACTACGTCTCCCGTAGTTAACATTTTACTCGTACTTTCAGGAAACGAGTAAGTAGAGATGACGCTTGTAGACTTTGGCTTGACGTATTGGATGACTTCAAGAAGGGGAATGATTTGGGTGGTTTGGATGTGAACACTTTTGTTTCGTAAACGCTATGTAATCTCAAAACTTAGACTTTGTAAACTTTCAATGCGTATCTTTATATAAAATTGGTACTTATCTATACACTTGCGTAGTGAATAACGTCGCGCTTCACATCCCGTGCTTCCGCTTTAGCGGGGTGTGACAGACTTGGTATCAGAGCCCAAGGTTATAGTGAATACCGATTTTTCAAAAACAAATCAAACTATAACTAGTTTTCTAAACAGAGAATTTTATTTAACCAAAACGTGAAAGCATTGTTTAACTTAAATTATTCGGAGCCTGATCAACTACGAATAATTTAGACTAAAGGATGCTAGAACGGGATTGGTAAACATTTTAAACAAACATTCCCTGGGATTCTTGAAGTCAGACCCGTATAGACTTAGATGCTAAACTTGAGATACACTATATGCTCAGCTTATTACTAACTCTAACATGAGTCGTAACACCGATTTAACTCATTTCCTCTCTAGGCTATGCCGAAAGGAAAAGAGTTAGCTACATCCGACAACGAAACCGAGCCCTCCTACGAATCACTATCACGCTTTAGGAGTCAGGAGTCGATACCACCTACGACTCTACCTATGCCTACCTATCCAACACCAATTCGTAGAACTACTAGGATGAGGATAGGTCTACGTGGCCTGATGTCGACATTGTATCCTTCCCGTCAGGTCGGGGAGGGATGCTCACGACCCACGACATACTATACTCGACATTCACCAAATCCTTACTCGATACCTCAGAGAGGTACGCCACAGCCACCTGTTACGCGCGGATTGACTCTTGACGAGATTCATGCACTGTGGAATATGTCCGTTGACCTCTGCGGATACACGGGTTGTGTTGGAGCACACCACCCAGATACAGGATATGTACATCGATGTATTGCGCGCGGAAATGATGGCACGTAGAGCAGTCCGAGCGACACATTGGTGGATGATGATTTGTTTTGTATTAGTGTTTCTTATGGTAGTGTTGGTTGTACGTAAGGTTTAGAGCTTGTTGGTGATATCTTTTGGTTTGTAAGTATGACTTGTAAAACGTTGTAGTAGTAGGACTTGTAGTTGTGGTTGGTTGTAAACGTAGTAGTATATGTTGGTAGTTGATGTACAATGATGGTCGAGGATGTTGAATTTTGTACGGACATCGAATTTTGAAGCGATGTAAATATAAAAATGGTCGGATTATAAATACAATTGTTTATGTTCTTGTAATTTATCATTGTTTGATTCTAAAGTGAAAAAGTATCATAACCCTAAACAAGAGTTCTCTCTTGTGTAGGAAAATGGTTGATCGCAACGCTGACCAGATTGCCCAGCAAATCAATGAGCGATTGAATGAGGCATTACCTGGCCTCATTGCTCGAATCAATGCGGGCATTAATCAAGGAAGACAACGTGGGAATGAAAATAACAATGAACGAAACAATAACCAAGGGAAACCAAGGGTGTAGTTATAAGACCTTTATATCTTGTAGACCAAAGGAATTCCATGGCACTGAGGGTGCCATAGGATTATCACGTTGATGGGTAAAATCTAGTTTAATAAACTCGGCCTACTATTTGACTTAATTACACACTTATAGGCAGTGGACCTATTCGTATATAATATAGCTTTAAGTAAGTAAATGTTCGTTCGCAGGGACTAATTTAGCTTTTAACTTCGAATTAATAATACTTGTTTTGTTTTTGGGTTTTTTTTAACTAAAGATTAACTAATTAAAATCGCAAAGTAATTGTAAAAGGTGATTATAAAAATCAATGTGAGAAAAGTAATTGTTGTTATCAAATAATGGAAAAGTATACTCGTTTGACCCTTCACTTGTTTTCTAATTATATTTACGAAATTGAATGTATAATTAACTTCTTATATATAGCAAAACTCCTCTCGAATATTTCACTAACTTTAACTACTTCAAATTATAATGTTCCTCTCGAATACACTTATAATTATCCACAATTAAGCTTTAATTAACAAGCCGATATTATATGATTTAATCTTATGAAGTTTCCTCTCGAATAACTTCTCTAATTATTAAGTCCTCTCGAATCCTAACAATTAGACTTACCCGTTTACGTTTTATTACCTAAGTTGTTATTACTAGGTCCTCTCGAATCCTAATAACTTTAAACCGATTATAGACCGACCGATTATTTCATACAAGTTAATTAATCTATCAAGATTCCTCTCGAATACCTAGAATATTGATTAACTAATCTGAATATAAACAACTTATAGTAATAAAGCAAAATATAAACAATTAAGGATCAACGATTAAACATAAACACCTAAAACAATCAATACCGAAAACATAACCGTCAAACAAGTTCCATAAATCAAACGAGCATAAAAGAGTTTTAGCTACTCAGTATAAAGTCTAAATCAGCAGCTAAGAATAAAGAAAACATAACTAAAAAGTCTTGAAAAAGAAAGAAAGACAAACGAAGAATGTCGGAAATCGTTGCGTGACCGAATATTAAGAAACTCCGACTCTAACTCTTTTCCTAGCTCCCAATCGTGATCTCCAGCTCCAGTAGATGATAATAATAATTGGTGATGAAAACTGATCGTTTGGGTTGGTATTTATAGAGATAAATCAAGAGGAAATCGAGTTCGAGTCAAATTCCAAAAGTTGAAAATCCCGCTAGTGCGTCGTCCTACTTGACCAGGACGGCGCAGTGGGTGCCAAATTTCCCAATATTCAAAATTTACAAAATGTAGCTCTCTCTTTCTTCTTTATTTTCCAATTTGAATCACCTAAATCGGATATCGTATGAAGAAGTTATGATCAAAACGGTGGAGGTGATACTGCGACCTTCTCTTCGTCAAAAATCACTATTTTTCGTCTTTTAAGCTCATTTCTTCCACCATTTACACTTCCCAATCATATAAACCTATAAAATAGACAAAACAACTTTTCCACACCATTAAATGCAAAAACCTATCCTATCCATCATGTTTATTATGAAAAACAAGTGAATATCGCATAGAAATAATCATATAAATATGCGATATCAAATCCCCCCAAACTTAATCTTTTGCTTGCCCTCAAGCAAAAACTGTTTTAAAACAATTATCAAAGCAAAAAATTTACATAACCAAACACCTCACGATTTTTATGGGAAGTAAAATCACACAAACACTCAAACTAATCTAAAAGGGCGTTTAACGTATTCTGTAGAATCGCTCAACTGCTCAGTCATGGTGAATATTCTATCATAGGCTTGATAAAGAATCAAATCTCCACCACTAGAGTCTAGGTTCAACTAAACGGGGACTTTTATTCGGGTTATAATTTACAGGTATAGGCATGTGGATAATATATAATGGAATATAAATGGGTAAAAATAAAATATACAAAAACTTAGATTAAATCCGAACTAATAAAATCTCTAACGAACCGAATTGCTCAATTTTCTCAACTTTACTTTTTTCTCTGAATGTACAAATATCGTGTAATACAAGACTCAATATACACTATTTCTTTTAAATTCTACAACTAATTTTTATTTTCTTCGCTTTTCTGTTTTTTCGATTTTTTTTCTTTTTCACTTTTTTTCTTTTCTTCAGCCTACTACATGCCTTACAATATAATATTTCTTTTGGTAAGTACATATGTTCAACAGGCTAACTTTATTTTTTCTAACTTCCTTCCAACTACAAAATAATAAAAAGGCTCAAATAGTATAACTTTTTATGCCTTAATAACTTCTAACTTTCCAACTCGTATACAATAGCAATTATAAAGTAAGTTCGGATTTAATCTAAAAATGAAACGAAAATAAGGCGAGTGTACAAAATATATAGTAGTGTTTAGAAACGAAAAAGTTTAGGCGCAACGTGGTTTAACTAGAGTTTCTAACACTGAAAATAAGTGTTACAAGGGTTAGGCGGAAAATATATAAAATAAATGAAAAAATGGCTAACAAATGGGTTAATCCTAATTTGCCCCTATCATTGTACCAAATTACACTAAGTTACCCTAATGCAATTGCTCATATGTGGTCTCGAAATGTATAACAGTGTCAAGTTCTAAAGTTATCAACCATCGGCACACTCAAATAAACGAAAAAGTAGCATTAAAAATGAATGCTTTCAAAGGTTGCTCAAAAATCTCACTATTTTCTCGAGTAGGGTATTAAATGCGTCTGGTTATGCTTAAAGTTTAAGTAATTACCGACTAGACACGTTATATTTTTTATTTTTTTCAATTTTTCGATTTTTTTGTATTTTCTTTTTTTTCTGACTAAAAAATGTATAAATTAACACAATGCAAACACGATGGAAACTAAGCTAATGGTCGAAAAATAAAATTTAGAATTTCCCGATGACCCCCCCAAACTTAAGTAACACATTGTCCCTAATGTGTTAACGACTCAAACCTAAGGAAAATTACAAAAATAAAATCTAAAAAGAAAAATAAATACAATATAAGAAAAGAAGAAAGTAGAACCCGGTCGTAGATATCGAAAAAGCTTCGGTGAAAAGCTGTGCTGAACTGAATGCCAGTCCCAAAACCGATTGCTGAACTTACTTCAAATCTATAAAAACTAAAATAGAAAAACTAAACACAAATATTAAAATCATAAAAGAAAAATAAAATAAAAATAAAATAAAAATAAAAATTCTAAATTACGACGTTATACAAATAGTAAAAATAGTCTACTATTTTTAAAGTCTAATAGAGGAAAATGGTAAAAAATAACTTTACAAAAATTACAAAAAAATCTCTGACTTTTTTTTTTATTTTTCTGTTTTTCAATTTTTTTGTTTTTTTTTTTTATTTTGGTTTTCTTGGTACCTAAAAGCTGAAACTGCAAAAGAAAATGTTAAAAACACCTAAAAATAAATATAAAAAAAATGAAAAATGGAAAACAATTTAACTACGAAAAAGTAAAAACAAAACCCGGGTTGCCTCCCGAGAAGCGCTGTTTTTTCGAACGAGTCCTTAGCTTTACTCGATATGTCTCCACTTACGACTTCATGTAAAGGTCGGGATTTCTCTCGCCTTTCTTTCCCACGTGCTTTCCATCATCCACGAATTGCTCACTCGACTCATATCCGTCATGGTCTCCAAAAGTCAACGCTTCCTCCCTGACATCGAACATCTTATTTCGCTTCACCCAAGCGTCATGCCACTCTCGAGCCTCAGAAATCATTAATCCAGCATCTCCAATTTCCCAAACATCATCACATTTGCTTTCACTTAATTTCGTCTTCCTAAATTCTTCCCATGCGGTGTCAGCTCCGATATCCTCAAATTCATGCAAAATATTCTCCTTTTCTCGACAAGTAAAAGAAAATAAATCAAAAGGGTCGTGAGAAATACCGTGACAGTTTTCCCCCAAACTTGAGTTTGATTTCTCTAGTGTCATGCTCGTAGAATTCTCATCCCATTTTCAAGATGGGATCAAAATCCTCGAGCTCCTCATCTTCCTCCTCTTCAACAGCAACTTGTCCTCCAAGCATTTCCTGCACATCTAGGTCAAACATTTCATCAAAAACGTCGATACGAAAACAAGTTTCATCAGTGGAGTATGAATGTTTTGGAGCTTTATCAACAGAAAATGAAATTCGTTCGTCCCCAACCCCCAAAGAAATCTCCCTGTCCTTTACACGAATAATTGCGTCGGCTGTGTTTAAGAATGGTCTTCCAAGGATTAGTGGAACAGTAACATCTTCATCCATTTCTAGAATCACAAAGTCAACAGGGAAAGTGAATTTTCCTACGTTTACTAGCATGTTTTCAGCAATTCCTGACGGATATTGAAATGATCGGTCGGCTAATCGGAAACTCATTCTAGTAGGTTTTAAATCTCCTGAAGCAAGTTTAGCATATAACGAATGTGGCATTAAATTTATGCTAGCTCCTAAGTCGGCCAATGCACTGCAACTATAAGTATTACTGAAATTACACTGGATAAGAAAACCCCCTGGATCGTCTAATTTTGGTGGTATCGAGTTTTTCACCAAAGCCGAACATTCTGCGTTTAGAAAGGCGGCCTGCTCCTCCGATGACTTCCCCTTTTCCGTGACAAGTTCCTTGATGAATTCCGCGTAATTCGGCATCCCTGCAATCAAATCAACAAGAGGAACATTAATACGAACAGATTTAATCATATCGCAAAATTTACCGTACTGTTCCTTCATGCGTGCCTTCCTCAAACGTTGAGGATATGGGACACGTGGTTCGTAAGCCTTTAGTGGGACTTCCTTCACTGGTTCAGGTAATTTGGCCTTGGGTTGAACCCGTGGTGCCTCTTCCTCGTCATCCTCGAAATCGTCCAAAACTGGTTCTGGAGAGGGGTGCGGCTCACTAGTAGTTGGGTGCGAAAAATCCTCATTTCCTCCTTTTTTGTCTTGATTAGCATATCCATAACGTGTTGTAATTGCATTTACATCCTCTTCTCTCATGTTAGGAGGTTGATATTTCGGTCCCTGATTGTTGGAAGTATTTCCTTGATTCTGTGGTCGTGGATTCTGTTGCGTGTTGCTCGGTAACTGGCCCGGTGGCCGATTTGTGTTCCGCTCGTTCATTCTATCAAACCTTCTCTCCAAGTCTTGCATTGCTGCGTGCTGATTTCTCTGCCCTTGCTCGATGTGATCATTTAAAACTTTTAGCTGATTTGTCACTGCATCATTATTTCCATTCTGAGTGTGAATAAATGACTTCATCAGGTATTTCAAACCTTGGTCTTCTTCATTATGTGGTGGATTGTATCTTTTTCGTGGTGGGGATGATCGTGTGTTGTTTCTTTGCCATCCATTGTCCCGATTCTCACCCCGCTTGTAGTTACCTCCGTAGTGTGGCCAATTTGCTCCCCGATTAGGATAGCCATAATTCGCATAATTGGCTTCCTCCACGCGACAATCACTTGCATAATGCGGTCCCCCACAATTTTCACACCCATGCTTGATCACATGTACCTCTTTCTCTAGATAAGTCATTCTTCTGTCATGCTTGTCCGCCATCGTCTTGATCTCTTTCAGAATAATAGATGCATCACTGTTTCCTTCCACTTGAGCTACTTGTCCTCTTACACGTCGACCTCTACCATCGTCTCGATACTCCCTCGATAAGCTTACGACTATCTTATCCTCCATCAAGTTGTATGCTTCATTTGTGGTCTTGTACATAAAATCTCCTCCTCCATCTAAATCCAACTCATTATGTGACTCCTTGGTTAAACTGTAAAAGAAAATCTCAATTATGTTGTCCTTGCCCAATCCATGACCATAACAACTCCTCAGCATCTCCTTTAACCTAGCCCACGCCTCAGTAGACGTCTCTCCATCCTCCTGTCGAAATCCCCTAATGTCTCGTAGTAATTTCCTACCCAAGGCAGGTGGGAAAAATCTTTTGATGAAGGTTTCGCGCATTTGTGTCCATGTTGTGATTGTGTTTTCTTCGAGTTCTTCAAACCAAACCTTCGCATCTCCGGTGAGAGACGAAGGGAACAACCTCAGCTTGACACTGTTTCTTTTTCCTTCTCCATACTTGAACATCTCGCATGGCTCGTTGAATTTTGCTACATGCTTATGTGGATCGGCGTGGTATCGTCCATCGAAAGTGTTTTCTTGGATCAATTTGAGATGATGACCCTTGACAACGAAGTCCTCGGGGTGGTAATAGTTGACCCTCTAGTAGCTGGTACTGCAACGGCTGCAGCCCGTCGGTGCATCGACATGTCCAATGGATCCATAGTCGGTTGTGGTTCCGGTTTGTCTTCACAAACTAACTCTTCGACTTCGGATTCTGTAGCCCTTCCTCCTCTTTCTGAAGATGTGATATCTTCAAACTTCACTGGTGAGAACGGTCCAAAACCTGGTGGTGTCTGAATCAATATGTTTCCTTTCTTCTTGCCTCGCTTCTTTGATACTCCTGGATTGGATTTTGGACTCGCGAGTGGTAATCCCGAAGCCCTCGTGTTCATCCACTACCTGAATGTGACAACCGTCCAAATTTAGGTGCATTTTATACTCTATGTCTCTTTTGGTCTATCTAGTCTTTAACTGTTCAATAACCGGAAATGCGACAAAGTCGGAATCACACCCGGAATCAATTTATATAAGTCCTAATACCAAGAAAACCCCTAATGAACTTTCCTAAGTTCATAACGTATCATACTTTAAAACTTTAGTTAACGAAAAGGTCCAACGAAACAATAATACAAAAACAGCCAAAACACAAAATTTATTACAAATTTGGTCTAGGAAGACGCACACAAGCCTTGTGCGCCGTCCTGGCAGGACGGATTTTGTAATTTATTTGAATAAATTGCATGTCTCGTTTTTCCAACCCACCAACCAATCAATCTTAGGTTCCAGGCTATCATTACTGCAAATGGGCAGTACCAAGACCTTACTTTATCATTTTTCCTTTTTCATTTTCTTTTCTCATTTTCATTTAACCAAAACACACACACACTTAAACTCTCTCAAATCCTCCCAAAACTCCATCATTTCCAGAGCATTACAACCCTTAAAACTCACTTTTTAACCATACAAATCGTTTGAAACATCAAGATAAGCAAGGAGAAGCCAAATATTTCGGTAAAGGACCATTTTCGTAAAGGTTTTTGAAGCTAAAATCCGGCCAAATCATCATCCAAGCTAATCCCTTCGGTAGAAATCACTCCTTTTTCATTATTTACTGATTTTATTACTTGCATGTATGATCTAAAGTCAAAAAAATATGTTTTTACAAAGATATATAACTTTTTATGGTCAAAAACGTTTTTAACCGAATTAACCTTTGAATCCACGAATTTGCGACTTAAAATACTTTAGAAACTGTTAAAATGAAGTTTTAATAAGTTTAAACCTAATGCATGTAGAGATCTATGGCTAAAATAAACGTTTTACAAGAAAACTCGAAAAATCACGTTCTGTGCGCCGTCCTAGAGACCAGGACGACGCAACGGGACACAAAAATGTATTCTGTGCGCCGTCCTAGTGCTCACAGCGTCGTCCCGCTGCGTCGTCCTGGTCTCTAGGACGGCGCACAGAACGTGATTTTTCGAGTTTTCTTGTAAAACGTTTATTTTAGCCATAGATCTCGACATGCATTAGGATTAAACTTATTAAAAATTCATTTTAACAGTTTCTACAGTATTTTAAGTCACAAATTCGTGGATTCAAAGGTTAATTCGGTTAAAAACGTTTTTGACCATAAAAAGTCATAGATCTTTGTAAAAACTTATTTTTAGACTTTAGATTATACATGCAAGCTATAATATCAGTAAATAATGAAAAGGGAGTGATTTCTACCGAAGGAAATAGCTTGGATGATGATTTGGCCGGATTTTAGCTTCAAAAACCTTTACGAAAATGGTCCTTTACCGAAACACTTGACTCCTCTTGCTTCCTTTGGTGTTTTTAAACGATTTGGATGGATGAAAAATGGGTTTTGATGGTCGGAAATCACTGGAACTTGATGTTTTCTTGAGAGAGCTTAGAGAGAAAAGTTGTATGTGTGTGTTTTATTTTATAAAAATGTTAATATGAAATGAATAAAGAAAATGATGTTAGAGGGGTTTTGGAGACTGCAACATAGCAGTAATTATGGCCTATTGCCGTGATAGATTGGTTAAAAGGTTGGTGGAATCGAGACATGCAATTTATTCAAATAAATTACAAAATACGTCCTGCCAGGACGGCGTACAAGGCTTGTGTGCGTCGTCCTGGACCAAATTTGTAATAAATATTGTGTTTTGGCTGTTTTTGTATTATTGTTTCGTTGGACCTTTTCGTTAACTAAAGTTTCAAAGTATGATACGTTATGAACTTAGGAAAGTTCATTAGAAGTTTTCTTGGTATTAGGACTTATATAAATTGATTCCGGGTGTGATTCCGACACTGTCGCGTTTCCGGTTATTGAACAGTTAAAGACTAGATAGACCAAAAGAGACATAGAGTATAGAGTATAAAATGCACCTGAAATTTGACGGTTGTCACATTCTCCCCGGGTTGAAAGAAATTTCGTCCCGAAATTTAGTTCGTGCCATCATGAAGGAGTGTTCTCGAATAGATGTGGATATTTCTGACGGAATTGGTCTTCACGTTCCCATGTGAATTCGTGACCACGTCGGGAATTCCAACGAACCTTGATAATCGGAATACGACTCTGCCTAAGTTGTTTGACCTCGCGGTCAACAACTTCAAGCGGTTCTTCGATGAAGTTTTAGCTTGTTGTCGATTTTGACCTCGTCAAGAGGGATGACGATGGTCTTATCGGATAGACACTTTTTCAAGTGTGAGACATGGAATACACTATGGACGTTCGAGAGAGTCTGGGGGAGTTGGAGACGATAAGCAACGGGACCGATACGCTCAATGAATTCAAATGGACCGGTGTACCTCGGACTTAGTTTGCCGCGCTTTTCGAAGCGAACTACTCCCTTCCATGGCGATATCTTGAGAATCACTCTATCGCCAACTTGGAACTCGAGGGGTTTCCTTCGGTTGTTTGCGTAGCTTTTCTGCCGGGTGCGGGATGTCTTTAGTCTTTCGCGGATAGAGGTGATCTTGTCGATGGTTTCCTGGACGATGTCGAGTCTCGTAAGTTTTCGATCGCCTGCTTCTAGCCAACAAAGCGGTGACCGACACTTGCGTCCATAAAGAGCCTCGAATGGTGCGCACTTGATGCTGGCATGGTAGCTGTTATTGTAGGAGAACTCGACCAAAGGAAGATGAGGGTCCCAACTTCCTCCGAAGTCGACTACACATGCTCTCAGCATATCTTCAAGTGTTTGGATCGTCCTTTCGCTCTGACCATCGGTCTGAGGGTGGTAAGTAGTGCTGAGGTCTAGCCGCGTCCCTAACGACTTCCGGAGGACATTCCAAAAGCGGGACGTGAATCGACTATCCCTATCGGAGATGACGGAGAGAGGTGTTCCAGGACGAGAGACGATCTCGTTGGTGTAGATTTGAGCGAATTTCTCCATCGAGTGATTTTCTCGAACAGGTAGGAAATGAGCGGATTTTTTTTAAACGGTCCACGATTACCCAAATCGTGTCGTTACCTCTAGCCGTACGGGGCAACTTAGTGACGAAGTCCATGGAAATTTGTTCCCACTTCCACATGGGAATTTCCGGTTGCTGAAGTAGACCTGAAGGCTTCTGATATTCCGCCTTGACTTTAGAGCAAGTGAGGCACTTAGCTACATACAAGGCGATATCCTTCTTCATGCTCGGCCACCAGTAATATTCGCGGAGATCCTTATACATCTTGTTGGATCCCGGATGGATGGAGTACCTAGATCGGTGGCCCTCGTCCAAAATGAGTTTCCGAAGATCCTCAGATTTTGGAATCCATGCTCGTGCCTTAAAGTAGTAGATTCCGTCGGACTTGCGCTCGAATTCCTTTTCATGATTATGCAGCGTCTCGACCTTAACGTTCTCGGGTTTCAATGCTTCTTGTTGCGCGCTTGCGATCTGCGTTCGAAGACTCGTCTAAATTTGAATACCTAATGCTCGAACTCGAGATGGCTTTACCCTTTCCTTCCGACTCAGGGCATCTGCTACCACGTTTGCTTTACCCGGGTGGTATTTGATCTCGCAATCGTAGTCACTTAGCAGTTCTATCCATCTACGTTGCCTCATGTTGAGCATTTTCTGGTCTAAAATGTGTTGAAGGCTCTTGTGATCAGTGTAGACCGTACACTTAGTACCATACAAGTAGTGCCTCCAGATCTTCAAAGTGAACACAACGGCTTCCAACTCTAAGTCGTGTGTTGTGTAGTTCTGCTCGTGTAATTTAAGCTGCCTAGATGTAAGCGATGACCGTGTCCTTCTGCATTAGAACACACCCAAGTCCTTGGTAGGAGGCATCGCAAAACACTACGAAGTTTTCCGTGCCCTCTGGCAGGGACATAATCGGTGCGTGACACAGTTGATATTTGAGCTTCTAGAAGGAATCCTCCTGATCTTTTCCCCAAGTGAAGTACTTGTCTTTCTGAGTGAGCTCGGTGAGGGGCTTTGAGATCTTCTACAAATTCTCGATGAACCTTCGGTAATAGCCGGCCAACCCTAGAAAGACTATGACGCAATGCGCAAGTACCTTCAGAAAGACTATGACGCATTCCTTGCCCATGTCGCCGAATCCAAGATATTCCAGTAGTCAGGGATCATCCAGAAGTCTTTCCCGAGGATTTGCCAGGGCTGCCGCCTCAACGACATGTGGAATTCCGAATAGACCTCGTTCCTGGCGCAGCACCGGTTGCCAAAACACCGTACCGTCTGACACCACCCGAAATGCTAGAACTGTCAAAACAGTTACAGGAACTCTTAGACCATGGTATTATTCGCCCGAGTTCGTCCCCCTGGGGAGCCCCAATCCTCTTTGTTACAAGGAAAGACGGATCTTTCCGCATGTGCATTGACTATCGAGAGCTGAACAAGCTAACCGTCAAGAACCGATACCCACTCCCGATGATCGATGACCTGTTCGACCAGTTGCAGGGTGCAACCTACTTCTCCAAAATCGACCTCCGTTCGGGTTATCACCAAGTTCGTGTCAGTGAGACCGACATTCCGAAAACCGCATTCCGAACTCGTTACGGTCATTACGAATTCCTTGTCATGCCTTTTGGTCTTACCAACGCACCAGCAGTGTTCATGGACCTAATGAACAGAGTGTGTAGGCCATACTTAGACAAATTCATTATCGTATTCATAGAAGACATTCTCATCTACTCAAGGAACAAGTAAGATCATGCGAAACACCTTAAGCTCATCCTAGAACACCTCCAAGATCAGAAATTGTACGCCAAATTCTCGAAGTGTGAATTCTGGCTCCGAGAGGTACACTTCCTTGGTCATGTGGTCAACCAAGAAGGGATTCATGTAGATCCAGCTAAAATCGAAGCGATCGAGAAATGGCAAGCCCCGACGACTCCGACGGAAATCCGTCAATTTCTAGGGTTGGCTGGCTATTACCGAAGGTTCATCGAGAATTTCTCGAAGATCGCAAAGCCTGATATCCCATATTTTAGTCATATTATTATATGCGATATTTGTCTTTTTAAAGTTTAATTCATAACAGATTTTGGGAATTTAAGGCAATCTTGGTATTAAAATTTTATGCAGGTATTAGCCGGAGTTCTGGAGCAGAAGTGACACAATTGGAGCTGAAAATGAAGAAAACGGGTCGATGTTGTATTCTCGTTACAATTGGAGACTAGAATGAATTGGTTACGAAAGATGAGGCAAAAACGAGCAGCAAAACAAGAAAACTGAAAAAGAGCGTGGGACTCCCGTCCCGCGGAGTTTTGGGCTGCAGCTGTTTTTTACGTTTAATGAAGCAGTTTTTTAGGTTTAATTATTATCATCATTATCAAGTTTTGGAGTATTGAAACCCTAGTTTGGACCACGAATTTTTGGAGCTATTTGGTATTTTTAGACTCATCAATTTCGTTGTTTAAGCATTCGGATCATTGGTACTTTAATCCTTTTCGTTAGTTCTTTTAATATAAAGATGTTTCATTCAATTCTATTGTGTTGCGTTTTTATTATTATGAGTAGCTAAATTTCTTAACGTTCACTTGGATGATGTGATCAATTATGTAGGTTATTGTTTACTTACGGATATGTGAACTGGATTTTATGTTTCATCGAAAAACCAATTGTAATCAGTTTTTGAATCTTGTTTAATCTTTTATATAAACTGTTAGTAATTCATCATAGGTATTCGAGAGGAACTTGTGACATTACAAAATATTTTATGAAATAACTAATCGGTCAATAATTAGTTTAAAGATATTAGTATTCGAGTGGAACTAGTATTAAAGATTTAAACAATAAAAACGTGATTGTGGTTGTTAGTTAACTAGATTAAGAGAGATCGGTTTAGTTAATTAAGAAGCTATTCGAGAGGAAGCTTTATAAGATTAAATCATAAAATCGGCTTAGGTACTTATTGCTTAGTTGTTAAACGTAGAAATTATACACGAGAGTGGTAACTATACATGAGACGATTAAAGTTTTAATGGGAAACGAGAGTTCAAGTTAAATACCTTTTAAGTAGTTCAACATTGTTAGTAATTAAGTGATAACCGTAGTAATTGTGATCAAGTCCAAGTGAATGTATTTTTCATCAATTGTTTACAAACAAAAATCTTTTCAGCGATTCATCTGAATCAACAAGTTTCTTAAATTTAAGTAGTTTAAGCACATTGACAATTCGGTCACAACAAACCCACTTTTTGTTTTATTAATTATTAATTATTTTTCAAAAATCAGTCCCTGCGAACGAACCTGATTTACCTAAAACTATACTATACTTGATTAGGTCCACTGCCTAAGATTGTGTAGTCGAGTCGTAAGTATTTCTTGTTTTTAAAATATACTCGATTTCGTACATCAAGTTTTTGGCGCCGCTGCCGGGGACTGTAGTTTTTGATTTTAATTAATAATTTTTGATTCGATCCTTTTAGGTATTAATTGCTTGAAAGTTACTTTAATTGTTTATCAGGTGCTTTTGACGGTTTTAATTTGTGATTTTTCAGAGATTACAGGTAGTGGATGAACACAAGGTCTGCTGGGTTACCACTCAAAAGTCCACTGTCTAATCCAGGAGTTTCAAAGAAAAGGCGCAACAAGAAACCAAACACTATACCACCATCACCAGTTAAGTTAGAAACGGAGGATCCAGAAGTAAATTTCGAGGATTCAATCAGTTCAGATTCAGAAGTAGAGATAGTGATTGAGATGGCTGATCCAAATGATGTACCGATGCATCAGAGAGCTAGGGTAGTACCGCCAACACCAGGTTCGGCGATTCGTACTCCAGATATGGGAAATGATTTTTCAGTGAAGGGTCATAATCTAAAGATGATCCAGGATAATTATTTTGACGGAAGGGTGA
>CAJVGC010000592.1:12550664-12617624 GCA_910822075.1 Senecio squalidus
GACAAGTAAATCATTTTCAACCCATTTACTTTGCTAGTAAAACACTCAATAGCGCCCAACAGAATTACACCACCACAGAGAAGGAGTTGTTAGCAGTAGTCTTTGCTTTTGATAAGTTTCGTCCTTATTTAGTGTTAAGCAAGACTATAGTGTTTACTGATCATTCGGCCCTTAGGTATTTGTTTTCTAAACAGGATGCTAAGCCTAGACTATTTCGTTAGATTCTTCTTTTGCAAGAATTTGACATAGAGATTAAGGATAAGAAGAGAGCTGAAAACTTAGTTGCTGACCATTTAAGTCGATTAGAAAATCCAGAACTTGAGGAACTTAGGGAAACTGATATAGGAGATACTTTTCCCGAGGAGCATTTGATTAGGATAGATGATGATTCGGATGTACTTGATGATCCATGGTATGCAGACATAGCTAATTATATTGTTGCAGGTGTTATGCGAAAAGGTTTGACTCATCAACAAAGGAAGAAATTCTTTTCTGATGTGAAGAACTATTTTTGGGATAAACCGTATTTGTTTAGAATGTGTGCAGATGGGATGATCTGAAGGTGTGTAGCTGGAGAGGAAACTAGGAGAATTTTGGATGAATGTCACCATGGACCGACCGGTGGACATTATGGACCATCGACTACAGGGAAAAAAGTGTTTGATGCAGGTTTTTATTGGCCGACAATATTCAAGGAAGCACAAACATTAGTTCAAACTTGTGATGCTTGTCAACGTCAAGGTAACCTCTCTGAACGGGATGAAATGCCTCAACAAGGTATCCAGGTATGTGAGGTATTTGACATATGGGGTATTGATTTTATGGGACCTTTTCCTCCTTCCCATAAATATCTATATATCTTGGCTGCTGTTGATTATGTGTCAAAATGGGCGGAAGCAAAGGCTTTACCAACGAATAACGCTAATGTGGTAATTGATTTTCTTAAAAAACTATTTAGTAGGTTTGGTGTTCCTAAGGCATTAATCAGTGATCGTGGAAGTCATTTCGCGAATCACCAACTTGCTAAGGTGCTTAAGAAGTATGGGGTCACTCATAGATTCTCTACTTCTTATGACCCGCAAACAAGGGGCCAAGTGGAAAACACAAACCGGGCTTTAAAAAGAATTTTAGAGAAAACGGTTAATAACAATCCTAAGGTTTGGGCTAAAAAGTTAGATGATGCTTTATGGGCATTCAGGACTGCATATAAAATACCGATTGGTACTACACCATATCGGTTACTTTATGGAAAAACTTGCCATTTACCTTTAGAGATTGAACGCAAAGCGTACTGGGCTTTGAAAAATTGCAACTTGGATTTGATCTTAGCAGGTGAAAAGTGATTTTTGTAGTTGCATGAGTTAGATGAGATGAGGTTGCAAGCTTACGATAATTCAAGACTTTATAAAGAAAGGACGAAAGCTTGGCACGATCTAAAGAGTTCAAAGCGGGTGACAAGGTGTTGATGTTTGAGATGAAACACAAGTTTAAGGCACCAAAGCTCAAGGCAAAATGGAAAGGACCGTATGTTGTGAGGCAAGTTTATGCTTCGGGGTATGTGGAGTTGTGGAGCCGGAATGGTGAAACTTTTATTGTGAACGGGTTCAGGCTGAAGTTATATCATGAGGAAGAAGAGGAGAATGTGGAGTTAACTGAGGATGGCTTTTATGCCATTGACAAGTAAGAAAAGGGAACACGAGTCTAGCTAAGGACTCGACTGATAAACTTAGCGCTTGCGGGAGGCAACCCGAGGTAACTTGTAAAATTTTTATTTTAGAAGTACACGTGTCACGATCAAGGTACGTCTTCCGTTATGTTATTTTTATTTTTATTTTTAGTATTTGTTTTCCTTCATTCAAAAAAAAAAAAAAAAAAAGAAAATTTGTCGAGTGGGACGCCCGTCCCAAAAAGGGGGACTCCCGTCCCAAAAATTGCACGAAATAACGAGCTCCTTGGAAACCCCGTCCCCAAAATGGGACTCCCGTCACTCCTGCTTGGGACTCCCGTCCCCAAAATGGGACTCCCGTCATTCCTAGCCTTCTGACTCCCGTCCCAGAAGTGTGACTCCGGTCACAAGGGGCTGGGCCAGATACCAATTTTCTTTTTGTTCTTTGCTGCACAATATCATTCCCCCATCTTTTCTTTTCTTATTCATAACCGCGCCAAAGTCATACATTTCTTTTTCTTATTTCTTTTTATTTCTTAGTTTATTTTTTTTATTTTATTTTTTATTTATTTATTTGTGCTAGCTAATGTTAACGTACCTTGTATTCTTTGTTTGTCTTGTTTTTCCTTTGTTTTGTATCGTTTTGTACAATGAGGGCATTGTCCAACTCTAGTATGGGGGGGTTGAGGAAAAACATCCGTTATGTTTAGTTAGGTCAGTGTATTGTATTTTAATAAAATAAAATTAAAAAAAAAAATTAAAAAAAAAAAAAAATTAAAAAAACAAAATGATGACATGTCTTGAGAAATTTTTAATCTGTTGCATAACCTAACACATTTTATACCCTACTCAAAGAAAAGTGAGATTTTGAGCCTTGAAAGCATTCATTTTAAATGCTACTTTTTCTTTTGTATGAGTGTGCCGATGGTTGAGGACTTTAGAACTTGACATAGTCATACGTTTCGAGACCATAGATGAGCATTGCATTAGGGTAACCTAGTGTAATTTGGTACAACGTTAGGGGCAATTTAGGAATAAACCATTTGATTTAGCCTATTCGTTTCTTGTTAAATAATTATAGCTTAGTCACATTGGTTAGCTAATTTCCGTTTAACCCTTTTGAAACACTTACTTTTAGTGTTAGATACTTTAGTTAACCATTTTGCGCCTAACTTATTCGTTTCATTTAAATCCACTAAATATTTTGTACATTAGCCTTTTCTTTTCATTTTTAGATGAGTCCGAACATAGTTTTGAGATTGCTATTGATTGTATACATGAAGATTGAAGTTAGAAGTGTTAAGGCATTGAAATTATCGAATATCGTTAGCCTTTGTATCATATATTTAATTGTTAGCAAAAGTAAAAAAGAAAAAAAAGAAAAAAAAAAAGAGAGTTGTAAAGTTATGTAGTTTTATGTATTTTGAGTCTTTGAAGAAATAAAGTAGAAGTAGTTGTATTATGAGTTATGTAATTCGGAAGAATTTGAAGTTATATGGAGCAATTGGTTCATGAGCGTTTAGGAGTTCGGATTCATTCTAAGTTTAGATGTATACTACGTTTATTTGTATACTTGTACTTATTTACCCATTTAACCTCTATATATTTATTCACATGCCTTTACCTGTACATTACATCCCGAATAAAAGTCCCCGTTTAGTTGTACCTAGGCTCTAATGGTGGGGAAAACGATACTTTATCAAGCCTATGATAGAAAACTCACCATGACTGAGCAATTGAGCGGATTTACGGAATATTTTACATACCCTTTAGATTAGTTCGAGAGATGTGACAACCGTCTAATTTCCAGGTGCATTTTATACTCTGTCTCTTTCGGTCTACCTAGTCTTTAACTTTTCATTTATCGGAACCGCGACAACGTCGGAATCACAACCGGAATCAAATTAAATAAGTCCTAATACCAAGAAAACCCCTAATGAACTTTCCTAAGTTCATAATGTAACATACTCTAAAACTTTAGTTAACGAAAAGGTCTAACGAAACAATTGTACAAAATCGGCCAAAACACGAAAATTATTACAAAACAGGTCCAGGACGACGCACAGAGGCCATGTGCGCCGTCCTGGAGGACGATTTTTGTAACAAATTCAAATTTGTTGCATGTCTCGATTCCACCACCCCTTTAACCAATCAAGCTCTATTTTATACACTCAATTACTGCCTTTTGACAGACCCCAACTCCCTATACCACCAATTTCTTATTCATTTTCTTATTCACTTTTTATAAAACAAAACACACACTTACATATTTTCTCTCAAGTTTTCTCTCAAAAACCACCTTATTTCCAGTAACTTCAGCCATAGAAACCCATTTTTAACCATACAAATCGTTCCCAATCATCAAGAGAAGCAAAGGGGTGTCGTTTATTTCAAAAAGGACTAAGCTTGTAAAGATTTTTGAAGCGTAAATCCGACCAAAACTCATCATCCGAGCTTTTCCTTTGGTAGATTTCTTTCTTTTTACTATTTTTATACAAATAATCAATTGCATGTAATATCTAACGGTTAAAAATAAGTTTTTATGCAAATCTATGACTTTTTATGGTCAAAAACGTTTTTAACCGAAATAACCTTTAGATCCACGGTTTTGTAACTAAAAATGCTTAATAAACTGTTAAAATGATGTTTTAATAAGTTTAAACCTATTGCATGTCGAAATCTATGGCTTAAAATACGTTTTACAACAAAAACCCGAAAACACCCGAACCGTGCGCCGTCCTAGTGCTTAGAACAACGCAGCGGGCAACATTTTTAGCTTCTGTGCGCCGTTGAGGTGCTCACAGCGACGCACAGAGCTGCTGGATTTTCAAAACTCGTCGTTTTTAGCAAGTTTAGACCATTTGTGACCGCTGACTTTTTGACTTATGACATTTTGGGACTGATTATGTAAAAGTAATAACATTTTGGACAAGTGTGGACTATTTGGACTTGAATTGAACTATAATACGTATATTATTGCGTTTTAGGTGATTTGTGAGCGGAAGTGATTGTACATTTTTGGATATGAAATTTGGGCGCGGAAGCGCTGCCCAAATTTCCTTAGAAAAATGTAAATCACTTCAGCGAGCAAAAGCACTTAAGACATAATAATCAAAAACTTTAAATCGGACTTTTGGACAAAAACGTGACAATTACCTTTTCGGACTATTTTTACTATACTTAACCTTGTCACTTAAAGTTTATATAAATTTTATCTATATTATTATATAAGAACATAATAATATAATAACTAATTAAACTATCTTGGTATTATTAGGCAATCCGTGATTCCCGGCTTCCTTTTCCGACCGAGTTTCCGTATCTTACTCTTCGCAATCCGTGAGTTACAACCCCTTATTTAATTTGTATTTTGCATGAATTTTTGGAGAAAACATAAGATTATTTAAATTTGAAAACTTTATGAATCAAATTGCAACTTTATGAACTTGACTTATTACACTATTTGGAACTTATTTTGACTTTGGAAATTATTTTGACTTGGAACTTATTGAACAATTTGAACTTTGGAACTTCTGGAACTATTTTGATCAAACTCTTTGAACTCTTATGCGTAAAACACTTTTTACTCTACTTGAACTTACTGGCTTGCCCCCTTTTTGGCTAAACTAATTATTGATGCTTGTATGCGGACCGACCCTTGATGGAACTATAACATGATCTTAAGTGACGGAACAAATATCTCTCTTTAAAACAAAACTACTTAGTGCCCAGCTACTTTTTCTAGAACTTTACACACTATTAACTACAGAGCCGTTTAGTAGTTATGGGTATCGATACTTAGGAAAGAACCGTTCCTTGCTTAGATGGCAGTCTAAGTACATATTACTAAGAACTTTTACAACTTCCCGTAGGATAGGCGGGAAGAGGGGCCTCACGGTTGAACAGTCGGATTAGTGTGAACACTTAAGTTATAGATGCCAAGAGGTTGATACAAGAAATCTAATTAGTTACTTATACGCATAAATTTACGAACTTTTTAGCGATTGATTTCCGCAACTACAATTTGACTAAATTTGACTCAACTTAGTCTTTACGAACTTAGGGCACCGATTCGCCCGTTACTTGAACTTTAAAAAGTATATAAATTTTTAAGCGATTTCTCTCCGCTAATCTCCTTTTTGGAAACTTTTACTTTTATATACTTTACTTATATTTTTGCCGAACTACTTAAACTGTAACTCACTCACTACTTTCGTAGTTGACACTTTATCTTATGTTTCAGGAAATTTAGTGTAAGTATGAAGTGCATGGCATGGACGGGTCGAGGCGGTCGTGTGGGGACCTCATTGGGAAAAGACTTGACCATTACTTTTGGGAATTTTTAATGAAATCTTTAAACTATGTATTCGTGTACTAAACATCTTGGTTGTTTGAATTGTAAACACTTTTATTTTTAATCTATGACTTGATTGCCGTTATGTTCTATGTAACCCGTGTGATGATTTTCCAGCTCTTCACATTCCGTGTTTCCGCTTTAGCGGGGTGTGACAAGAGATTTGTGTGAATTACACCCAATAATTCGTGAGGTGTTTGGTTATGCTTTTTAAATCATGGTTTGGTAATTAAATTGAATTGAACTGAATTTGCTTGAGGGCAAGCAAAGGTTAAGTATGGGGGGATTTGATATCGCATATTTTAGTCATATTATTATATGTCATATTTGTCTTTTTAAAGTTTAATTCATAACGGATTTGGGAATTTCGGGCAATCTTGGTATTAAAATTTTATACAGGTATTAGCCGGAGTTCTGGAGCGGAAGTGACACAATTGGAGCTGAAAATGAAGAAAACGGGTCGATGTTGTATTCCCGTTACAATTGGAGACTAGAATGAATTGGTTACGAAAGATGAGGCAAAAACGAGCAGCAAAACAAGAAAACTGAAAAAGAGCGTGGGACTCCCGTCCCGCGGAGTTTTGGGCTGCAGCTGTCTTTTACGTTTAATGAACCAGTTTTTTAGGTTTAATTATTATCATCATTATCAAGTTTTGGAGTATTGAAACCCTAGTTTGGACCACGAATTTTTGGAGCTATTTGGTATTTTTAGACTCATCAATTTCGTTGTTTAAGCATTCGGATCATTGGTACTTTAATCCTTTTCGTTAGTTCTTTTAATATAAAGATGTTTCATTCAATTCTATTGTGTTGCGTTTTTTATTATTATGAGTAGTTAAATTTCTTAACGTTCACTTGGATGATGTGATCAATTATGTAGGTTATTGTTTAACTACGTATATGTGAACTGGATTTTATGTTTAATCGAAAAACCAATTGTAATCAGTTTTTGAATCTTGTTTAATCTTTTATATAAACTGTTAGTAATTCATCATAGGTATTCGAGAGGAACTTGTGACATTACAAAATAGTTTATGAAATAACTAATCGGTCAATAATTAGTTTAAAGATATTAGTATTCGAGAGGAACTAGTATTAAAGATTTAAACAATAAAAACGTGATTGTGGTTGTTAGTTAACTAGATTAAGAGAGATCGGTTTAGTTAATTAAGAAGCTATTCGAGAGGAAGCTTTATAAGATTAAATCATAAAATCGGCTTAGGTACTTATTTCTTAGTTGTTAAACGTATAAATTATACACGAGAGTGGTAACTATACATGAGACGATTAAATTTTTAATGGGAAACGAGAGTTCAAGTTAAATACCTTTTAAGTAGTTCAACATTGTTAGTAATTAAGTGATAACCGTAGTAATTGTGATCAAGTCCAAGTGAATGTATTTTTCATCAATTGTTTACAAACAAATATCTTTTCAGCGATTCATCTGAATCAACAAGTTTATTAAATTTAAGTAGTTTAAGCACATTGACAATTCGGTCACAACAAACCCACTTTTTGTTTTATTAATTATTAATTATATTTCAAACATCAGTCCCTGCGAACGAACCTGATTTACCTAAAACTATACTATACTTGATTAGGTCCACTGCCTAAGATTGTGTAGTCGAGTCGTAAGTATTTCTTGTTTTTAAAATATACTCGATTCCGTACGTCAAAGCCCCTCACCGAGCTCACTCAGAAAGACAAGGACTTCACTTGGGGAAAAGATCAGGAGGATTCCTTCCAGAAGCTCAAATATCAACTGTGTCACGCACCGATTTTGTCCCTGCCAGAGGGCACGGATAACTTCGTAGTGTTTTGCGATGCCTCCCACCAAGGACTTGGGTTTGTTCTAATGCAGAAGGACAAGGTCATCGCTTACGATTCCAGGCAGCTTAAAGTACACGAGCAGAACTACACAACACACGACTTAGAGTTGGGAGCCGTCGTGTTCGCTTTGAAGATCTTGAGGCACTACTTGTACGGTACTAAGTGTACGGTCTACACTGATCACAAGAGCCTTTAACACATTTTAGACAAGAAAATGCTCAACATGAGGCAACGTAGATGGATAGAACTGCTAAGTGACTACGATTGCGAGATCAAATACCACCCGGGTAAAGCAAACGTGGAAGTAGATGCCCTGAGTCGGAGGAAAGGGTAAAGCCATCTCGAGTTCGAGCATTAGGTATTCAAATTCAGACGAGTCTTCGAACGCATATCGCAAGCGCGCAGCAAGAAGCATTTAAACCCGAGAACGTTAAGGTCGAGACGCTGCATAATCATGAAAAGGAATTAGAGCGCAAGTCCGACGGAATCTACTACTTTAAGGGACGAGCATGGATTCCAAAATCTGAGGATCTTCGGAAACTCATTTTGGACGAGGGCCACCGATCTAGATACTCCATCCATCCGGGATCCAACAAGATGTATAAGGATCTCCTAGAATATTACTAGTGGCCGGGCATGAAGAAGGATATCGCCTTGTATGTAGCTAAGTGCCTCACTTGCTCCAAAGTCAAGGCGGAATATCAGAAGCCCTCAGGTCTACTTCAGCAACCGGAAATTCCCATGTGGAAGTGGGAACAAATTTCCATGGACTTCGTCACTAAGTTGACCCGTACGGCTAGAGGTAACGACACGATTTGGGTAATCGTGGACCGTTTAACAAAATCCGCTCATTTCCTACCGGTTCGAGAAAATCACTCGATTGAGAAATTCGCTCAAATCTACATCAACGAGATCGTCTCTCGTCATGGAACACCTCTCTCCATCATCTCCGATTGGGATAGTCGATTCACGTCTCGCTTTTGGAATGTCCTCCAGAAGTTGTTAGGGACGCGGCTAGACCTCAGCACTGCTTACCACCCTTAGACCGATGGTCAGAGCGAAAGGACGATCCAAACACTTGAAGATATGCTGAGAGCATTTGTAGTCGACTTCGGAGGAAGTTGGGACGCTCGCCTTCCTTTGGTCGAGTTCTCCTACAATTACAGCTACCATGCCAGCATCAAGTGCGCACCATTCGAGGCTCTTTATGGACGCAAGTGTCGGTCACCGCTTTGTTGGCTAGAAGCTCGCGATCGACAACTTACGAGACTCGACATCGTCCAGGAAACCATCGAAAAGATCACCTCTATCCGCGAAAGACTAAAGACATCCCGTACCCGGCAGAAAAGCTACGCAGACAACCGAAGGAAACCCCTCGAGTTCCAAGTTGGCGATAGAGTGCTTCTCAAGATATCGCCATGGAAGGGAGTAGTTCGCTTCGGAAAGCGCGGCAAACTAAGTCCGAGGTACACCGGTCCATTTGAAGTCATTGAGCGTATCGGTCCCGTTGCTTATCGTCTCAAATTCCCCCAGACTCTCTCGAACGTTCATAATGTATTCCATGTCTCACACTTGAAAAAGTGTCTATCCGATGAGACCATCGTCATCCCTCTTGAAGAGGTCAAAATCGAAAACAAGCTAAACTTCATCGAAGAACAGCTCGAAGTTGTTGACCGCGAGGTCAAACAACTCAGGCAGAGTCGTATTCCGATTATCAAGGTTCGGTGAAATTCCCGACGTGGTCACGAATTCACATGGGAACGTGAAGACCAATTCCGTCAGAAATATCCACATCTATTCGAGAACACTCCTTCATGATGGGACGAAATTTCTTTCAACCCGGGGAGAATGTGACAACCGTCCAAATTCAGGTGCATTTTATACTCTATGTCTCTTTTGGTCTATCTAGTCTTTAACTGTTCAATAACCGGAAACGCGACAGTGTCGGAATCACACCCCGGAATCAATTTATATAAGTCCTAATACCAAGAAAACCCCTAATAAACTTTCCTAAGTTCATAACGTATCATACTTTAAAACTTTAGTTAACGAAAAGGTCCAACGAAACAATAATACAAAAACAGCCAAAACACAAAATTTATTACAAATTTGGTCCAGGACGACGCACACAAGCCTTGTGCGCCGTCCTGGCAGGACGGATTTTGTAATTTATTTGAATAAATTGCATGTCTCGTTTTTCCAACCCACCAACCAATCAATCTCGGGTTCCAGGCTATCATTACTGTAAATGGGCAGTACCAAGACCTTACTTTATCATTTTTCCATTTTCATTTTCTTTTCTCATTTTCATTTAACCAAAACACACACACACTTAAACTCTCTCAAATCCTCCCAAAACTCCTTCATTTCCAGAGCATTACAGCCCTTAAAACTCACTTTTTAACCATACAAATCGTTTGAAACATCAAGATAAGCTAGGAGAAGCCAAATATTTCGGTAAAGGACCATTTTCGTAAAGGTTTTTGAAGCTAAAATCCGGCCAAATCATCATCCAAGCTAATCCCTTCGGTAGAAATCACCCCCTTTTCATTATTTACTAATTTTATTACTTGCATGTATGATCTAAAGTCAAAAAAATATGTTTTTACAAAGATATATAACTTTTTATGGTCAAAAACGTTTTTAACCGAATTAACCTTTGAATCCACGAATGTGCGACTTAAAATACTTTAGAAACTGTTAAAATGAAGTTTTAATAAGTTTAAACCTAATGCATGTCGAGATTTCGGGCTAAAATAAACGTTTTACAAGAAAACTCGAAAAATCACGTTATGTGCGCCGTCCTAGAGACCAGGACGACGCAGCGGGACACAAAAATGTGTTCTGTGCGCCGTCCCAGTGCTCACAGCGGCGCACAGAGCTGCAACTTTTTCCGAAACCTTGTCGTTTTGTCGTTTTAAACAACTTTGACCCGCTGACTTTTTTCGTGACTATCATTTTGGGACTGAATAAGTTAAAATAATGACATTTGTGACTTGTTTGGACAAATTGGACCTAAAATAAACTAGATTAATATGTTATCGTGTTATAGGTAATTTTGTGAGCGGAATTGGTAGTTGCATTTTTGGATATGAAATTTGGGCGCGGAAGCGCTGCCCAAATTTCCTTAGAAAAATGTAAACCACTTCCGCAAGTAAATCACTTGTGACATAATGATAATAAAAGTAAAATCGGACTTTTGGACAAAACGTAACAATTACCATTCGGACTATTTTGGACAATACTTAACCTTGACACTTAAAATTTAATTAAATTTTATCTATTATATTACATAAAGAACATAATAAGATAATAACTAGTTGAACTATCTTGGTAAATAGTCGATCAGTGATTCCCGACTTCCATTCCGACCGACTTTCGCATTCTTACTCTTCGCAATCCGTGAGTTACAACCCCTCTTACTTAATGTATATTTTTGCATGATTTTTGGGGGAAACATAAGACTTATTTGTACTTTGAAAACTTTACGAACTTATGAAACTATTATGAACTTTGGAACTATTTTGGACAAACTCTTTGAAACTCTTATGTGTAAACACTTTTGCTCTACTGGCTTACTTGAACTTACCGGCTTGCCCCCCTTTCGGCTAAACTAATTATTGATGCTTGTATGCGAGACCGACCCTTGATGAGATTATAACATGATTCTTAAGTGACAACTATCTTTTTTTTGAAACAAAACTACATAGTGCCCAACTGCTTTTTAGAACTTTACACACTATTAACTTCTGAGCAGTTTAGTAATAATGGGTATCGATACTTAGGAAAGAACCGTTCCTTGCTTAGATGGCAGTCTAAGTACATATTACTAAGAACTTGACAACTCCCCGTAGGATGGGCGGGGTAAGGGGCCTCACGGTTGAACAATCGGTTTAGTGTGAACACTTAAGTTATAGAATGCCAAGAGGTTGATACAAGAATCTAATTAGTTACTTATAGGCATAAATTTATGAACTCTTTCAGCGATTAATTTCGCAACACTTTTAACGATTGATTCCGCAACTATGATTTTACTAAATCTGACTCTACTTGGTCTATACGAACTTTAGGGCACTGATACGCCCATTACTTAGAACTTTAAAAGTATATAAATTTTAAGCAACCTTCTCCGCTAACCTCCTTTTGGAAACTTTTACTTTTATATACTTAACCGAATTTGCCGAGAAACTTAAACTGTAACTCACTCACTACTTTCGTAGTTGACACTTTATCTTATGTTTCAGGAAATTTAGTGTAAGCATGAGGTGTATGGCATGGACGGGTCAAGGCGGTCGCGTGAGAACCAAATTGGGAAAAGACTTGTTCACTTCTTTTGGGAATTTTAATGGGAACTTTAATTAATGTATTTGTGTACGGTTGACTTGGTTGTCTGAATTTGTAAACATTTTTATTTTAATCTATGACTTGAAAACTGTTATGTTTGTTATGACATGTGTAATGATCTTCCAGCTCTTCACATCTCGTGTTTCTGCTTTAGCGGGGTGTGACACTGAATACCTACAAAGATAGAAACAAGAAAAGTGTAAAATGTACCGGTGTAATGACAATTAAAAGTAACTTTCAAGTAAATAAATACTCAAAAGGACCGTATCACAAACTCGAAACAAAAACGAAAAATCAGTCCCCGGCAGCGGCTCCAAAAACTTGATGTGTAAAATCTAGTTTAATAAACTCGACCTACTATTCGACTTAATTACACACTTATAGGCAGTGGACCTATTCGTACAGCTTTAAGTAAGTAAAGGTTCGTTCGCAGGGACTAATTTAGCTTTTCACTTCGAATTAATAATACTTGTTTTGTTTTTGGGGTTTTTTTAACTAAAGATTAACTAATTAAAATCGCAAAGTAATTGTAAAAGGTGATTATAAAAATCAATGTGAGAAAAGTAATTGTTGTTATCAAATAATGGAAAAGTATACTCGTTTGACATTTCACTTGTTTTCTAATTATGTTTATGAAATTGAATGTATAATTAACTTCTTATATATAGCAAAACTCCTCTCAAATATTTCACTAACTTTAACTACTTCAAATTATAATTTTCCTCTCGAATACAGTTATAATTATCCACAATTAAGCTTTAATTAACAAGCCGGTATTATATGATTTAATCTTATGAAGTTTCCTCTCGAATAACTTCGCTAATTATTAAGTCCTCTCGAATCTTAACAATTAGACTTACTCGTTTACATTTTATTACCTAAGTTGTTATTACTAGGTCCTCTCGAATCCTAATAACTTTAAACCGATTATAGACCGACCGATTATTTCATATAAGTTAATTAATCTATCTAGATTCCTCTGGAATACCTAGAATATTGATTAACTAATATGAATATAAACAACTTATAGTAATAAATCAAAACATAAACAAGAAAGGATCAACGATTAAACATAAACACCTAAAACAATCAATAACGAAAACATAACCGTCAAACAAGTTCCATAAATCAAACGAGCATAACAGAGTTTTAGCTACTCATTAGAAAGTCTAAATCAGCAGCTAAGAATAAAGAAAACATAACTGAAAAGTCTTGAAAAAGAAAGAAAGACAAACGAAGAATGTCGGAAATCGTTGCGTGACCGAATATTAAACAAACTCCGACTCTAACTCTTTTCCTAGCTCCCAATCGTGATCTCCAGCTCCAGTAGATGATAATAATAATTGGTGATGAAAACTGGTCGTTTGGGTTGGTATTTATAGAGATAAATCAAGAGGAAATCGAGATCGAGTCAAATTCCAAAAGCTGAAAATCCCGCTAGTGCGTCGTCCTACTTAACCAGGACGGCGTAGTGGGTGCCAAATTTCACAATATTCAAAATTTACAAAATGTAGCTCTCTCTTTCTTCTTTATTCTCCAATTTGAATCACCTAAATCGGATATCGTATGAAGAAGTTATGATCAAAACGGTGGAGGTGATACTGCGACCTTCTCTTCGTCAGAAATCACTATTTTTCGTCTTTTAAGCTCATTTCCTCCACCATTTCCACTTCCCAATCATATAAACCTATAAAATAGACAAAAAAAACTTTTTCACACCATTAAATGCAAAAACCTATCCTATCCATCATGTTTATTATGAAAAACAACCGAATATCGCATAGAAATAAACATATAAATATGTGATATCACACGTTGGATTGAAAGCATGGATGTAGTACTAAGGATCAGCCAGTGCGCTGAAAATAGCAAAGTGGAATTTACCTCCTGTATGCTTCAGGGTCGAGCTTTAACTTGGTGGAACAACCAACTACAAGTCCAAGGACAGGACGCTGCCTATAACATGGCATGGACGAGATTCAAGGAACTGTTAATAGCTGAGTGCCGTCCCAAAGAGGTGGTAAAGAAACTTAAGAACGAACTTTGGCACCATTCCATGGTTTTGACCGACATCGACTCGTACACTGCTCGATTTCACGAGCTAGCTAATTTAGTACCTGAGCTGGTAACCCCCTTGGAGAAGCGAATCAAGCATTATATTTGGGTACTTTCACCTAAGATCGGGGCTATGGTGACAGCTTCCGATCCAATCACAATGCAGCATACTGTGAGTTTGGCTACCCGCCTAACCCAAGACTGGATAAGGAACAGAGGAGTGTCAATGCTGGTCCAAGAGGATGCTAAGGGGAAGCGAAAAGTTGATGAAACATTTGGGAACAAGAAGGATCGTTTTAACAAGAAGGTTAAAACGGTAAGAAACTATGGAGTAGTGATGGCTGAGAATACCGCCTATCAAGTAAAGCTACCAAAGTGCGATAGGTGTGGGTATCATCACGTTGGAAATTGTCGATCATGTACAAACTGCAACAGTCTTTGGCACGGGACTCAACATTGTAGGGCAATGAACGTGAGACCGCAGCAGGCGGAAAGACAACAACAAATTGAAAGACCGCGACAAGCAGAAAGGCCACAACAAAACGAAAGGCCTCATCGTGGCGAATGTTTTGAATGCGCTAGTAGGGAACACTACCGTAATGCATGTCCAAGGTTAAACTGTGACCAAAATTCAAAGTAGAATCGTAATCAAAACCAACCCAAAAACCAGAACCAAAATCAGAACAATCAAAGGGGCAACAATGGGGGACAAGGCCGTGGCAGAGCCTTCGTGATAGGAGCTGATGAAGCAAGACACGACCCCTGAGTAGTTGCAGGTACATTTCTTATTAACAACTATTATGCCTCAGAATTATTCGACTCAGACGCAGATAGAAGTTTTGTATCTCTAGAATTTAGACCTTTGATCGCATTAGAAACCGAGCCTTTAAGTGAAAAGTTCATGGTAGAATACGCTAATGGTCAGGAATATCAAGCTAAAGACGTAATTAAGAATTGTAACTTAACTTTAGCTGATCACTCTTTCGAAATAGATCTACTTCCTATCGAACTTAAAAGTTTCGACGTAGTACTAGGAATGGATTGGCTGACCATCCAAGATGCAAAGATATTCTGCTTAGATAAAACAATTCGAATGCTCTTAGAAGGTGGGAAGGAGTTAATAGTACAAGGAGATAGGCCGGGAGAAACTTCAAAATTGATATCGGTGATGAAGATGCGTAAATATCTGAATAAGGGCTGCTTTGCATTGTTAGTAAACATAAAAGACAAACAAACAAAAGCAGCAGACCTTAAGGATATATCGATAGTTAGAGACTATCCAGAGGTATTTCCCGAAGAACTACCAGGACTACCACCCCATAGACAAGTAGAGTTTAGATTTGAAACTGTTGTTAGAATTACTGTTGTTAGAATTACGCAGAGCATTTGAAACTGTTGTTAGAATTACTCTCGTACCAAAGAAGATCACGCAGAGCATTTGAAACTGTTGTTAGAATTACTCAAAGAACAACAACTTTATGCAAAGTTTTCTAAGTGCGAATTCTGGTTGCGTGAAGTAAAATTTATCGGTCATGTATTCAATGGATCCGGAATTCACGTTGATCCATCAAAAATCAAGGCTATAGAGAAATGGGAAACTCCTAAAAGCCCAACAGAAATCCGCCAATTTTTAGGATTGGCTGGATATTATCGGCGATTCATTCAAAATTTCTCTAAGATAGCCAAACCATTGACAAAGTTAACTAAAAAGAACGAGAATTTTAATTGGGGAGATGCACAAGAACAAGCTTTTGATATCTTAAAAACAAAATTGTGCAATGCTCCTATTCTATCTCTTCCCGAGAAAATGAAGACTTCGTTGTATACTGTGACGCATCTAACCAAGGGTTAGGTTGTGTATTAATGCAACGAAACAAAGTTATAGCGTATGCATCTCTACAACTTAAGAAACATGAAGTCAATTACGCTACGCATGACTTAGAACTGGGAGCAGTAGTCTTTGCTCTTAAAATCTGGAGACATTATCTATACGGAACCAAATGCACCGTATTCACGGACCATAGGAGCTTACAACATACTCTACATCAGAAACTACTCAACATGAGACAGAGGAGATGGTTAGAACTCCTTATAGACTACGACTGTGATATTAAGTATCATCCTGGTAAAGCAAATGTCGTAGCAGATGCGTTGAGTAGGAAAGAAAACCAACAATCAGCCCGAGCACGTGCATTAGGAGTCTATATTAAACCAGATTTGAAAACGCATATAGCATATGCTCAACATGAAGCTTTGAAAGCAGAAGATAAAAAGGTTAAAACATTACATAATCATGATAAGGATTTTGTAATAAAGAATGACGGTGTCTGTCATTTTAACGATCGGGCATGGATTCCCTAACGACTTGAGAAAAATTGTTATGGATGAAGCACACCGGAAAAGATACTCCATTCATCCAGGGTCGAGTAAGATGTACAAAGACCTCAAGGAACATTACTGGTGGCCCGGTATGAAAATAGACATTGCTTTGTATGTGGAGAAATGTATGACTTGTACAAAAGTAAAGGCTGAATATCAAAAACCATCAGGACTACTACAACAACCCGAAATTCCCGAATGGAAATGGGAACAGATTACAATGGATTTCGTTACCAAATTACCTCGTACATCAAAGGGTAATGATATGATCCGGGTTATAGTAGAACGACTAACGAAATCAGCACACCTTATTCCCATCAAGGAGATTTATAACGTAGAAAAACTTGTCCAGATATACATCAACGAGGTAGTAAATCGTCATGGAATTCCCATGTCAATTATCTCGGATAGAGATACTCGTTTTACTTCCAGATTTTGGAAGGCATTCCAACAATCCTTTGGCACTCGATTAGACTTGAGCACGGCTTATCATCCGCAAACTGACGGACAAAGCGAGTGCACAATACAAACATTAGAGGACATGCTAAGAGCATGTGTTATTGACTTCGGAGGAAGTTGGGATAATCATTTACCACTAATAGAGTTCTCCTATAATAACAATTATCATGCTAGCATTAAATGTGCGCCATTTGAAGCTCTTTATGGAAGAAAATGTCGATCCCCACTATGTTGGTTGGAACCAGGGGATCGACAACTAACTAGTATGGATGTAGTGCAAGAAACGATCGATAAATCACAACGATAAAGGAACGACTTAAGACTGCTAGGAGTCGTCAAAAGAGTTACGCTGATGTGCGTAGAAAAGACTTAGAATTTCAAATCGGTGATAAAGTACTTCTTAAGGTATCACCTTGGAAAGGTGCTATACGTTGAGGAAAGCATGGAAAACTTAGTCCAAGATATGTAGGACCATTTGAGATACCTGAAAGAGTAGGTCCGGTTGCGTATCGTTTGGAACTACCTCAAGAAATCGCCAACATACATAACACTTTTCATGTGTCAAGGCTGAAAAAGTGCTTATCAGATGAAGCGCTCATTACTCCTTTAGAAGAAGTACAATTAGACGATAAACTTCAATTCATTGAAGAACCGATTGAAACGCAAAATGTGGCCCTGAATACACATGGGAACGAGAGGATCAAATGATGCAAAAGTATCCTCATCTTTTCACTTCTCCCACAACGAACGCCACAAGTTGAAATTTCGGGACGAAATTCTTTTAACGGGGGAAGAATGTGACAACCGTCTTAAACACAGGTCAAGTTCACTAACTATTAACCTCGACTACATACTTGTGATACTTGATATAACTAATTTTATGTGTTACGTAGTTACGTAAGCATAACTCATTAAGCTAAGCTCTATGCAACTCGTGCAAAACTTTTAACGTAGGTTTTACGTTACATAAACTTTGAACGTGTGTGTCTCGGAATCGGAACCGGATCTATAATTAAATCCTAATACCAAGAAAACATATAATGAACTTGCCTAAGTTCATTGCAAAACAATCGTAAACTCTAAACGAACGCAAATTCTTAACGATAACGAAAACGAAAAACGAAAAAGGCTGAAAATCAGCCCGGTGCGCCGCCCTAAGGACTAGGGGCGACGCACTGGAGGCCTGGACAAACTTTTTTTTTAGTTGGTGACTCACAATTGCATGTCCTCAGAAGCTTACACATGTCCCAAAACGTGTCATGAGCTCCTCTAGGCTAGAAATGAGTCACCTAACATTTCCTTTACACCATTTGCCATATCCCATTCTTCCATTATCATCAAAACACACACATACATACGTTACTACATTCGCAAACACACACCACACCAAATCCTCTCAACTCCCACAATATTCCAGCAAGTTGTACGTAATAATACACCTCCAATATCATATAGAAAGTCGTTTTCTACATCAAGATTATCAAGAGCATTCATCAACTCGGTTACATACACCATTTTGGAGCCGAAATCACCATCAAGTCACTAGAAATAATCATCCATTCAGTTTTATTTGGGTAAAATCACTTATCTTCACTTTTTCTATATGAATTACCACTTGCATGTCTAATCAATCATTAAAAATAAGTTTTTATTAAGTTTTATGGTTATTAACATAAGAACACAAGTTTTTATAAGTTTATACATAGATCTTTATACATATGGTTGTTAAACTAAAAAGATTGTGATTATTTATAAATACTTTTAAGGCTTTATTACTGCATGTTTAAATCCACCATCGAAAAGTTAAGTTTTACAACATAAAACGATTTTTGCTAAAAACCAGTCGCCAGGGGCGCCGCCCCTGTGTCTCAGTGCGACGCCCTAGGGTTGCTGGCAGATTACAAAATTTCGTTTAAGTCGATATAATTTGTTACCTTGAACTTGTTATTTTCTGAATATGTATTCAAGTGGTATTAATAAATTATAACTTATGTTAAGGTAACTTATTTTACATATAATCATTATATTATGTTATTATGAGTTAAGGCATAAAATGTGGTTATAAAATGTTCGGTTTCCAAGCTGTAAAGTGTAAATTTTATAGCACGGAAACGCTGTCCAAATTTCGTTAGACCAATATAAGACACTTTAAAAATAAGCGTTTCGTTGACTAACGACTATTAAAATTTCCAAATAATAATACTTACACGAAAATTTGGTATATCCTAGGATTTCGGTGATTCCGGCACATTCCGAGTACATTTCACATACATCTTATCTTCGTAACCAGTGAGTTACAAACCCCTCTTCTAAACGCTATATACATTTTTGGGGTGAAATACGAGTCTTATGCTTAAAACGTTGTTTTGAATGCTTAAACGAGATACTCTTATGCTTGAACACTTATACTAAACGTATTTTAGCATTGTTGAATGTTTTGCCAACATGCTGTGGACACTCTAAAAACTTATACTTTTATACTTATCGTCTTACACATGTGGATTGTTCCACCCTTGAGGTAATAACAACATATACTTATCGTCTTACACATGTGGATTGTTCCACCACTGAGGTAATGACAACTTGCCAGTAAACTTAAACTTATGTTCGTCATGTTGTGAATTTGTACAACATGTACGTGTGATACCACTAAAATTCCCACACTTCAAAGAGACATTAGTTGATATTAATCCCTTTGGAGAGGACCGTTAGTAATTGTGGATAGCGCTATTAGGGTAGTTAGACCCTCACAACAACGGAAAAAGCGATTGTGCATGATTATTAATTGGGTAGGCTTTGTGGCTTAGCAACGATCAGTGGGCAATACACTAGGATCGTTACATAGCCGTACACTATATGGACGATACCTACATACTTGAAACTTATGCCACGTTACCTAGTTTGGTACAACGCGTATACGCAAAACTTATATACTTATACTTTACGCAAACGTCATGTGCGTCAAAACTTTATATGCTTATTTTAAACATTGTAGCTCACTAACTACGTCTCCCGTAGTTAACATTTTACTCGTATTTTCAGGAAACGAGTAAGTTGAGATGATGCTTGTAGACTTTGGCTTGACGTTTTGGATGACTTCAAGAAGGGGAATGATTTGGGTGGTTTGGATGTGAACACTTTTGTTTTGTAAACGCTATGTAATCTCAAAACTTAGACTTTGTAAACTTTCAATGTGTGTCTTTACATAAACTTGGTACTTATCTATACACTTGCGTAATGAATAACATCTTCACATCCCATGTTTCCGCTTTAGCGGGGTGTGACACAGTTTGGCGGACTTGAGGGAGCGGGTAATCAGTGCGCCCCGTACGATGGATTGGGGGTTCCTGAACAGAATTGGGGTTAATTTGAGCGGGTTTATGGTGACCCACAATACCACTGCCCAAGCTGATATCCCTATTTGGGAACGGGCATGGAAGGTCGAGGAGCCTGTTTATCGGGAATGGGTTCTCGAATTTTACTGTTCGTTGGAGGTAGAGAAGCAGTTTGTGTAGGCGGAGTTTGCTACAGCCCCATTGATATCATTTGGGCTGGGTGGGGCGGAGCACAATGTGAGTGCGGTTAAGTTCGGGAGATTGATTGGGTTGTTTGAGGAGGAAGAGGCAGAAAATGAAGCCTTAATGGTCGCATATATTCATGATGCAAAGACAAATTCCTCCGGGTTCGGGGCACATGAGGTTTGACATGCATTTATAGGGCAAGTGGAACATAAAGCCACGAGCCGAGTAAAGGATATCCCGGACCCGGTTTTACGAGTTTTACACAAAATACTCGCCTATTCAATTTTGCACCGGTCTACTCAGCACGACAAGTGCTATACTGAGGACTTGCGGATGCTCCACAAGTTCAGTCTACGGGACCCCACTCAGTATATCAACGTCCCGTGGACACTGGCGAAGTATATGGCGACTAGGGGTATGGGGCAGTCTGCCTAAAGTAAGAGGGTGTGCGGGCACTTTATCACCCGTATTGCTAGGACACTAGGGTAGTAGGGTTGTGTACTCTAGCGAACATTCAGCGATGTTCCCCGCCTGTGAAATGCAAAGTCATAACCCAAAATGACTTGGCACGGGCTGAGTTGCTTACACGAGCGGGTAACCGGTTAGTTAAAGCATGGTCAGGTCAGAATGCACCACCACCACCGAGGCAGCCAGTTCTTACTACGAGGGATATGCTCGGAGATATTACTCGGGACGTTCATCGTCTTAATTTTGGTATGGATCAGATGGGGCAGCAGATGTCTAGCATGGAGACACGTCATGAGGCTATTTTTGATCACTATCAGCCTACGTGGGATTACATGCACCAACAGCAGTATCAGTAATCGGGTGTACTGGGACCATGGCAGCCGTTTGTTGCACCGCCGCACTACTACCCCGAGCCTTACCCCGGGTACCCACAGCCAGTGTACCACCAGCCGGAAGAGGAAGAAGAAGGAGGAGATGGTGATGATATGGAAGATTGAGTTTGTGATGGGTTTGGAGTTTCGATGGTTTTGTAATATTTTGTGATGTTATTGTTTCCATTTTTTCCTTATTAGACTATGTTGGGAAAATCAACCATTTAACACAAGTTAATAAATCTGTTTATTAAAGTCTTAGTTGTTGAGTCTGAGTGACCTTGAGTCTGAGTGACTCTGAGTCTGAGTGACTAGAATAAACTAAGGCATTGTGGAGCTGACTAGTCAGCTCCGTAATGAAAAACGTAAGGCGTAACTTAAGGTAATTTTGTTAGATAAAATCTTCTATCTTTGTAGAAGATTTTCTAAGATTTATCCTTATCAAGCTCACTATTATTGTGTATAAATAGTGAGCTTGAACATTGTAAACCTTGCACCTTTTGAAGTAATATAACTGTGTGTTATACTTATTCTTTGTTATTATAATTCCGCGATAATAAACACAAGAAACTGAGTAATCAATCGATAAATAATAATTAACATCTAAATACTTATTTGTGATTGATTTGCTAGTGTTTGAGATCTTATTGAGACCTAACAACTGGTATCAGAGCAAATAAGATTTAAATTTTAATAAATTTATAAATCTTAAACGATCGATATATATAATCTCAAACAAACAATGTCATCATCTTCAAACACACCTGCAATGGCTGGAAAAGGAATTCATGTATTCAATGGACATAATTTTGCCCATTGGAAACTTAAAGCTGAGTGGCATCTCTCAGGAATTCATGAGGAAATGATAAGAATAGTGACTGAAGGACCCATTATTCCAGGAAAGCACATTGATGAAGTCAAGGAAGGTGACAAAATTGTTCAACGTGAAAGATGGGTTCAAACTCCTAAATCACAATGGACAGATCAAGACAAGCTGTTGTTAAATCTTGATCCAAGAGCTAGAAGTATTCTAGGAAATGCAGTGTCTGAACAAATATTCTCAAAGATAGCTGGCTGCAGAACTGCAAAAGAATTGTGGGACACTTTAATCGTGTCTTATGAAGGTTCCAGTTGTGAAAGAGCAAAGACTAAACAGTCTCATTAGAAATTATGTAAATTTATATATGAAAGAAAAGGAGACGTTAGCTGACGTGCATACAAGATTTCAAATCATGTTGAATGATATGTCAGCTCTAGGAGTAACAAAGGAAGATGATGAAATATGTAAGAAATTCGTTGATATCTTACCTAACAAATTTGAATCTGTCATTACATCTCTTGTAGTTAGTGAGAAGTTGTCCACCTACAAGCTTCCTGGGCTCTTTGGTCTATTGTTAAATTTTGAAGAATCACAAGAAAGGAAAAAGATAAACAATAGACGAACTGCAAGGGATCCTGAAGCTGCATTAGTTGCAACAAGCAGAAGGAATAAAGAAATTTATTCTAAAGCAGACTCATCTGAGTCTGAGTCACACTCAGACTCAGAATCAGATGATGAGACTGAGGTCAAGAAACTGAAAAGTCAGCTTGCTCTGTTAACTATGAAGCTTGAACAGAAGATAGGCTACAAAGGAAAGAAACCTTTCGATCTAAAGAAGGTGAAATGTTTTAAATGCAATGAATATGGTCACATGGCTGCTGACTGTAAAGTAAAGAATGCTCAGACTGAGCACATGGACGAGGTTGCTGAGAGGGCCCAAAGATATCGAAAGAAGTATCTTAAATACAAGAAAGGCAACAGTTCAAATACACAAAAGCCTCAAACTGAGCAAAAGGCATTCTTTGCTGAAGAATGGCTAGATGAGGAACTGTCGTCTGATGAAGATGAGGAAGTGGTAGATAAATGCTTAATGGCATTCACAGAAGAAGTGACTGAAGCTGAGAAATCTTCTTCTCAGTTCGAGAAGGATCTGAAGGAAGCTGAAAGACTGAGTTGCAACTCAGACTGGAACAAGTCAAAACTTTATAAGGTACACAATTTCGACACTTATACAAATGAACAAAAACTTCAAATGTTTGAGTATATTTTTGTTGACTTGACTACTACTTTAGAAGAACAATCTGAATTCAAACAAAAAATCAAAGATCTTGAAAATAATTTGAAAATTAAAGATGATAAAATAGTTGAACTAGAAAGTTATAAAGTTCTTTTAAATGCTCAGACTGAAGCTTATAGTGATCTTGCAAAAGAAAATCATAAACTTAGAGAAGAAACTGGACACTATAAAAGAATTTGTAAATCATGGTGCATATCATCCTTAAAAAATGAAGATTGTTTGAGCAGACAGGTACCCAAACAAGTACAAGCCATGTTGGGTGAGGGATTCAGTTTGAAGAAGCATATGACTGAAGAAGAAGAAGAAGCTGAAAAAGCTGAAAGAGAAAAAATTGTTTTCAAACCAGAAATTCTTCCAAATACTTTCACATATATGAAAGGAGAAAAAATAATGATGTCAAATGCTTTTCTAAAACCTGTAATTTCCCAAGTTTCTAATAAAAGTATCTCTTTATCTTCTTCTCAGTCTGAATGTGTTAATTCATCCGAAACTGATAAAAATGTGCATGCTGAAAAGGATTCTGTGCATCTAACCAATAGATTGCCCAAGGTTGTGAGTAAACCTTAGAATCAGCACCTAGTCAGTTCCAAAAGTCATGAAACAAAAACCATTGATAAACTGGGGAATCAATTGTTGGAACTGACTAACATAGTAAAAACTCTAGTCAGGAACAAATCACCTAATCACATCAGGCCCAAGACTCCTCCTAAGAGAGTTTCCTACAATTGTGGTGAAAAAAGGCATGAAGCTGTATTTTGTAAACAACTGACTCAGTCTAGACCACAGAAAACCATCTTTCAAAAGTCAGTCTCACCAAAACATTGGTCAGCTCCACATAAGTCAGTTTCACCAAAATCTAGGTCAGTTCCATCAAAGTCAGTCTCACCTCAAAAGCAAAGAAACACTTCTGAATCAAAGACAATGTTTGTGAAACAAACCAAGACTAAGTCAGTATCTTCTCGAGTCAGTCTCAAAGATACTCCATGTAAATATTGTGGTGTCATAGGTCATTATTCTTTTAACTGTATGAAGGAAATAAATAAATGGAACTATACCAGCTCCAAAACTGACTGCAAGACTGAACCTGAACTTAAATCTACTTCAGTTCATGGATCCACTCTAAAGTGGGTTCCCAAAAGGAACTAACACTTTCTATTTCATGTGCAGGACTCTACAAAATGGTATCTAGATAGTGGAGCTTCAAGGCACATGACTGGAATGAAGTCTTTTCTACAAGACTATAAAGAAGAAGATGGGCCTCAAGTGAGATATGGTGACAAAGGGGTATCAATGACCATGAAGTCAGATTCAGGAAACAAGCTGGAATAATCTACAGTGCCAAGGGAAACCCATTACTACTCGCCAAGAGAGAAAGAGATGTATTTTGTCTGGATCTGAGTACGGCCAATGATGAAGCTGAAACATGTTTGTTCACAGAAACCAAAGAAGAACTTAATTGGCTATGGCATCGAAGTTTATCCCATCTAAACTTCAAAAATATAAATGCCTTGTCAAAAAGTAAATTGGTTAGAGGTCTCCCTGAACTGACCTACACCAAAGACAAAGTTTGCTCAGCTTGTGTACTTGGAAAGCAAACAAAGACGCAATTCCCATCCAAAATGTTGCATTCAATTGATGAACCTTTATTTATGCTACATATGGATTTGTTTGGTCCAATTGGAATTGAGAGTCAAGGAGGAAAGAAATACACCCTTGTAATTATTGATGAATTTACTAGATTTACTTGGGTTATCTTCTTAAGGGCTAAAAGTGATGCAGCTGAAGAGATCATCAGTCTGATCAAAAGAGAACAGTGCCAGAAAAACATTCTTGTTCGTCACATGAGAAGTGACCATGGAACTGAGTTCAAAAACTCAGTCTTAATAGACTTTTGTGATCAATTAGGCATAGTTCAAAACTTTGCCTCAGTTCGAACTCCTCAACAAAATGGAGTTGTAGAGAGAAGAAACAGAACTCTAATTGAGGCTGCCAGAACAATGTTGTGCTATGGAAACATGAAGATAAAATTCTGGGCTGAAGCTGTGAACGCTGCCTGCTTCACACAGAATAGGTCCATCATCGTGAAGAGACATGGAAAGACAGCTTATGAACTGTACCATAACAAGGTCCCTTCCATTCATTATTTCCATATCTTTGGAAGTAGATGCTATATCCTAAATCAAAGAGACTTGTTGTGCAAGATGTCTCCTAAAGCTGATAAAGGACTGTTCGTTGGATACTCAAGCATCGCCAAAGCATTCAGAGTCTACAATGAAAGAAGAAAGGTGGTAGAAGAAAGCATCAATGTCACTTTTGATGATACTACTCAGTCTGACAAAGATGAATCATCATCACAGACTGACATAGCTACTATCAATCAACTCTGTGATGAATTACTTGTAACCACATTTGAAGCTGACTCTCAGATTGAAGATTAGAATCTGCAACTAATCATCAAAATCAAGAATCTGAAAGTGAACCTGATGAAGCTCCTGTTCAGAATTTCCCTAAAATTGAAACTACCGAGTCAAATGAAACTGATGACACTCAGTCTGACCAAACTCAGCTTCAAAATACTCAGACTAATAATACTCAGACTCAAGCAGATGAAATTTCACAAACTACATCAGTCAACATTAAAACTGTCAAGGGACATCCTATCTCATCAGTTATTGGTTCATTAACTGAAGGTGTCAAAACGAGAAGGAAGACTGCTACAGCAAATTTTTGTTTCTATACAAATTTCTTGAGTCTGATGGAGCCAAAGAAGGTTGAAGAAGCGTTATTAGATGAAGACTGGGTTGATGGTATGCAAGAGGAGCTTGGAGAATTCATAAGAAACAATGTATGGACAAAGGTCCCACGTCCCCTGATTAAGACCATTATTGGACTTAAATGGATCTTTCGAAATAAATATGACAAAGATGGGGTGGTAATCAGGAATAAAGCTCGATTAGTTGCTCAAGGGTACAAACAGGAATAAGGCATTGATTACGATGAAACATTTGCTCCAGTGGCCAGAATAGAAGCAATTCGCCTATTCTTAGCATATGCAGCTTTTAAAGATTTCTTGGTGTATCAAATCGATGTGAAGAGTGCATTTCTGAATGGTGATTTGCAGGAGGAATTCTATGTCAAGCAACCTCCAGGTTTTGTTGATCCTAACTTTCCTGATCATGTGTTTAAATTAAACAAAGCCTTATATGGTCTCAAACAAGCTCCTAGAGCTTGGTATGATACTCTGTCTGACTTTCTTCTTAAAAACAATTTGAAAAGAGGCTCAGTTGATAAAACACTTTTTATCAAAAAGGAAAATGGTCATATAATTTTGGTACAAATATATGTTGATGACATCATATTTGGATCCACAAATGAAAAGTTGTGAACTTGGTTTTCAAAACTCATGTGTAGTGAATATAGAATGAGTATGATGGGAGAACTCACTTTCTTTCTTGGGTTACAAGTCGAACAAAAGAAAGATGGAATTTTCATAAATCAAAGTAAATATGTTCATGATTTGGTAAAGAAATTTGGTTTTGAAACATGTTCTGAAATGAAAACACCAATGAGTACTTCTGATAAGTTGCATAAAGACTCATCTGGCAAGTCAGTTTCCCAAGCTACTTACAGAGGTATGATTGGCTCTTTGCTTAATTTAACTGCTAGTAGACCTGATATAATGTCTTCTACATGTCTATGTGCACGTTATCAAGCTGACCCCAAATAATCCCATCTTAAAGCTGTCAAAAGAATTTTCAGATATCTTAAGGGTACACCAAATCTTGGCTTATGGTACCCTAAAGATTCTGGTTTTTAATTAATTGGCTACACAGATGCAGATTATGCAGGCTGTAGATTGGATAGGAAAAGCACATCAGGAGGATGTCATCAGCTGGTTAAGTAAAAAGCAAAATTCAGTGGCCACTTCCACAGCTGAAGCTGAGTACGTGGCTGCAGGGAGCTGTTGTACACAACTACTATGGATGCAACACCAATTCGGTGATATTGAAATCAAGATTCAAAACACTCCAATCATGTGTGACAACAAGAGTGCCATTCAAATCACTGAGAATCCAGTTTTCCACTCCAGGACCAAACACATTGAAATAAGACATCATTTCATTCGAGACTGTGTGGAGAAAGGAAAGGTCAGATTGGAGTTTGTAGCCACCAATGATCAATTGGCAGACATATTCACGAAAACCTCTGAGTGAGGACAGGTTTTTCTATTTGTTAGGAGAACTAGGAATGTTAAATCCTTAATCTGTCAAAATCATAAATCTCAAGTTGACATCTGAGTCAGCTTGTGAATTTTCAGTCTGACTCGTTACTCAGCTCCAGATCCGTCAGTCTGACCACAAACTCAGACTGGGTGTAATTTTTGTAAATCTCGCTTACATTTTTTTAATGTTATTTTTTTCGTCTCGTTTAATCTATAGAGTTTTTTTTTGTTTTTTTTTGTTGTTTGCGTCGTTTGTAAAAATATTTTTTTTAGGGTCATAAGAGCTATTAGATTTAAATTACATGGACTAAATTGATAGTTTCCTAACTTAGTTACTTAAATTTCGCTCCTTCAGTTTAGATTCAACTTAATTCAAATCTAACCTAATTGGTTATCTTGTCTAACTCTTCTGCTTAAGTCTTATCAATGGCGAAGGCAATATGGTTCTTCATGTTACTGCTCGAATGATTCCTGGCGCAGACTTTCAAAATCGGGTACAATAAAGGACAACAACAGGGTGGCCACTGCTGATATTCCCTCTAATCGCAAAAACAGGGGATTTGAGAAACTGATTCGGTACATGAAGGGCGCATCCCCTCTATGAGCATTCTTTGTGAACGACAATGTATCCCGGTACTGTGTGAATGGTGGTATACTTGCACCGCGAACGATGAAAAGACAGCCCTCACTGGCACGTATAATGATGGGAGACATACGATCACCATTACTCAAGAGACCATTCGTGCAGATTTACTGCTTCCTACGCTTAGTGAAGCAGGTGAAGGAGGTTTTCAGGCCATACGGACCAAGCAGCAAGCTCGAGCTGAGGCTTTCCCTCTAATTGGTCAGCCTGAAACCCAAGGGGTTATTCAATACAAATGTTTACTGGCAATGGATATGATTGTTTTCCATGATTACGAGGTGCTTGGGGGTAAATCGGGCATTTGGATCTAATGATGATTTGAATACTCATTTTTTTCATTCCATGGTAACGGGTCGAAGAAGCTCTTTCTCACAACTCTATTTCGATGAGATTCCCTCCCTTTCCTTGAAATCAAAACGACCGAATGATGTTCCATTCATTCGTGTCCTTTCACTCAGTTTGGAGGAAGCCATGGGAAGAACTTTATGATCAGCTTGACCAAACCTTCTATGCATGTGATCTCCCCAGGCTGACTCCAAAAATCTTTACTTACATCCACATTACTGAGGATGAGGCAGGGTTAACCCCCGTTATGCTTCAGTGGATTGCAAATCCTTTTATAGATCATGAACTCATTGAGTCTGACTCTTCAGACTCAGAGGCTCAATCTGACGGAATTGACGGGGAAATTGAGGGAAATATCCCTGCAGCAGATGCTGAGGTAGAGATGGGTGGGGTAGGGCAAGATGAGGCTGACACAGGTATGAATATCAATCATTCTCCTCCTTAGTCTGAGAGTATCCCCTCTCAGTCTGAGCAGTCCACTCCTAAACTTGATGTCTTGGCTACTCAAGCGACCAATCTGATGAACTCTCCCAGTTCATTTGAAAAAGCACTCACATCAAGCCCCACAGTAAATCAAGCACTAATGGATTCACTTTTCCATGAGGCTGAGAGTTCTAAACTCCCCTCTAGTGCTATAGATCAGACCAGTCTCCCTCTGCTAGAGCAAGAGATGGATCTGACTACCATGACTACCAAAGAACTTGGAGACACACGCTGCTTCTGCTGCCACACTGACACTGTGTAAGCATTGAAGACGATATTCCCCCTCCTGATATCCGTGTACTTAGTATGGGACCACCCCCTTCAGTTTCAAAAGCCAGTTTCAAAGGCTGTTTCACTAGCTCTTGTGCTAGTTCACGCTCAAGTACCATCAAATCTCTTACCCTCTTATGCACAACTTGTCAATGTCTCACTCCCCAAACTAAGTGAGGTACAAACTTTCTTTTCTATGGCTCATGATCATTCTCTTAAAACACAGGGAGGGAGTGAAGCTGTGTCATCTGTTTCAACACCCCCTGTTACTAAAATCCCTCAGTATAAGGTTGCTCTAACGGTCCCGGTGCTGTTACAAGCTATTCAGGACATGTCAACTAAGTTTGATGTCAAGCTGAGTGCAATGCAGACTGAGTTGCAAGCCATGAAAAGACAAAATGCTGAGGAGATGCAGGATTTAAAGGGAATGGTTTTGAAGCTGACTTCTGAGATCAGCATGATGAGAAAGGGGAAACAAGTTGCTGAGGGTGCTCAGACTCAGGGGGAGAAAACGAATAAACCAACTGATGAGTCTGATCTCCCCGAGCAAGATTTAAAAAGAAAGAGGGATGAAGGGGAGAAGAAGTACTACAAGACCACCAGATTCAATCTGTAAACTGGTCAGTCTGAAGTGTTTTATGAGACTGATTACAGTGACATTTCAAGCAGTGAGTCTGAGAAAGAGGATACGAAGGGAAAAGGGAAGGTTGGAGCAGATAGTGATACTGACCAACAAACTGATGAAGAGATTGAGATGGAAGAGCCCCCAAATGTACAGTCTGAGATAGAAATTGAAATACAGAAAAGAAGAGATGAAGTTGAGAGACTGGCTAAGCTTCAGAGGAATGCTCACAATTCTGGAATGACTATTGAACAATACAAAGAATATGTCAAAGGGCTGTATATGGAGAAATTTGATGAAAATTCACAAGATCAATCAATGAAAGCAGATGAAGAGCTTGAAGCTTAGATGAAGGAAGAAGAAGATTTGGCTGTTGAAGAAGAACAGATGAGGGTAGAAGTTGACAGATTAATGGCCAAACAGGTGCTTAGGGAAGAAGCCAGACTTGACTTTATTGAGAAAAATGTTACATTGAGGAAGCATAAGAACAAAATTCAAAACTTGGAGTGTGTAATACTGGAGGATCTGACCTCATGCTAGTCTGTTATCATAAAGAGGGATCCTTTAAGGATTGGAGTACACATGACTGCATCCATTGGGGTTAGAGGAATGGAAACGAATTGCAATCTGAGCTCAGGTATAACCAATCTTGCTCATAGAATGGATGTAAAAGAGAAGTTGTCTCGAATGTCAATGTAGCTCATATGTTGAAGGCTGAGATGTCAAGAAGAAGATTAGTAGGCATTTTGTTCTATCCATAGGCGTGAGAGGGTGGGGAAAAAATCTATGGGTCTGGAAACAAGCCACATGCATCATGTTCCTAAAGATGTCACTTTACAAGACAAGACGTATGTCAAGACTGAAAAGCATGAGGGCTTATGTTATGTAGATTGTGGGGGAGAGGAATGCTTCCCACCCAAAGACAGACCTGAATATGGCTTCTATCTACCATTGCATTGCTCTGCTCAATGAATGTGAGTCTGAACAATGTCTCCCTTTCCGAATGAAGCTGATAGTTGGTTATTGAATAACTAGAAGAATTTGAAGAGAATGCGGGACTTTGATGGACAAGGTGGATCTGATCAAGAAGGAGTATCAAATGCTATTCCATAAATCCGAAGCTGAAATGGAAAAAACTGCTTGCTTGGAAACAGAGAGGCAAAAGTGGGCAAAAGAAATAAACAAGCCTACACCATGGGAGATGTCGTTGAAGAAGAAAAGATCTGCCAAGAAGAGGAAGTAATGTGTGTATGTGTCCTTTTTGTTCACAAACAATTTTTTTGTAAACAGTTTAAGTTTGTGTTTATTTTTGGTGCATATATTGTAAAAGACTTTAATCTACACAGATAGGGGAGATTGTTGGGAAAATCAACGATTTAACCCAAGTTAATAAATCTGTTTATTAAAGTCTTAGTTGTTGAGTCTGAGTGACCTTGAGTCTGAGTGACTCGAGTCCTCGGTGACTAGAATAAACTAAGGCATTGTGGAGCTGACTAGTCAGCTCCATAATGAAAAAAGTAAGGCGTAACTTAAGGTAATTCTGTTAGATAAATCTTCTATCTTTGTAGAAGATTTTCTGAGATTTATCTTTATCAAGCTCACTATCATTGTGTATAAATAGTGAGCTTGAACATTGTAAACCTTGCACCTTTTGAAGTAATATAACTGTGTGTTATACTTATTCTTTGTTATTATAATTCCGCGATAATAAACACAAGAAACTGAGTAATCAATCGATTAATAATAATTAACATCTAAATACTTATTTGTGATTGATTTGCTAGTGTTTGAGATCTTATTGAGACCTAACAGACTAAAAATAGTAGACTATTTTTATTCATCGTAACTTGTAATATTTTTATTTTTAGTTTTTATTTTTCTTGTTTGCTTCTAATATTTGTGTTTAGTTTTTCTATTTTAGTTTTTCTATTTTAGTTTTTTCAAAGACTGGCAGTACGTTCATCAATCCGTTTTGAGTCTGGCATTCAGTTCAGCAAAGATTTCACCAACGAATTTTCGATATCTACAAACGGGTTACACTTTCTTCCTTTCTCTTTTTGTATTTATATTTCTTTTTAGCTTAGATTTATTTTGTAATTTCCCTTAGGTTTTGAGTCGTTAACACATTAGGGACAATGTGTTACTTAAGTTTGGGGTGGTCATCGGGAAATTCCATAATTATATTTTTCGACCCTTAGTTTCCATCATGATAGGTTGTAATTTTTGTACATTCATGAAAAAATCGAGAAAATACAAAAAAAAAAATCGAAAAATTGAAAAATCAAAAATATAACGTGTCTAGTCGGTAATCACCTTAGACTTTTAGCATAACCGAGCGCATTTGATACCCTACTCGATTAAATAGTGATGATTTTGAGCCTTTGAAAGCATTCATTTTTAATGCTACTTTTTCGATTCTTTGAGTGTGCCGATGGTTGATGACTTTAGAACTTGACATTGTTATACATTTCGAGACCACATATGAGCATTACATTAGGGTAACTTAGTGTAATTTCGTACAACAGTAGGGGCAAATTAGGATTAACCCATTTGATTAGCTTTTTTCGTTTCTTTTATACATTTTGTATAGTTTAATCACATTGATTTGCTATTTTCCGCCTAACGCGTGTAACACTTATTTTTAGTGTTAGAAACTCTAGAAAACCATTTGCGCCTTAATTTGTTCGTTTCTTTTAAACACTACTATATATTTTGTACACTCGCCTTATTTTCGTTTCATTATTAGATTAGATCTGAACTTAGATTCTTGATTGCTATTATACATGAAGTTGGAAGATTAGGAGTTTTTAAGGCATGAAAAAAATTATTGAATATCGAAGCCTTTGTATTATATTTGTATTTGAAAAAAAAGAGGTAGAAAAAGTGAGCCTTTTGAGCATGTTATCTTACTGAAAGAAAAATTATAGTGTAAGACATGTACTAGGCTATAGAAAAAAAATCGAAAAACAGAAAAGCGAAAAAAAAGAGTCTTAGAAGAAAAATAAATTAGTGTTTATTGAGTTTTATAAAGTATTGTACGATATGTGTACATTTGGTGAGAAGTTCAAGAAAGTTAAGCAATTCAGTTCGTAAAAAGATTTAGGAGTTCGGATTTAATCTAATTTAGTTGTATACTACGTTTTATTACAACCCGAATAAAAGTCCTCGTATAGTTGTACCTAGACTCTAGTGGTAGAGATTTGATTCTATATCGAGCCTATGATAGAAAACTCACCATGACTGAGCAGTTGAGCGAAACTACAGAATACGTTACACACCTTTTAGATTAGTTTGAGAGATTGCGTGATTTACTTCCCATAAAATTCGTAAGATGTTTGGTTATGTAAAATTAAAACATGGATTTGATATTTTGTTTGGAAATAGTTTTTTCTTAAGGGCAAGCAAAACGGTAAGTTTGGGGGGGATTTGATATCGTATATTTATACGTTTATTTATATGCGATATTTGGTCGATTTTCGTATTAAACATGATGGACATAATAGGTTTTTGCATTTAATTGTGTGGAAAGTTGTTTTATTCATTTTACAGGTTTATATGATCGGGAATTGGATTTTGGACAAGAAATGAGCTTAAATGACCAAAAATACACAAAATGGTGAAGATGTCAGATCATGCGACGCACCAATAGGGGGATGCGCCGCAGTCAACGCAAGTCAAAGGGAGAAGGAACTGGTCACGAAGTCGGTGTGCCGCAGATATCATGGGGGTGCGACGCACTTAGCTTTTGTGTTCGTTTCAAACAAGGATTGTTCATAGTGCGACGCAGTTGCTAGTGGGGTGCGGCGAAGCAGTTAGAATTTCAATTGTACTTGAAAACGGATTTCTCTCTATACATACAAATCTAAGCCTCCATAATTATTATCAATCGTTTATTATCGAATTTTGGAGCTGAAGAATCTGTTTAGTTCGTGCAAGAAGACTTAGAAGCTGATTTCAAGATATATTCGATCACGATTCAAGTTTTTAGTAATTCTCGTACTTTCTTTTCATCAACTTTCCATATGTTTTCTCTATTCAATTTTGCTTAAACAGTTCAGATTATGAGTAGCTAAAAACCTTTGAATGCTCGTTTGATTATGGACCTTGTTTGACAATTTTGTTATCGTTATTGAATGTTTTAGGTGTTTATGTTTAATCGTCGATCCTTATTTGTTTATGTTTTTATATATTACTTTGAGTTGTTTATATGCAATTTGTTAATCAATATTCTAGGTATTCGAGAGGAATCTAGATAGATTAATTAGGTTGTATGAAATAATCGATCGGTCTATAATCGGTTTAAAATTGTTAGGATTCGAGAGGACCTAGTAATAATAACTTAGGTAATTAAACGTGAACGAGTAAGTCTAATTAATAAGATTCGAGAGGACTTAGTAATTAGAGAAGTTATTCAAGAGGAAACTTTATAAGATTGAGTCATAGAACACTGGCTTGTTGATTAATGCTTAATTATATAAATTTTAACTGTATTCGAGAGGAACATTATAATTCGAAGTAATTAAAGTTAGTAAGGTATTCGAGAGGAATTTTACTATATATAAGAAGTTTAATTATACATTCAATTACGAAACTTAATTAGATCTCAAGTGAAGTATCAAACGAGTGTTTTTCTCCATAAATTGATACCAAACACATACTTTTCTCAAACAATTATTATAATCACTTTTTAGTTTAAATTGTTAATCATTCGTGACAACAAAAACCCAAAAACAAACTTAGTATCATTAATTCTTAATTAAAAAGCTAAATTAGTCTATGTGATCCTTTACTTAAATTTGTTATATTACATACGAATAGGTACACTGCCTATAGTGTGTACTTAAGTTTAATAGTAGGTCGAGTTTTTAAGACTAGATTTTACACATCAATATTCAATGTATGCTAAACTTGCTTTAGGGGTTTTAAAACCAACTAGAATGAGTATTAGACTAGTCGGCTGATCATTTCAATACCCATTAGGAATTGCGAAAAATATACTAGTTCAAGTAGGTAAATTTACATTCCCGGTTGACTTTGTAATCTTGGAAATGGAGGAGGATAGTAAAGTTCTGTTAATCTTAAGGAGACCATTTTTAAAAAAAACGCGGATGCTATTATTTGGGTGAAAAACAAACAAATTACTTGGGGGTTGGGAATGAAAGAATATTTTTTTCTTTAGGTAGGGGTATGAAAAATTCGTATTCTACTGATGAAGCTTGTTTTAGGATTGTTGTGTTTGATGATCTAGATTGGCAGGAAATACTTGAAGTTGAAGCCGAGATGATAGAGGAGGAGAAGATCGAGGAAGTTGAGTTTGAGGTGAAAGAAGAATTGAAGGTGGACACGAGCATGAGGATATATACTTCTATCGAAGAACCACCAACGGATTTGGAGCTTAAACAATTACCGGTACATTTAGAACATGCTTTTCTTGAAGGTACAAATTTATTATCGGTTGTTATTTTGTCATCACTTTCGGGTGATAAAAAAAGTTAGATTATTGACAATCCTTAAAGGTCATATAAAGGCCTTTGCTTGGCGTATATCTGACATACCTGGAATTAGCCAGGAAGTTTGCAAACACAAAATAAATTTTCTCGATAATGTAAAACTCGTTGTTCAAAGACAACGGAGGCTAAATCCAAATATGATGGATGTCGTTAAGAAGGAGTTGTTAAGTTGTTGGATGCCGGAATTATCTACCCTATTTCGGATAGTCCATGGGTGAGTCAGATTCATTGTGTGCAGAAGAAAGGAGGTATGACTGTGGTGGTGAACGAGAAGAATGAGCTAGTGCCAACAAGAACGATGACGGGTTGGAGAGTATGCGTAGATTAACGGAATCTTAATGATGCGATGAGGAAAGACCGTTTTCTGTTACCTTTCATGGATCAAATGATTGAAAGGTTAGTGGGGAATGAGTACTATTTCTTCTTGGATGGATTTTCGGGATATTTTCAAATCCCAATTGACCCCAAAGATCAAGGGAAGACCACATTCATTTGTTCTTTTGGGACATACACTTACCGGAGGATGCCATTTGGGTTATGCAATGCACCCGCCACTTTTCAATGGTGTATGCTTGAGATTCTTCAAGACATGGTCGAGCAAACTATGGAAGGGTTTATGGATGATTTTTCGGTGTTTGGAGAATCATTTGATTCATGCTTGGAAAATTTGGATAAGATGTTAGGGAGATGTGAAGAAGCGAACTTGCTGCTAAATTAGGAGAAGTGCCACTCTATGGTTCGAGAAGGCATTGGGGCACAAGATTTAAAAGTTCGGAATTGAGGTGGATAAAGCGAAGTTTGAAGTTATTACAAAGTTACCACCACCAACAAATGAAAAGGCAATTCGGAGTTTTTTTGGACATGCAGGATTTTACCGAAGATTTATCAAGGATTTCTCTAAGATTGCTCGTCCCATGACGAGATTGTTGGAGAAGGAGTTAGTTTTCAATTTTTCAGAAGATTGTTTGCATGCATTTGAATTACTCAAGTAGAAGTTGACCCATACACCAATATTGGTGTCACCGAATCGGTCACTCCCTTTTGAACTAATGTGTGACGCTAGAAATTATTAGGTGGGGGCTGTTTTGGGACAAAGGGTCGAGAAGCATTTTCGACCCATCTACTTTGCTAGCAAGACCTTGAATGAAGCCCAACAAAACTACACAACAACCGTGAAGGAGTTATTAGCAGTTGTGTTCGCATTTGACAAGTTCCGGTCTTATTTGGTGTTGAGCAAGACCATTGTTTTCACGGATCATTCGGCATTAAGGTTTTTATTCACAAAATTAGATGCTAAACCAAGATTAATTCGTTGGAATTGTTATTGCAAGAATTTGACATCGAGATTAAAGGCAAGAAAGGGGCGGAGAATGTAATCGCCGATCATTTGGGCCGATTGGAGAACCCAAGTTTGGGGGAGTTGAAAGAGGAAGAGATTGACGACACGTTCCCGGGAGATATGTTAGCTTATGTTGATGACAATGAAGAAGAAGATGTTCCATGGTCTGCGGATATCACAAATTATTTAGCCGGAGGAATTGTCAACAAAAGTTTAACTTACCAACAAAAGAAGAAATTGTTTGCGGACATAAAGTATTATTATTGGGAGTAACCATATCTTTTCCGGATGTGTGAGGATGGTATGATTCGAAGATGCGTGTGTGGTAGAGAGACTCGAAGGATATTGGATGAATGCCATCATGGACCTACCGGAGGACATTACGGACAAACGGTAACGGGAAAGAAGGTATATGATGCATGATTTTATTGGTCTTATATTTTCAAGGAAGCTTATACATTAGTGAGGACGTGTGACGCGTTTCAACTTCAAGGAAATATCACGAAGAGAACGACCTGCCATAACACGGGATTCAAGTTTGTGAAGTTTTCGACATTTGGGGGATTGACTTTATGGGACCATTCAAGCCTTCAAATCGGAACTTATATATTCTTGTTGCGGTAGATTATGTATCGAAATGGGTTGAAACAAAGGCGGTACCTACTAACAACGCTAAAGTTATTGTAGGTTTTGAGTGCCGAAATCTTTGATTAGTGATCGAGGGAGCCATTTTGCAAATGCTCAATTAGCAAAGATTTTGAAGAATATTGGAGTAAATCATTGGTTTGGTACATCGTATCATCCACAAACGAACGGTCAAGTGGAGAATAGTAACCGAGCACTAAAGAGGATTCTGGAAAAGACGGTTAACAATAATCCCAATATTTGGTCGAAGAAGTTGGAAGATACACTTTGGGCATTTCGGACGGCGTACAAGACCCCGATTAGGACAACACCGTATCGACTACTCTACGGGAAAACATGTCATTTTCCAGTGGAGATTGAGCACAAAGCGTATTGGGCATTACAGAATTGCAATGTTGATATGGATTTGGCTAGAGATATGAGGTTTTTACAACTTCACGAGTTGGATGAATTAAGACTACATGCTTACGAAAGTTCAAATCTTTACAAAGAGCGAACAAAGGAGTTTCACGATAGGAGGATTACAAGAAAGGAATTCAAGGAGGGAGATAAAGTTCCTTTATTTCAATCGAAGTACAAATTCAAGGCTCCCAAGTTAAGGACAAAATGGACGGGTCCTTATGTTGTGAAACGAGCTTTTCAATCAGGGTATGTTGAATTGATCAACGATCGAGGAGAATATTTCATAGTTTCGGGACACAGAGTAAAGTTATATCACGAAGAGGATGAAGAGAATGGTTTGGTGATCGAGGATGGATTATATGCTATTGACGCTTAATCACGAGGCATTTCGAGACAAGTTAACGACTCGTTCGAAAAACAAGCGCTTCTCGGAAGGCAACCCGAGTTTATTTTTACGTTTTCGTAGTTAATTTTTAATTTTTAGTTTATTCTTACTAAATGTTTTTAGTTTAGATGTTTTTAATGTTTCCATGTTAGTTTTAGTTTATTAGGTACGAAGAAAAACGATGAAAAACCAAAAAACCAAAAAAACGAAGAAAAAAAATTATAAAAAGGGCTTCGAATACTGCGACGCATCAGCCATGAACTACGCCGCAGTGAATGGTTTTCACAAGAAAATTGGCTACGGTATTCAGATGATGCGACGCAGTCCCTTATGATTGCGCTGTAGTAGCTGGAAAATCAGGTATATATGTTCTTTTATTTTACAATTTACACTCACCACACACATAACAAACACAACAGTCGAACACAACAATACACACACACTCAAATTTTCATATTTTCTACAATTTGTTACTTGTAATCACTTCATAATGGTTAGAACGACATGATTTTCAATCCTTTATTTTTAATTCTTTTAATTCTTGTTTAATTGTTCAAAATCAAACTACGGGAAATTTTGGGGTTTGCCAAATTAGCCTTAGAAACATCAAATTAGTTGCTTATTATGGTTGTTCCCACTGATTAGAACATGTTAGTTTAATTAAATGTTAGATTTGATGGTTAAATCAATGAAAACCATATATTTGGCAGTTTGTCAAGCTCACTGTGCCGCAGTGATTAAGCAACTGAGACGCAGTGGGTTCACAGACAACGTTTTTGTGTGTTTTATGTTGTTTAACGTTTTGGTTGGTGTTGCTTGTGGTTGTTTGTTGTGTATGGGGTAAACGTGCAGTTGACGAGGGTACTAGTAAGCAGTTTGAACATCCGAGGGGAAGGAGAGCACCAGATCCACCTCTCGAAAGTGAAACCGCTAGGCTTATGCAAGCGGAAACACACCGATGTCTTAAATGGTCGGGTTACAACAAAAATCAAAAGATTGTTCTTAATATTGAACTAGCGGAGTTATAGGGGAGAGGGATAAGTGCCCCTAGAATTATGGATTGGAACGTGTTAAACGCGTTGGAGGTGAACTTAGATGGGTTTATGATCACGAGGAGTGCAAGTGCTAGATTTGAAATACCAATGTGGAAAAGGGCATTCAATGTGAAGGAGAGTGTTTATCGAGAATGGTGTCTCGAGTTTTATAGTTCATTGCACGTGGAAAAGGAGTTTCAAGATGGCGAGTTAGCAACGTCAAAGTTAATATCGTTTAGATTGGGGGATGAACACCACAACATTGAAGTGGTTGAATTTGGAAGGTTGACGGTTTGTTTACGTACAAGGAGGCTAATAATGAGAGTATGATGTCCGACTACATTAAGAATTTGGAAAATGATTCGAAGGATTTTGGGGTTAATGAGATTTGGCATGAGTTTACGGGACAAGTTGAACATTCGGTTATAAGTAAAATCAAGGATGTTCGTGATCCGATATTGCGGGTATTGCATAAAATTTTGACCTATTCGTTTGTGTATAGGGCGACTCAGCAAGATAAATGCTATGCGGAGGACTTGTGGATGTTACACAAGTTTAGGTTACGGGACCAATTTTAGTACATTAATGTCATGTGGACTCTTATGTGCTATATGGAGGATAGAGGTTTGGGAGAATGGCATCGAGTCAGATATGTTGCGGGCACTTAATTACCCGTATGGTGCAAAAATTGGGGTATTTCACTCATGCGAACATTACACTATGCTCATCGCCAGTTAAATGCAAATTGACATGATTTGAAAAGGATCCTTAGCTCTTAACAGTGAACTGTATGATAAGATCATGATGCGGAATCTCCTGATCTGACTGAATCTAAACAGTAATTGTAATTGAGAATTTGGTTAATTGAATGATGAATGTTTAGATATCATTGATAGAACAATTTTGGCGGGAAAAGCCGTTACATGAAAGTTGAAGCTCTACGGTACTCAAGAGAGTCCGGGTTCAAAGACAAATGACTCTTTCCACACACCATTCTATTTATAGACATCATTACATACAAATTACACTAAACACAACTAAGTCTTCATCTTAATTTTAACTCTGGAGTTGTTCACTTTTACTCGGAAGTAGAGTCTTCATCATCAGAGTTATAATCTTCAATGTTGACTTGTGTTGACTAACTTAATCTTCAGTTTAAATTTAACTCTCGTGAACTTCAGTTAACTTTGGTGTAGTAACACGTTCACCCGAGTTAAATTCTTCACTGAATGACTTTCTATGATTTAAGTCGGATGATGAACTTTGTTTACCCGACTTAAACACTCAGATCAAAAACACACTTTGAAGATTTCATAGCTCCATCCATAACTTTCAATACCCAAAAATCTCCCCCTTGGATGATGTTATGAATCTTCAAATCAAATAAATGATGATACTCCATGGTAAGCTTCACAACTCAGATTCTCCAACAATGAATTCTCCATTGTAGGCTTCACACAATACAACACAGCTAACTGATTCTCCATGGTTAGCATTAAACATACTTTAGCATCTTCAATGCAACAAACAATCTCCCCCTTAACTAACAAGCTCACAAACTCATCAAATTCTTACATCTTAATACATTTAGCTCTAAATCAGAAGCAATTAACAACTTAAGATCTCATCATTCACATATCAAGCCTTCATTCGAGTTAAACTTTTAAATCATCATAAATATGAATAAGTAAGCTAATTACCAGATCATTATGCTTTAAAAGAACATGTTTCTGAAAAACTTTTGTTCTTCAACACATGACAAACTTGTAATCTTCACTCCTTCGTCATCATATTCAAAATTTGATCATTAACAATCACAGTTCCCTTCAACATCCGACTTAAAACATCAATTCTTCTCAAATCTCCAACTAGAATGACTTAAACAGAATGAATTGATAAATCATTAATCTAAGCTTGTATTAGCTTGCAGAAACAAATATCTGAGTAGGTCCTTAGCTTCATGATCATCAGATTCAATCTACTTTTCATCAGTCACAATCACTGCATAAACACCTTCAAACTTCAAAAATTGATAACTCGTGGATTAGCTTCATATTCTGATCACCTTCAATTGATTATCGTACCATCAATTCCACCAGAAACTAACTAATCTTCACAAATTCTTCAATAATTGTCCTCAATTTCCATTTGAACTTCTTCGATTCAACAAAACACTGATAATTTGACTAAATTCACTCGAATCGAGTCAAATAGATGAACTGGAATCAATTGAATCTAATCAAATGATTTGTCCGGCTCTGATACCAATTGACAGGATTTAAAAAGGATCCTTATCTCTTCACAGTGAATTGTATGATCAGATCATGCTGCGAAATTTCATGATCTGACTGAATCTAAACAGTAATTGTAATTGAGGATTTGGTTAATTGGATGCTGAATGTTTAGATATCATTGATAGAAAAAAATTGGCGGGAAAAGTCGTTACATGAAAGTTGAAGCTCTACGGTACTCAAGAGAGTGTGGGTTCAAAGACAAATGACTCTTTCCACACATCATTCTATTTATAGACATCGTTACATACAAATTACACTAAACACAACTAAGTCTTCATCTTAATTTTAACTCTGGAGTTGTTCACTTTTACTCGGAAGTAGAGTCTTCATCATCAAAGTTATAATCTTCAATGTTGACTTGTGTTGACTAACTTAATCTTAAATTTAAATTTAACTCGAGATGTGAAGAGCTGGAACATCATTACACGGGTTATAAAAAATTTAACGGCATTCAAGTCATAGATTAAAATAAAAGTGTTTACAATTCAAAGACAACCAAGATTTTCAATACAAAAATACATAAGTTTAAAGTTCCCAATTAAAATTCCCAAAAGTAGTGAACAGGTCTTTTCCCGAATAGGTTCTCACGCGACCGCCTTGACCCGTCCATGCCATGCACTTCATGCTTACACTAAATTTCCTGAAACATAAGATAAAGTGTCAACTACGAAAGTAGTGAGTAAGTTACAGTTTAAGTTGCTCGGCAAAAATTGGTTAAGTATATAAAAGTAAAAGTTTCCAAGAAGGAGGTTTAGCGGAGAAAAGTCGCTTAAAATTCTATATACTTTTAAAGTTATAAGTAACGGGCGAATCGGTGCCCTAAAGTTCATAAAGACCAAGTAGAGTCAAATTTAGTCAAATCATAGTTGCGGAAACAATCGCTAAAAGTTCGTAAATTTATGCGTATAAGTAACTAATTAGATTCTTGTATCAACCTCTTGGCATCTATAACTTAAGTGTTCACACTAAACCGATTGTTCAACCGTGAGGCCCCTTACCCCGCCTATCCTACGGGGAGTTGTCAAGTTCTTAGTAATATGTACTTAGACTGCCATCTAAGCAAGGAACGGTTCTTTCCTAAGTATCGATACCCATAATTACTAAACGGCTCTGAAGTTAATAGTGTGTAAAGTCTAAAAAGCAGTTGGGCACTAAGTAGTTTTGTTTTAAAAAGAGATAGTCGTCTGTCACTTAAGAGTCATGTTATAGTTCCATCAAGGGTCGGTCTCGTATACAAGCATCAATAATTAGTTTAGCCGAAAAAGGGGGCAAGCCGGTAAGTTCAAGTAAGCCAGTAGAGCAAAAGTGTTTACGCATAAGAGTTTCAAAGAGTTTGTCCAAAATAGTTCAATAGTTCCAAAGTCATAATAGTTCCATAAAAGTTAATAAGTTCAAAAGTTCACAAAATTGCAATTGTTCATAAATGTTTTCAAAGTACAAATAATCTTATGTTTCCCCCAAAATCATGCAAAATACATATTAAAAATAAAGAGGTTGTAACTCACGGATTGCGAAGAGTAAGAACACGGAGATTCGGTCGAAAATGGAAGTCGGGAATCACGGATTGCCTAATAGTACCAAGATAGTTTAATTAGTTATTATCCTATTATGTTCTTTATATAATATAATAGATAAAATTTTATTAACTTTAAGTGTCAAGGTTAAGTAATGTCCAAAATAGTCCGAAATGGTAATTGTCACGTTTTGTCCGAAAGTCCGATTTTTACGTTTATTATTATTATGTTACGAGTGCTTTTGCTCGCTGAAGTGGTTTACATTTTTCTAAGGAAATTTGGGCAGCGCTTTCGCGCCCAAATTTCATATCCAAAAATGCACAACCAATTCCGCTCACAAATCACCTATAACGCAATAATATACATATTCTAGTTCATTTCAAGTCCAAATAGTCCATACATGTCTCAAATATTATTTGTGTTACTTATTCAGTCCCAAAATATCATATCTCAAAAAGTCAGCGGGTCAAATATAGTCCAAACGTGCTAAAAACGACAAAACGACAAAGTTTCGGAAAAGTTGCAGCTCTGTGCGCCGCTGTGACCACTGGAACGGCGCACATAAGCCATTTTTGGTGCCCGCTGCGTCGTCCTGGTCTCGGGGACGGCGCACATAACACGAGTTTTCGAGTTTTCTTTGTAAAACGTTTATTTGTCCATAGATTTCGACATGCAATAGGTTTAAACTTATTAAAACTTCATTTTAACACTTTCTAAAGTATTTTTAGTCACAAATTCGTGGATCCAAAGACTATTTCGTTTAAAAACGTTTTTGACCATAAAAAGTCATAGATTTGTATAAAAACTTATTTTAATCCATTAGATCTTTCATGCAAGAGTTTATTTGTATAAAAATAGTAAAATGACAGAAATCTACCGGAGGAAAAGCTCGGATGATGGTTTGGCCGGATTTTAGCTTCAAAACCTTTACAAAAATGGTCCTTTACCGAAATCTTAGGCTTCCTCTTGCTTTTCTTGATGTTTCAACCGATTTGTATGGAAAAAAATGGGGTTTTAGTTGCTGGAATCACTGGAAATGAAGCTTTGTTGAGAGAGTTCTTGAGAGAAAATGTTGTATGTGTGTGTTTTAGTTTTTGTAAAATGATTAAATGAAAAGGATAAAAGAAAAATGATAATATGGGAAGATGGGACTGTCATTTGCAGTAATGATGGACTGAAAATCGAGCTTGATTGGTTAAAAAAGTTTAGAAATCGAGACATGCAATTTATTCAAATAAATTACAAAAATCGTCCTGCCAGGACGACGCACATGGCCTCTGTGCGTCGTCCTGGACCATTTTTGTAATAATTTTTGTGTTTTTGCTGATTTTGTATAATTGTTTCGTTGGACCTTTTCGTTAACTAAAGTTTTAAAGTATGCTACGTTATGAACTTAGGAAAGTTCATTAGGGGTTTTCTTGGTATTAGGACTTATATAATTTGATTCCGGTTGCGATTCCGACACTGTCGCGGTTCCGATTAATGAATAATTAAGGACTAGATAGATCAAAAGAGACATAGAGTATAAAATGCACCTGGAATTGGACGGTTGTCACATTCTCCCCGGGTTGAAAGAAATTTCGTCCCGAAATTTATTTCGTCCCGAAATTTAGTTCGTCCCATCATGAAGAGGTGTTCTCGAATAGATGTGGATATTTCTGACGGAATTGGTCTTCACGTTCCCACGTGAATTCGTGACCACGTCGGGAATTCCACCGAACCTTGATAATCGGAATACGACTATGCCTGAGTTGTTTGACCTCGCGGTCAACAACTTCGAGCGGTTCTTCGATGAAGTTTAGTTTGTTGTCGATTTTGACCTCGTCAAGAGGGATGACGATGGTCTCATCAGACAGACACTTTTTCAAGTGTGAGACATGGAATACATTATGAACGTTCGCGAGAGTCTGGGGGAGTTGGAGACGATAAGAAACGGGACCGATACGCTCAATGACTTCAAATGGACCGGTGTACCTTGGACTTAGTTTACCGCGCTTTCCGAAGCGGACTACCGCTTTCCATGGCGATATCTTGAGGAGCACTTTGTCGCCAACTTGGAACTCGAGGGGTTTCCTTCGGTTGTCAGCGTAGCTCTTCTGTCGGGTACGGGATGTCTTCAGTCTTTCACGGATAGTGGTGATCTTGTTAATGGTCTCCTGGACGATGTCGAGTCTCGTAAGTTGTCGATCGCCAGCTTCTAGCCAACAAAGCGGTGACCGACACTTGCGTCCATAAAGAGCCTTGAATGGTGAGCACTTGATGCTGGCAGGGTAGCTGTTGTTGTAGGAGAACTCGACCAAGGGGAGGTGAGCGTCCCAGCTTCCTCCGAAGTCGACTACACATGCTCTCAGCATATCCTCAAGTGTTTGGATCGTCCTTTCGCTCTGGCCATCGGTCTGAGGGTGGTATGCAGTGCTGAGGTCTAGTCGCGTACCTAACGACTTCTGAAGGACATTCCAAAAGCGGGAAGTGAATCGACTATCCCTATCGGAGATGATGGAGAGAGGTGTTCCATGACGAGAGACGATCTCGTTGATGTAGACTTGAGCGAATTTCTCCATCGAGTGATTTTCTCGGACCGGCAGGAAATGAGCGGATTTTGTCAAACGGTCCACGATTACCCAAATCGTGTCGTTACCCTTAGCCGTTCGGGGCAACTTAGTGACGAAGTCCATGGAAATTTGTTCCCACTTCCACATGGGAATTTCCGGTTGCTGGAGTAGACCTGAGGGCTTTCGATATTCTGCCTTGACCTTTGGAGCAAGTAAGGTACTTAACTACATACAAGGCGATGTCCTTCTTCATGCCCGGCCACCAGTAATATTCTCGGAGGTCCTTATACAACTTTTCGGATCCCGGATGGATGGAGTATCTAGATCGGTGGCCCTCGTCCAAAATGAGTTTGCGGAGATCCTCAGATTTTGGAATCCATGCTCGACCCTTGAAGTAGTAGATTTCGTCGGACTTGCGTTCGAATTCTTTTTCATGATTATGCAGCGTTTCGTACTTAATGTTCTCGGGTTTCAACGCCTCTTGTTGTGCGTTTACGATCTGCGTTCGAAGGCTCAACTGAATTTGAATTCCTTATGATCGAACTCGAGATGGCTTTACCCTTTCCTTCCGACTCAGGGCATCTGCTACTACGTTCGCTTTACCCGGGTGGTATTTGATCTCGCAATCGTAGTCACTCAGCAGTTCTATCCATCTACGTTGCCTCATGTTGAGCATTTTCTGGTCTAAAATGTGCTGAAGGCTATTGTGATCAGTGTAGACCGTACACTTAGTACCATACAAGTAGTGCCTCCAGATCTTCAAAGCGAACACGACGACTCCCAACTCTAAGTCGTATGTTGTGTAGTTCTGCTCGTGCACTTTCAGCTGCCTAGAAGCGTAAGCGATGACCTTGTCCTTCTGCATTAGAACACATCCAAGTCCTTGGTGGGAGGCATCGCAAAACACTACGAAGTTATCCGTGCCCTCTGGCAGGGACAGAATCGGTGCGTGACATAGTTGATATTTGAGCTTCTGGAAGGAATCCTCCTGATCTTTTCCCCAAATGAAGTCCTTGTCTTTCTGAGTGAGCTCGGTGAGGGGCTTAGAGATCTTTGAGAAATTCTCGATGAATCTTCGATAATAGCCAGCCAATCCTAGGAACTGACGGATTTCCGTCGGGGTCGTCGGAGCTTGCCATTTCTCGATCGCTTCGATTTTTAGCTGGATCTACATGGATCCCTTCTTGGTTGACCACATGACCAAGGAAGTGTACCTCTCGGAGCCAGAATTCACACTTCGAGAATTTGGCGTACAATTTCTGATCTCGGAGGAGTTCTAAAATGAGCTTAAGGTGTTTCGCATGATCTTCCTTGTTCCTTGAGTAGATGAGAATGTCGTCTATGAATACGATTACGAATTTGTCTAAGTATGGTCTACACACTCTGTTCATTAGGTCCATGAACACTGTTGGTGCGTTGGTCAGACCAAAAGGCATGACGAGGAATTCGTAATGACCGTATCGAGTTCGGAATGCGGTTTTCGGAATGTCGGTCTAGCTGACACGAACTTGGTGATAACCCGAACGGAGGTCGATTTTGGAAAAGTAAGTTGCACCCTGCAACTGGTCGAAGAGATCATCGATCCTCGGAAGTGGGTATCGGTTCTTGACGGACAGTTTGTTCAGCTCTCGATAGTCAATGCACATGCGGAAAGATCCGTCTTTCTTTTTAACAAAGAGGATTGGGGCTCCCCAGGGGGACGAACTCTGGCGAATAAGACCATGGTCTAAGAGTTCATGTAACCGTTTTGTCAGTTCTAGCATTTCAGGTGGCGCCAGACGGTACGGTGTCTTGGCAACCGGTGCTGCGCCAGGAACGAGGTCTATTCGGAATTCCACTTGTCGTTGAGGTGGCAGCCCTGGAAAATCCTCGGGAAAGACTTCGGGATGATCCTTGACTACTGGAATATCTTGGATTCAGCTCTCTGTAGGTTTACGCTCGACGACATGGGCAAGGAATGCGTCATAGTCCTTCTGAAGGTACTTGCACATTTTGATGGAAGACACGATGCGAAGTTGTCGTCCAGGCTTGTCTCCCTGAACAATGAGAGTCTCTTTTTCCGAAAGAGGGATACGGATGAGTTTGTCGAAACAGACGATCTCTGCTCGAAAGCGAGATAGCCAGTCCATTCCAACGATGACGTCGAAACTTGAAAGCTCGATAGGAATTAGGTCAATGGGGAAGATTTTGTCAGATAGGCACAGTGAACATCCTAAGATTATATCCTTAGCTTCAAACTCTTGGCCGTTAGCATATTCGACGGTAAAACTATCCTTAGGAACTTTAGATCCTAAATTAATGTGTAGGACGGATTCGATGCTCTCGAACCATTGGAGCAGTCCTACAGCACCAGTTGTGCCGTGAAACTCCTTTGGCTTACACGCCATGAAGCTCTTATAGTTGCACGGGGGAGGGTTCGGGTGTTGGTTCTGGTTCTGATTCAGGTTTTGATTGTTCTGTTTTTGTTGCTGCTGCTGTTGCTGTTGCTGTTGCTGGTGGTGGTTGTTGACATTGGCATTGATCCCAGCAGTGATCTGGGCGATCATGTTGGGCATTGCCGCATTCAACTGTTCAACAACTTGCTCAGCAATGATGCTAGCGTTTGTGCGAGGAGCCATGATTCTACAATCAGAAGAATAGATTCAGTTTAGAACGCACGAATGGAATATGATAAGAACATAATATAGTGACCATAGATAATTATAGCACGAGATTAATATGAATGAACAAATAGCACACGCATGATTATGATTCAAGAGATAGAATTGTAATGATTGTCTAAAGTAAAGGATTCACACGATAAGATAAGTATAATAATAAAAGATAGAAGTCCCATTAATGATAATAAAGTTTAATACAAGTACTGAATGAGAAATACGGTTACAATACATAGAAAGGAAAAAGGAAATAAAAGTCTAAGTCGTGTACAATGAGAAAATTACGACTAGGCTAAGTACAGTACAATAAAGAGAAATAACTAGTGGCGCCTCTCCAGAATAATCTTGGCCGCCATGACCGCAATCAATGTGCCCATCACCAGGCACACACCAATGAGGTGTTGCACGGTCCGTGTCGTAGCTCGGGTCGATGCGATGACTCGCGACGCCTGCTCCGACAATTGTTGTGCAGAGTCGGTGACCTCACTGATGAGGAGCCCCTGCTGCTGGGTCTCCTGTGCCAATCCCCACACTTCGCGGTGCAGGTGAAGGAATGCGGCCGGTGGGGGAGGCTGGAGGGTAGGAGGCATCCTCTGCCTAGCAGCCTCGGCGTCTCTGGCGCGCTGCATTTCTTCGTGCTCCATCTGTCGCTCCCGTGAGTAGTGGTCCATGAGGGGGTTATGTGGGACCTCTGGAGGGTGACCGAAGGGTAGGTGTGATGGGGTAGGTTGGGATGGTCCAGCCTGGTGCACGGCCATCCGGTCCGGTAGACGGCCCGGGAGGATGACCTGCTTTCGCGCAGTCAACCTAGTACGCGGGCCCCGGTAGTGGAGGGTTGCGGCAACGGGTACCGGTGGAGGGGGTAGCACAACCCTCGGGCTGGACCCGATGCTGCTGGAGATTGCCATGGAGGTGTCCTCCGTGGGATCGGTCGTCTGCTGGCGTTGACTCTCCGAGGCGGTGCGGCCCTCGGAAGGCGAAGCGGCTCTGGGTAGTGAGCGAGACTGTGATCGTGACGGTGAACGCGAACGAGAGGAGTGAGACATGACGGATCTGTGAACAATGAGTTTCGTAAGTACGTGAAGACACAAAAGAAGAGTAAAGGAAATGTGTAATGAAATGCATGTACGGGTCAGTCACGTGAGAATCGGGAAAAGACAGGACCGGGAATTTTCGACTCAAAAACCGTTAACAACAGTAATTACGTTCCGTCCTTGCATAATTCATTTTGAACTAGGCAGGGGTGATCAGGCCATGCGTAGTTAAAAATAAACATGCAATCGCGAAATTAATTCTCTAAAGTTTGAACCCATAAATAATTTTCCGAAAAAGCCTTGGTTATAGTTTGGTTTCGAAAACTTTTGAAAAATATTTTTAAAACCGTTTTTCACTATAACCTGTGCTCTGATACCAAGTCTGGCACACCCCGCTAAAGCGGAAACACGAGATGTGAAGAACTGGAACATCATTACACGGGTTATAAGAAATTTAACGGCATTCAAGTCATAGATTAAAATAAAAGTGTTTACAATTCAAAGACAACCAAGATTTCAATACACAAATACATAAGTTTAAAGTTCCCAATTAAAATTCCCAAAAGTAGTAAACAGGTCTTTTCCCGAATAGGTTCTCACGCGACCGCCTTGACCCGTCCATGCCATGCACTTCATGCTTACACTAAATTTCCTGAAACATAAGATAAAGTGTCAACTACGAAAGTAGTGAGTGAGTTACAGTTTAAGTTGCTCGGCAAAAATTGGTTAAGTATATAAAAGTAAAAGTTTCCAAGAAGGAGATTCTTGTATCAACCTCTTGGCATCTATAACTTAAGTGTTCACACTAAACCGATCGTTCAACCGTGAGGCCCCTTACCCCGCCTATCCTACGGGGAGTTGTCAAGTTCTTAGTAATATGTACTTAGACTGCCATCTAAGTAAGGAACGGTTCTTTCCTAAGTATCGATACCCATAATTACTAAACGGCTCTGAAGTTAATAGTGTGTAAAGTCTAAAAAGCAGCTGGGCACTAAGTAGTTTTGTTTTAAAAAGAGATAGTCGTCTGTCACTTAAGAGTCATGTTATAGTTCCATCAAGGGTCGGTCTCGTATACAAGCATCAATAGGTTTCGACATGCAATAGGTTTAAACTTATTAAAACTTCATTTTAACACTTTCTAAAGTATTTTTAGTCACAAATTCGTGGATCCAAAGACTATTTCGTTTAAAAACGTTTTTGACCATAAAAAGTCATAGATTTGTATAAAAACTTATTTTAATCCATTAGATCTTTCATGCAAGAGTTTATTTGTATAAAAATAGTAAAATGACAGAAATCTACCGGAGGAAAAGCTCGGATGATGGTTTGGCCGGATTTTAGCTTCAAAACCTTTACAAAAACGGTCATTTACCGAAATCTTTGGCTTCCTCTTGCTTATCTTGATGTTTCAACCGATTTGTATGGATAAAAATGGGGTTTTAGTTGCTGGAATCACTGGAAATGAAGCTTTGTTGAGAGAGTTCTTGAGAGAAAATGTTGTATGTGTGTGTTTTAGTTTTTGTAAAATGATTAAATGAAAAGGATAAAAGAAAAATGATAATATGGGAAGATGGGACTGTCATTTGCAGTAATGATGGACTGAAAATCGAGCTTGATTGGTTAAAAAAGTTTAGAAATCGAGACATGCAATTTATTCAAATAAATTACAAAAATCGTCCTGCCAGGACGGCGCACATGGCCTCTGTGTGTCGTCCTGGACCATTTTTGTAATAATTTTTGTGTTTTTGCTGATTTTGTATAATTGTTTCGTTGGACCTTTTCGTTAACTAAAGTTTTAAAGTATGCTACGTTATGAACTTAGGAAAGTTCATTAGGGGTTTTCTTGGTATTAGGACTTATATAATTTGATTCCGGTTGCGATTCCGACACTGTCGCGGTTCCGATTAATGAATAATTAAGGACTAGATAGACCAAAAGAGACATAGAGTATAAAATGCACCTGGAATTGGACGGTTGTCACAGATTTAAGTCGGATGATGAACTTTGTTCACCCGACTTAAACACTCAGATCAAAAACACACTTTGAAGATTTCATAGCTTCATCCATAACTTTCAATACCCAACAATCTCCCCCTTGGATGATGCTATGAATCTTCAAATCAAATAAATGATGATACTCTATCGTAAGCTTCACAACTCAGATTCTTCAACAATGAATTCTCCATTGTAGGCTTCACACAATACAACACAACTAACTGATTCTCCATGGTTAGCATTAAACATACTTTAGCATCTTCAGTGCAACAAACAATCTCCCCCTTAACTAACAAGCTCACAAACTCATCAAATTCTTACATCTTAATACATTTAGCTCTCAATCAGCAGCAATCAAAAACTTAAGATCTCATCATTCACATATCAAGATTTCATCTGAGTTAAACTTTTAAATCATAATAAATCTGAATAAGTAAGCTAATTACCAGATCATTCTGCTTTGAAGAACGTCACCAAGCCAAGTGACCCGGCACTCGGGCAAATTAGCTAGACACCAAGCCAAGTGACCCAAAGCTCCGAAATCATCATAAATCTGAATAAGTAAGCTAATACCATATTTAACCTTAATCACCTTAGGCTCGTTGAGAGTTTGTTAGGTTTGCTTTGGCAGGAGATCCACGGTTGGAATCACCCAAAAATTACCCTTTCTGTGTTTGACGATCTTTTGATAAAACAATTTTTGTTTTTGAATCAAGACTTTTGTTACACTATTAACTAAAACTCTCAAGGAAATATCTAAATTTGAATCTCTGGATATCACCATTAAACAAAACAGTTAATTAGTAACGACCCTTAAGTTTGAGGTAAAGTCACTAAATTCGAAGGTCTTATGGTTGGAACTTAAAAGGTCCATTGTCGAGTTCCTTGAGCCTTCACCTTTATTTCATGACCAATCGTAAATCTTTTGACTATATAAGTTTTACACACCAACCTACCGGTCTTATTTATACTTATAATTAAATCATATCTAGTTGTACTATGTAACAACTTTTCTTTTTGAACAATCATTTTTTACGCATGTAAAATGTCTTTAACAAAAATTAACCTTGATACCTCTTATGACTAATAAAAGTTTTATCTAACTTTAAATTGTCATCTAGACAAAATAAAATAATATAAAATTATAATAATAATAATAATAATAATAATAATAATAATAATAATAATAATAATAATAATAATAATAATAAGAGTTAATTACATAATTGGTCCCTGAGCTTTTTTTAATTTAACGGGTTCGGTCCCTAGGTAGCAAATCCTTCGGGTCCGGTCCCTCTTACGCATGTTTGGCTACATAATTGGTCCCTTCCACTAACATTCGTTAACTTTTACAGTTAAATCAAATCACATGCTCCTCACGTAACGGGCATTATAGTCTTTCTAAACTAAAATGACTACTTATGTAATTTAACAATAGATCCCCTCTTTCTCAAAGAGGGTGATTATTATCAAAAAGAGGGAGATAATATTGGATTTCAAAGTTTTTTTTGATAATATTGGATTTTACAAATTGGTTTTTGATAATAGAGATGATAACCAAAGAGAGATGAGAGAGAAGGGGATCTATTGTTAAATTACATAAGTAGTCCTTTTAGTTTAAAAAGACTATAATGTCTGTCACGTGAGGAGCATGTGATTTGACTTACCGGTAAAAGTTAACGAAAGTTAGTGGAAGGGACCAATTATGTAGCTAAACATGCGTAAGAGGGACTGGACTCGAAAGATTTTATACTCAAAGACTGAATCCGTTAAATTGGAACAATCTAAGGACCAATTATGTAATTAATAATAATAAAGTAATAAAAGTATTGGGTATGTGGATGGAGTTTAAAAGGTGCAAGTAAAGTAGGTAGAGTAGTGAGAAATCAAAAATAGAATCGCAATGGATAGGATGTTTTCAGGGGATGATGATATTGGTGGGTCCCAGTTTTGGTCACAATCGGCGGGCGGCGGCGGAGGAGATGAAGATGAATCGTGTTGTTCATCATCTGCATCTAAAAACAACAAGTCAACGCCTTGTAATGCGATGATGAATCGGAGCATGTCTGAATGGGCATTCCAACAATATATTCAAGAGACATCAACTCCAGCTGACCATGATAAAGACAAAAATCAAATCACTACTCCTAATGTTCCTATTGATTCCGAGGAATATCAGGAGTACCTCAAAAGTCGTCTTGATCTCGCTTGCGCAGCTGTTGCTTTGACCAGGGTGGGTATATCATTAACCATTTCCCATACATCATTTTTATTTCGTATCGAATAACTCGTATACTTTACTCTTTTCCTTAGGCATCTTCTCTTAATCCTCAACATCTTCCTGCTTTACCAGATAATGGATCACAATCCCACCTCCCCACTTCAAAAGGTTTCTCCATATGACTTGATGTAAATATATGTTTATCATAAACTGTTTATATATTTGTCTCCAACGAGACTCTAACCCTCGACATCAAAGGGGGAGGTACACGCTTACATCCACATGGGTGACACATACATTTTTTCCACTCTAAATTTGTAATTCCTTTACTCGTTTATAATGGGAAAGGAGATTCTTAATTTGTTTGTAATGTGTGGGAAGGGTCAGGGTCAGGGTCAGGGTTTGATCCCAATAAGGGACCAGGTCTGGAGAATAGTGCTGGACCTCTCGGGATCCCTTCCTTACCTGTTATACAAAAGAAGCCTGCAATCCAGGTAAAATCAGCGACAAGTGGGTCATCCCGAGAACTATCAGATGATGACGAGCTTGATGGAGATACAGAAACAACTCAGAATATGGATCCTACAGATGTAAAACGTGTTAGAAGGTAAGCAGGGTTTGATGTTACTTCTCATCTTATTAGCAGATTGCTCAATCACGACCTTGCCAATAACCCAATTTTTGAGATGTGTTCTTTTTGGTCATTTTATGTAATAATTTTTCAAATAATTAGGATTTTCCAAACTCTGTTGTTCAGTTAAAAAAACTTGAAACAACAAAAGCATATCCAAATGCTATCTCCTACAATGTGATGATTTAAAATCACATTATTACTTTCAGTACACACATCAAAACGTCTTTATTATTTTTATTACTTTGAGAAAAAAAAAAGAACAAGAAAAAGTGTTGGCGAGAGCAACCAATGTTAGCTGACCTGCTTTGAATCAAATTCGTTTGAACCCGTTACCCAACCTATATTGGGACCTATATTATCATGCAAGTTTTCAGCCATGTATTACCATATTAAAAGGTGTGTGACTCTATATATCATGTTTTTTTTTTCTTTTTCAGAATGCTATCAAACAGAGAATCTGCTAGACGTTCAAGAAGGAGAAAGCAGGCACATTTGACTGAACTTGAGACACAGGTCTGTTTCTTTTATTCTCCTTAATTGAATAAAACTAGAAAAACAGCCTAAGTGAATAATATGTTCTATGCTTGTTCCCTAGGTTTCTCAATTAAGGGGCGAAAATTCTTCACTGCTGAAGCGTCTCACTGACATAAGCCACAAGTATAACGAAGCTGCTGTTGATAATAGAGTTTTGAAAGCTGACGTCGAGACAATGAGAGCAAAGGTCAGTACTTCATGTCAAATTTTCAGTTTCAGTTATCGAGTAACTACTCCACCACATGCTCATTTTGCTTATTGAATTCCGTATACATGGAGGACTTGGTTTGAAGAATACTTACAGCGGTGCACGGATTAGAAAATTCCCGTGAAATTTGCAATGTGTGACCAAGCACTCTAAATAAATGTTTGACCAATAACCAAATGTCTAAAATGTCCCTTATAATGGCAAATTTGGGGATCTTATAATCCTGAATAAATGTAGTTGGTTTTTTGTTATTATTGATGTTGGGCAAGCAGATAGGTTACATACCAAAAATGTGTTACATCGTTTGGGACATCCAAAAACGAGAATGGGTATAATTTCTAGGATATCTTTAGGAAATTAGCTGTAGCCTTATACTGATATTATGGTTGTGATAGTAATTAGTAGTACTGGAGTGCTTGTGCTTGTCTGGAAATCACAAAGAAAAACTCATATTGTTTAGTCAGATTCATTTCCTTTCTTGTTTCTGTTTCTTGGGTCCGTTTTCATAGTTTGAGGATAAAATTGAGCATAGATCCAAATTGCAGGAAAAATGGTAGAGGGATGGTATATTGTTAGCTATGCTAAAATTAAGTATTAAGATGTAGATCAACAACTTCAATCGGAACTTAGAGGGATTTTGAACCGTTTTTAGCTATTTTTTGGTTTTACCCATTTGACCTGGTATGAATATAATATAATTCAGATTGACCTTTTTCGCATAAATGGATTTAAATAGCTAGTCCCTACCCCACAAGAAGAAGACTGCATGCTTTTTCTCCCAAAGCCTCTGTAAAGAGCCTTGGTGCACCATTGCATGGTTTTTAGTCACATAAACAATCTCTCGTTGAACATCATTTTTATCGATAGAAAAGTTGAAATATTGATGAAGTTGACTTGTAACATATTATTACTGATAAATAGTTAAAGAGCAGACAAAAGTTGCTTGAGAGTCGAACCCAACCTAGACTGTTTTGTCATATACTAAAATAAATATCATGTTTTAACTAATTACACAAGTCCTCCCCCTAAAAATTGTTTCCTTGATCTACCGAGTACCGACTCATACTTTCATCTAGGACCTCGATACACATCATTTATCGTCCCTTGTCTTAGTACACGGATCCTGTTTATTATAATTGGAAAAACGGGCGTTTCTTTCTTATTAACAAGTGATCTAGTTTTTGAACAAATTGGGTTCAAATTGCAACCTCCACTGATTATTCATTAAACGTATATACAGGTGAAGATGGCGGAAGAAAGTGTTAAAAGAATTACTGGTTTTAACCCTATGGTTCAAGCCATGTCTGATTTATCAACAATGGGTCCCATGCCATCATCGTTTTCTTGTAGCCCATCGGATGCATCTGCAGACACTGCTGTTCCTGTACAAGATGACTTAAAACAGCAACACTTCTACCAGGGACAACCTACTTCCACCAGTAACCATCACATAGCCCCCACACGAGTGCCTCAAAACGCCATGGCTAATCTTCCACAGGTCGAAAATGTTCAACAGCACAATCCCGTGATGTCAGAAGTCGCAGCACAGAAGATGGGTAGAACGGCTTCAATGCAACGTGTGGCGAGTTTGGAACATCTGCAGAAACGGTTTCGTGGGGATGTGGGTTGTGGTACCCGCCAAGGTGGCGGAGACCGCCAGTAATGTAATGATTGCAAAGGTACTCTTGGAAGTCGCATTCTAATTTTTAACAGCTACCTCCAGGGTACCAGATCTGTTATCATCATATTTATGTGCAGTGGCTTTTGATTGGAGACCCTAATTTTGGATTCGGATTCTTGGTGTTCAGATTTTTTATCTGTGCATATTTTTTCTCTCCATTGTATGTCTTGCTCTTAATTGAACAAATCAAACATGGAATGTGAACAAATTTGATGGATTTTATATGTTCTTAAGACTTTGTATTTTTATCTTTCTTTAAGAGGTATTTTCGCATATGATCCCTTATTATCAATCGACAAACTTTATTCTCAAGTGAATGGTGATGGTAACACCTTTTCATTTTTGGAAAATCTCGACATCAATACGAGTTGTTCTCTGATATTTTATTTCCAGAAAACCTTGACATCTCCATTTCGCTCCATCGAGATGACCCAAATGACAAAAACTGAAGACACACAGGGCACATTTGATAGTGGGAAATTTAGAGAAAAGAATTGAAGTAGAGAAAAGAACGAGAGGAATGAAATTGATGGAGAAATTTAATGATTTTTATTGTTTGGTAACCTGAGAGAAACTGATCCGAGAAATTAACAAGAAGTCCATTCTTTTTAGGAGCGGTAAGATGGACGGTTCGGGCCGGTTGAATAATGAGTCAAAACGGGTTAGGGTTAGAACGGGTTAGGGTAAAAAAGGGTCATAATGTGTAAAGGGTCAAATGGGTCACGTAGGGTCGGGTCGGGTTGACCCTTTTTCTTTTTCTTTTTTTTGAAAATAAATGAAAACGTTTTTTCTTCCCTATTGTTGTATTCGTGTGAAGCAATTTTTATTATATAACCAGTGTATCCTAACAACAAATCAGACACACCTTCGACTTTTTACATTAAACAACCTCCAAACCATTAACATTAGTGAAATCCAAAAGTTAGTGATACAAGTAGTTTTTAACCAAAGTTACATATGTCGTTACAAAAATAGAATTAAACTACTTGAAAACCCGTCAAAACTCAAAATTATTAGCTAACCAAAACCATCACATTACTTTTTATTTTATATTTACTTATTTAATCTTTTATTACTTTAATAACTTAAAATAAAACAAAGCTCTGTATATTATCATGGTTGTCATTTTACTTTACATATATTAAAAAATAATAAAAATAAACCAAAAAAATAAAAATAAAAAAACATTTAAATTAAAAAAAATCATTTTTGTAGAAGATAAAACAATGTACTGTTTTTTCTCTAAAACCAAAACAGGTACATTCACTTTTATCTTTCTTTTTTCCTCTGAAACATTTTCTTTTCTGAAGAAAAAAACACAACCATCATGAATACATTTTGAATAACTCATTATTCACCCGTTGTTGACCCGCTTGACCCCTCTTTGACATCAACAGTTTCTAATCGTGACCCGTCTGACCCTTTCTGGAATTTTTGGGTGTTCAAAATAACCCATTAATAAGAAAGAAATGACCAAAATTCACCCGTTTTTCATGACACGGGTTGGGATTGCCAGGTCTAATTCTTTTGTTTGATATGTAAAACAAAGAAAAGAAATGGACAATATATTTGACCAGTGTCACTTTTTTAACAATAAAACTTATTTTAAATATATTAGATTTTAAAAAAGATGTAGAGTAAATTGCAATTTTAGTCCCTTATGATTAGCCAATTCGTCGATTTCGTCTTTAAAATTTTTTTCTTCGTCACAAACTTGTTATTTTTCGTCTTTTCTGTTCTTCCGTCAAGTTTTTGTTAACTTTAGACGGTTAAGTCACACGTGAGAACATTTTTGTCTTTTTACACAAAAATCAAAAGTCAAACAGTCAACATCCATCACAACTCCTGTCACTTTCTCTCACCCTCACCCTCACCCTTGATCTCCTCTCTCTCCTCACCCACAAATTGTTTTGATAAAAATCAAAAATGATTTTTTTTTTAATTTTTGAAACCACCTGCCGGCGTATGTTCAAACAAAACTCACAAATTAAACAAACCCATCACCACATATCCTTCGCCACCATCACCACAGATCGCCGAGTTCATCGGAGATGTGGTTGCGCCGGTTGAGGAAATAAGGGAGGAATTGGGGAAAACGTAGAGAGAGAGAGAGGTGACGGAGATTCCATATTGATTAAGGGCCCAAAGAGCTGATATTGTGTATTGCAGGGAAGTGCTAAGAGGCGGGTGAACAGGAGGCAACAAAGAAGCGGGAGATCAGATTTGATGGAAATCGAAAGGGAAGTACGAAGGTAATTATATGGTGGATAGAAAGAAATAAAATATCAATTAACTGTCAATTTGACTTAAATGAATATTGCAAAATAACAAATTAACCCTACTCTGGTGCTCTTAATTATCTGAGAGACATACGAATACACCTTCTTACCAACAACGAGGAGTCTTTATCAACACTGGATCCATGAGAAGAGGGGGAGGAGGGAAAATATTCAAGAATTATGAGATGATAAGTTGCCTTAAACTTACAATAAAATTTGTTAACGTTTTTATTGAACACGTTGCTCTCTTAAGATTTTGATTACGCTTATGCTCGTAACTCGTAAGGGGCAATAGGACAAAAAGAAGTTCTAACTAAAATATTAAGTGAACCAGCTCTTTAAAACATTAAAATTCTAAAGAGATGTACATATGTATTACTTGAAATCAGTATACTACTCACGCAATGTAGCGACGACGAAAATTTAAATTCGGTAAAATGACTTTAGGGTAATCGTGTCTTGTTCGTCCCTTCGAACGTAAAAACATTTATCAATGTACGGTAATGGTTTGTGTAGTTTCTCAATCGTCTCCTAATATGTTGGATGTTTAAGTTTTGTTTCGACCCTTAGCCACATAAATTTAATTTACAGTACCGATGTTTGGATTTTTGATTAGTCCATTTCGTTCACAAAAAGAATTATTTATATATAGCGATGCTTTGTGATAGTTTCTTATTGGTCTCGTAATATTTTGTTGAGTGTAATTGCTTATGTTTTGACAATTCAATTAAAAATAATTATTTAGTAACGGTTTCCGGTTCGTCCTCACCGACTATATAATATTATACATAAACGGTTAAAAATAGTTTTCGATTCATCTCTTAATATATACCTTAATTTTAATATTTATTAGTTTACCTGTGACAACCGTCTAAACTAAGGTCGAGAACGCTAACTTATAACTCCTAAGTGTTTATTGTGATGCCCGATATGACTAATTTTATGTGCTATGTGGTTACGTAGACATAACTCTTAAGCTAAGCTCGTTGTAACTCACACAAAACTCTTAAAACGAAAGTTTACTCCATTTTAAACCTTTAAGCGCGGATCGGGAACGGAATCATAAATCAACTTCGGAATCAAATTATGTAAGTCCTAATACCAAGAAAACACCTAAGGAACTTTCCTAAGTTCATAACGTATCATAATCTATAACTTTCATTTAACGAAAAAGGTCCAACGAAGCAAAACGCAAAAACGAAAAATCGCAAAAATCTGGCAAAACAAGCCAGGACGCCGCACACACACCTTGTGCGACGTCCTGGACACCCCAGTCCGAAATTTTTTGTATTTTGTTGCTTGTCTCGTTTTTGTAATCCAACACCCAATCAAAATCGACCCTTGGCAGTCATTTACTGCAACTTTGACAGACCCTAACTCCTTTTATCATTTCTATCACTTCTTTTCATTTTCTTTTTCATTTTATAAAATCACAAACACACACTCAAAACACACACATAAGAAACTCTCTCAAAAACCTCCATTCACACCTCCATTTACAGCCACTAAAACCCATCTTTTCACCATCAAAAATCATTCAAACAATCAAAGGAAGCAAGGGGATCAAAGCTATTTCGGTTTCAAAACGTTTTCTACACTTTTGGAGCTCTAAATCCGCCTAGACCATCATCTAAACACTTTCATTCGGTAGAAACTCTTTCCACTTACTTATATTACTAATATAACTCATTGCATGTATGATCTAAGCTCTAAAAACAAGTTTTGATGAAGTTTTATAACCATTTTTATACAAAAACGGGTTTATAATAAATGATGCTTAAATCTTTGTTTTTATGGATAAAAGTTATGTATAAACTGTTAAAATGACTTATTATGAAGTTTAAACCGATTGCATGTCGAAATCTATGGTTGGAATAAACGATTTTACAAGAAAAACCCGAAAACAAAAATCTGCTCGAAGCTGTGCGCCGTCCCTAAGGCCAGGACGACGCACAGCCTAGTGATTTTCCCGAAAATCGTCTTTTTGGCCGTTTAAAACTTGGTTACGCATTCTGACTTTTTGAGACTTGACATTGGTACTGAGTTTGGTAAAAATGAACATATTGGTGCCTTGTATTGGACTTAATATGCTAAAAGAACATGTTTAAAAACGTTATGTATGTATATGTGTTTTGTGAGCGGGAAAGTGTTTTGTATTTTGGACATAGAATTTGGGAAGCGCTGCCCAAATTTTGTTAGAAAATAAAAGACACTTTAGCAAACAAAACATATTTAACATAATAACAATAACACTAATTTTGGACTTTTGGACTAAAACAAAACGATAACCGTTTCGGACGATTTTTGGACAAATTGGACCTTGACACTTAAAGTTTAACTAAAGACTATTTATTATATTATACAATAACATAATAACACTTGAACAAAACTTGGTATTATTAGGCGTTCGGTGATTCCCGGAACACTTTCCGACCGTTCCCGCTTACGACTATCTTCGCAACCAGTGAGTTACAAACCCCTACTTTTTTAAACGCTTTTGATACTTTTGGGGTGAATTGCGAGTCTTAGGCTTAAACATTATTTAAGCTGATAAACGCTTTGATACTTGAATGCAAAACGAAAACTATATTGGTTACTCAAACGCTTTTATGAAAACACTTGAATACTTTGAATGCTATTATGAAATGCTTGATATTTTGAATACTAAAACGAATAACTATTTTGCCGACATTGTTGAGGGTTTTTGCCAACAATGCCGAGGACACGAAAGCTAAATTTGCCAATGACTAAAACAATCGATCGTCATGTTGCGGACTTTGTACAACATTGTGACAACCGTCTAAAATTCAGGTGATTTTTCAGTTACTATATCGGTTCAAATCCTTAGTTACTCTTTTATCATGTTCACATTGCTCTAGTTCGTAATTGTTGAGTCTGTATTTTGTCGGAACCAGTGTCGGAATAACTCCCGGAAGCAATTATATAAGTCCTAATACCAAGAAAACATCTAATGAACTTTCCTAAGTTCATAACATATCATAATTAAGAACTTTCAGTTAACGAAAAGGTCCAACGAAGCAAAAAACGTAAAAACAAAAATCAGATAAATTATGATTAATAGCACGGTGCGCCGCACCTGCTGCTTGGTGCGCAGCACCGGCTGTCAGAATTAAAAAAAAAATTACATTTTTAGTCACTGCCTCGTTTTTACACAACCAACCACCAATCACACTCGGAGTTAGACCATCAATTACTGATTTTGGCAGTCCCCAAAGCCCCTCAACATCATTTCCCTATTTCCCTTTCATTTCTCTTTTCTTTAATCAAAAACACACACACAAAACACATAGTTCCCCATTCTCTCTCAAAACCCTCACAAGAACAACCCCAAATCCAGAGATTCCAGCCACTAAATCCACATAAATCAACCATCAAAATCGTTCAATCATCAAAGCAAACAAGTAGGAGCAAAATATTTTCGGTTTCAAGCTTTCTCTACCGATTTTAGAGCTCAAATCACCTCTAAAACATCATCCATCCACTTTCATTCGGTAGAAATCATTTTCTCATCTCTATTTACTGTTTTTACAAGTTGCATGTAAGATCTAAACCATAAAAACAAGTTTTTATGAAGATTCATAACACATATTATACAAAAACGGGTTTTTATTAAAACAACACTCTAGATCTATGTTTTGTGAATAAAGTTATGTACAAACTGTAAAAATGGTATTTTATGAAGTATCTACCGATTGCATGTCGAAATCTTTGGGTAACAAATCGTTTTGGACAAGAAAAACTCAAAACGGGAAAAGACAGCAGGGAGGTGCGCCGCACCCCTGCTCAGTGCGGCGCAACGGGCTGCTGTCTTCCCGAAAAATCGTCGTTTTAGTCGTTGGAAACTTGTGTACACATTTTGGACTTTTGTTAATAACGTTATGGGACTGAGATGACTAAATTAATAACCGTGATAACTTGTATGAGACTCTTTGGACTAAATGGACTTGTTTAATAAATTGTTATGTGTATATATGTGTTTTGTGAGCGGAAATGACTTTAGGTTTTGGACATGAAATTTGGGCGCGGAAGCGCTGCCCAAATTTCGTTAGAAAACTTAAACCATTTCAGCAACCTAAACATGTCTATCATAATAATAACTTTAACTATGAACTTTCGGACTAAATATAACGTTAACCGCTTCGGACCATTTTTGGAACAATATTAAACTTAACACTTGAAGTTATATAAAAATTGTCTATTATATCATTTAAAGTAACACAATGAGATAATAACTTTTGGACAACCTTGGTATTCTTAGGCATTCCGTGATCCCCGGCTCTTATTTCCGACCGAATTCCGAGTTCTCTTTTCTCCGCAAACCGTGAGTTACAACCCCACTTTGTTTTACTTTTGTTCTTTTAAACATTATTTGGGGGAAACATAAGATTATATGCTTTGTAACTTTGAAACTATTTGCGAATTATTGAAACTTTTGGAAACTTGTGTGAAACTTTAGAAACTTGAAACATTTTAAACTTATGAAACTCGTAACTTTGGAAACTTGTACGAAACCTTATTGAAACTCTTATGAAACTTTGAACTTTGGGAAACTTGGAAACTTGTGAACTATTATGCGTATATGTGTTGATGCCTTAGCCGGTTAACTAAATTTAGGATACTTGTTAGCGACCAATCCTTGATGAAAATATAAACCCGTAAGAACTTACTGCTACTTTTGGGAACTTTGTTCATTTGCCCCGTTTTTGGTTCAGGAACTTTAATACACTATTAGCAATAGCCGTTAGTCATATGGGTATCGATACTTAGGAGCGGTCACTCCTTACTCAGGGTTAGCGACCCAAGTACATATTACTAAGATTCCGTTAGCAACTTATTGAAATATTTTTGGGCTAGATCAGGACCACACAATCGGTTTAGTGTATACTTACTATTTATATTATGCCAAGTGATTGATACGAGTTACTACTTAGTTAAACACATACTCCCTACGCATATACCCTTTTTAGCGCTTGGATTCCGCTGCAACCTTATTTATACGAGTTTTATTTATTTCACTTGCGTGTGTACAAACATTTTACTATTCACATATATGTTCTAACATCGCTCCGTTCCTTTTACTTATGACGTCACTATTTTCATGTACTTTCTATTTTTGGAAACTTTTCTCGAAACTCTAAACTGTAACTCACTCACTACTTTATGTAGTTGACACTTTATCTTATGTTTCAGGAAATTAATGTAAGTGTATGGAATGCATGGCAAGGAAGGGTCATTATGGTTACGTGAGGCGAAAAGTGGGAAAAGACCTTTCTATTTTGGGAACTTTATTTTGAAACATTGTACTTGTACTTTATTTAAAACTTATGAACTGCTTGGTTGTTGAAATTTGAACTATTTTATTTTTATTGAAGTGACTTGAATCGTTTATATTTGCTTATGACCGTGTAATGATATTCCAGCTCTCACATTCCGTGTTTCCGCTTTAGCGGGGTGTGACAGACTTGGTATCAGAGCACAGGTTATAGTGAAAACGGTTTTAGAAATTTTCCAAAAAGTTTTTGAAACCAAACTATAACCAAGGCTTTTCGGAAAATCATTATGGGTTCAAACTTTAGAGAATTAATTACGCGATTGCATGACTGTTTTTAACTACGCATGGCCTGATCACCCCTGCCTAGTTCAAAATGACTTATGCAAGGACGAAACGTAATTACTAAAGATAAACGGTTTTGAGTCGAAAATTCCCGGTCTTACTATTCCCAACCTCACGTGATCGACCCTTACCTGCATTTCCTTACTTATTTTCCTTTAGCATTATCTTGTTCATGTACTTACGAAACTCTTTAAGTCGCAGATCCGTTATGTCTCAGTCCTCACGTTCGCGATCCCTCTCACGAGCCGCCACCCCATTGAACGAACCCTCTGAGGGCCATACGGCCTCCGAGAGTCAGCGTCATCAGACGACTGACCCGACGGAGGATACGTCGATGACTATCAGCAGTAGTAACGGGTCTAGCCCGAGGACCGTATTACCGCCTCCTCGACCGGCACCTGTTGCAGCCCCACCTCAGCCCCAAGGGCCCCGCGCCAAGATGGCCGCGCTCCAGCACCCTGGACAGTTCCGACCCGCACCCCCTCAGTCCTTCGTGGACCCGTACGATCCCGCCATGCGCACCCCAGTTATGGAACGCTATGCGTGGGAACGTCAGTTCCTCGAGGAGAGGCGACGCGCCCAGGAGGCCGGAACCTCCCGACCTATGATGCCACCGACTCTCCAGCCTCCCCCACCGGCCGCATTTCTCCATCTGCACCGTGAGGTTCGGGGACTCGCCGAGGAAGCCTAACAGCAGGGCCTTCTTCTCTTTGAAGTCTTCGACGCCGCGCACAAACTGGCGGAACAGTCGATACGAACCATCGCATCGGCTCAGGCCACTGCACGGACCGTGCAGCGCCTTGTCAGCGTGTGCTTCGTCATGGGAGCTTTGGTAGTGGTTATTGTCGCCAAGATGCTCCTGGAAAGGCGTCGTTAGTTCTTTTCTTTTATTATGTACTGTAGGCCGAGTTGTAATTTTCCATGTACACAGCTTCGCGCCATTTTCTTTATTTCCTTATTGTATTGTACTGTACTTCTTCTATTTTGAACCTTGTACTCAACCTTTATATTAATGAATGAAGTTCCATTTATTATTTTCTATTATTACCGTGTCTTGTGAATCTTGTACTGTGTTGAATCATTTTCTTACGTATGAATCCGTATCGCGTGAATCTCTTGAAACCTTGCCGTGCGTGTGCTACTTGTTCTATTACCTTACTCTTGCGTGATTGTTAACTTGTTCATTGAATTAAATTCTTATCATACTCTAATCGGGCGTTCTAAACTGAATCTGTTGTCTGTTGTAGAATCATGGCACCCCGTACCAACGCCAGTATCATCGCCGAGCAGGTCGCCGAGCAGTTGAGCGCAGCGATGCCCAATATGATCGCCCAGATCACTGCGGGAATCAATGCTAATGTCAACAATCACCAGCAGCAACAGCAGCAACATCAACAACAGCAGCAACAGCAGCAACAGCAGCAGCAGCAACAGAACAACCACCAGAACCAGAACCAACACCCAAACCCACCAGCTTGCACCTACAAGAGTTTCATGGCCTGCAAGCCCAAGGAATTCCATGGCACAACTGGTGCCGTAGGCCTGGTATCATGGTTTGAGAGCATCGAGTCGGTGCTGCACATCAGTGGATGTGCTGAAGCTATGAAAGTGCAGTACGCCTCATGCGTATTGCACGGGAAAGCACTGACTTGGTGGAACAATGTGGTCCGCAATAGGGGACGTGAGACCGCCAATGCTCTCACCTGGGAACAATTCAAGAACCTCCTGATAGAGGAGTACTGCCCCAAAGGGGAAATCAAAAAGCTCGAGGCTGAGCTCTGGGATCATCAGATGGTCGGAAACGACATCGAAGGGTACACTGCCCGATTCCATGAGTTGGCCCGACTGGTCCCAAGGTTAGTGACTCCCGAGGAAAACAAGATTGACTTGTACATCTCCGGTCTTGTTCCTGAAATCAGGGGAATGTGAACCCCAGACCCTCCAGAGTGCCATCATCCTAGCTCACCACCTCACAAGCAACCTACTCACCGCTCCTACCTCATCCAAGAAGGAGTCGGGTGAGAAAAGGAAGTCTGACCAGACTCCAAGGCGGAGCGATAGGAACAAAAAGAAGAAGATCACCCGCAACCTTGCCATAGCAGCCGTAGCACCGCCACCGCAACCTCCACCAGCTGGAAATCGATACACGTGGACGAACCCCAAGTGAAACAAGTGCAATTTACACCACCACGGTAACTGTCCCGTGTGTCTGAGGTGCCAGAAGGAAGGGCACTTTGCTAAGTACTGCCCGGACAATT
>CAJVGC010000592.1:12617724-12672525 GCA_910822075.1 Senecio squalidus
CAATTCAAAAGTGGTACTTTGAGAGCTATTATCCCCACTCTCCGATTGAGTACCAACGGGAGGTAGATCCTTGAAAGTAGGAACAATATCAAGCCTAGCTTGATCATCTGAACCCCCCATGGTTTCTTGGCACTAGGGACCTTCACATGATCGATCAAAATATCCTTCATATATAGAAGTTGCCATGGTCTGGGTCTTAATGCCTTTCACACTGACCTGTGTCACACTAGGTGTGGCATAAGTAGTATGAGCCTTTTCCATATGGTCACTCATCTCATGTGTGACCACCTCTGTGAGGTTAAGTGAGACCTCATGTTGACCCATAGTGACAAAAGGTGATTGGTGAATGTTAAGATCTTAGGTGTCATCATCATCCCCAGTAAATAAAGATGAATATTGGTAAGTTTTTGGGGATTGGGTTTCAAAAACAAGAGTTGCAGGACCCTCTTGATTCTGCGTATGAAACTCTGCATCAGACATGGTCACTTGCATGTCTGTTTGGTTAGATGGTCCCTCTTTAGAAGTTGGTGTACTTATAACTGGTACAACAGTTGGTTTAGTGAATGGTACATCAGTTTGACCAAGAGTTTGATCAACTGGATTATAAGCTTGATTGACATGAGCTACTGGCTCCTCGGGAGCAGTAGTTGAAGGAGTAGAAGTTGTGGGAGCAGTAGGTGTGGGTTGGGAAGCATCTGGGTTTGATGATCCCTCACCTATAGAAGAAGATACCCCCAACATATTTGGAAAGAGTGGGGTATCTGAACCTTTAAAATTTTTACCTGGCTTCCTCATTTAAATAAAGAGTTTAGAGGATTGAGAGGTAGTCATGTAAATGTTTTCATATGGAATAAGGTCATCTACTTCTTTTGAAAAGATTTCTGCTAAGAATCTTGGATACATTAAAAATTTCCTTTTGCAGAAATGTTTGTTATCATCCCTTGAAAAATCATATTTGAAAAATTATAGACGTGGTCAGTAGCTAAACATGCCATTGCAGTAGCAATAGGAGTATTTAGTTTATTCCAAGTGCTATGTTTTGAGGAGATGTAGGTTTGGATTACTTGGGCAAAAAATTTCCATTGTTTTGAAAACAGTGCCTTTTGAAAAGTTAATTTTGTAAGGGGTCAAGTGTACCCCATACACCCAATAATCTCAACCAAAGATTCTTTAGGGATAGAAGTTATACCTTTGGCATCATCGAGTTGCAGATGTGTACTTATAATAGCCTCAGTGATGATGATTGGCTTTGTATCAATGACTGCATTGATACAGGGAACGCCGTTTAGTTGACCGGCGGAGGCAGTGTTCCAAAATTGTCTAATATGTAGACTTCTGATGATAGGGTTTAGGGTTATAGCGTGTTTTATTTTTGATTGATTAAAGAAATCAATGATTTGATGAAACCCTAACGTATCCTAATCCTTTATCAGATAAGCCACCACATTATGAGTGTCACAGAATTCAAGAGTTTCTGCCATTGATGATTTTGTTTGAGTTGATTTTCATATTCTTAGAAAAGAGGGTTTCTTAGAGAGGTTTTTCTTGTAAATTAGGTCAAGTTGAGATGAACTTGGCTCGCAGAGAGGTGTATTTATAGTCTTTCAAAATGTTGGAAAAAGACTAAACTACCCTCTATCACTATCAATTTGATCCCAAAATGACAAGAAAATCTTGGTCAGTACCCCTTCATTTTCTAAGTACTGATCAGTAGGAACCTTCATCAGTATATAGTTTTCATACTGATCAGTAGAATCAATCATCAGTATCTCCCATCCGTAGGATCATCTCATCAGTATAATCTCCTCATACTGATCAGTAAGAGAAATCTTATGTACTGATCAGTAGTTTGCTTAGTCAGTAGTCACCTTTTGACTTGTAAGATTCGGCTGACCAGTAGGAAAGTCTTTGCAACACTACAAAACTTTCTAAGTTGTTTTCACAACTGATTAGTAGAAACTTTGAACATGTCTTCCATCAGTAGTCACTAAGTTACAACTGATCAGTAGCTCATTTCATCTACTGATCATTAGTAACAAAGTACTTGGTTTTTTTTATTTTTTTATTTTTTTATTTTTTTATTTTTTTTGTTTAATACAAAGAGCACTAACATATGTACTACTATATTTACAAAAATTTACAGATTGACCAAGCACACAAATTTTGATTTTGAAAAGAACATATTCAGTTTTGATTTATCATTCCTATAGAGTTCACCAAAAATGTAAATCTTCCTACATCAAATGTTTTTATGAAAAGGTCAGGAAATTGATTATCAGTGTGACTACTTGAATTAGTTTCTTTTCATTGCAGTCTCTTATAAAATGAAAACGAATTTCAATGTCCTTGGTTTTGTTGTGTTTGACTCGATTGTTTATGATGCAAATTGTACTCTTATTATCAATGAAAATAGGAGTTTTAAGAAATGACATACCATAGTCCATCATTTGATTTTGAATCCAGAGTATTTGAGAACAGCAACTGGCAGCAACAACATACTCAGCTTCTGTTGATGAAGTGGACACGTTGGTTTGCTTTTTCCACTGCCATGACACAAGTATTGATCCAAGGAATTGACATCCCCCAAAAGTTGACTTTCTGTCCAAGTTCTCCCCTCCATAATCAGTATCAGTATATGCAATGAGTTCAAATGGAGAATCCTTTGGATACCATAATCCTAAGCTTGGTTTTCCTTTCAAGTACCTAAAGATTCTCTTGACAGCTGTCAAATGAGAAACCTTTGGATTGAATTGATATCTGGCACAGACACACACATTGAACATAATGTCAGGTGTTGATGTTTATGTGTTTCAACTGGTGTGCTTGCAGGCTTGCTATCCTTAAACCAAACTTTTCTAAGATTATTTTCACATATTTTGATTGGTGAATGAATATCTCGGAAGGAAGTTGCGTAACTTGAAGACCAAGAAAGAAGTTTAGTTCTCCCATAGAACTCATCTGAAATTTCTTGTGCATGATCTTCTCAAAATCTTTGCATAAACTGTTATTGGTGGAACCAAAAATGATGTCATCTACATATATTTGCACCAATAGGATATCCTTCTTCACAGTCTTGATGAATAGTGTCTTATCAATAGCTCCCCTTTTGAAATCATTCTCTAGTAAGTACTCAGAGAGAGTATCATACCATGTCGTTGGAGCTTGATGAAGACCATATAGTGCTTTCTCAAGCCTATATACCATATATGGATTTTCTGGATCTTCAAAACCTGGAGATTGACACACATACACCTCCTCTTCAATCTTCCCATACAAGAAAGCACTCTTGACATCCATTTGATAAACAGTGAATCCTTTGAATGATGCAACAACTAGAAAGATTCTAATTGCTTCCATTCTTGCAACAGGAGCAAAGACTCCATCATAGTCAATGCCCTCCTCTTGAGTGTAACCATGAGCAACTAGCCTGGCTTTGTTCTTTACAACAATGCCTCTTTCATCTGTCTTGATTTTGAAGATCCATTTGGTACCTATCACCCTTTTTTCCACTAGGTATACCACCAAAGTCCATACTTCTTGAAGCTTGAATTGAAGCAGTTCTTCTTGCATTGCTTCAACCCAACTTGGTTCCTTCAATACTTGTGACACCTTCTTTGGTACAACTTGAGATATGTAGCACACAAACAAACATTCATGTAAGCTTCTGTGTAACCTTCCCCTTGTTTGAATTGAGGAGTTCACATCACTTAAAAGTTGATCAAGAGGATGTTCCTTGTTGATCCTTTGTGTTGGATGAATGTCTTCAACAATGGTTGAGTCCAGATTTGTATCATTTGTTTATGGAAGAACCACCTCATCTTCAGATGGCAATGAATCATCATACACAACCTCTTCTTCACCATTTGAATTCAGCTCAATCAATTCAGGAATATCTTCATGTCACACCCCGCTAAAGCGGAAACACGAGGTGCGAAGAGCAAGAGAATCACTTCACAAGTCATAACAAAATTCATCGGTTTCAAGTCATTAAAAGTATAGTTTAAAAGTTCACAGTTCAAAAGAACATAACTGTTCGAACAGAGATTGTCAAACACGAGGATTGGGTGGTGTCAACCTTGGATCTCCTGTGATGATCACAGTGCAAACCCAACAAGTTCTTGACGAACCTAGGGTGATCAAGGTTGAGGGTGGAAGCAAGAGTATATGAACTCTGTGTGTGTTGAAGTGAGATCGAAGTTATGGCGATAATGATTTGGACCCTGTATTTATATGGCCAGTGTCAAGTATATGGAACGTTGTCATGATTACGAATACTTGAAAGGTCTTTAATCATTAATCACCAGTGTGTGTAACGCCTTACTACTATGACGATAATAAAGCACTCACAGAGGCTGACACCGCGGTGACAGGCAGCGGCCGCCCTAGGCAGGCGCTGCCGCCCTGGGCAGACGATGACGACCTGGGCAGGCGCGGCCGCCCTAGGCAGGCGCTGCCGCCCTGGGCAAGCGCTGCAGCCCTGGGCAGACGATGACGACCTGGGCAGGCGCGGCCGCCCTGGGCAGGCGTTGCCGCCCTGGGCAAGCGCTGCAGCCCTGGGCAGGCGTGGCCGCCCTGGGTAGGCGCTGACGCCCTGGGCAGTCAGCCGCCCTAGGCAGGAGTCGCCCTGGTCAGGTGCTGACATAGCTTGACTTTGGCAGGCGCTACATAGCTTGACCTTGACAGGCGCTACATAGCTTGACCTTGACAGGCGCTAACAGTTTGACAGCCTGCCTGGGCTTGGTTGTAATCCTTACTAACCTCATCATGCCCCCGAGTTAGGATTTGCCAAAGCAACAGTTTGCAAGTCGTAACTATCACCGGTCTGAATTCACATAAACGATTACGATCTATCTCTTCGGCGGTATCACATGGACCGGCCACCTAGGACCGGCGGTAGTCACCTTGGACCGGCGGTGCTTAAATTTTCTTTCGTTTTACCGGCGGGAGATTTAGTTACGTAACAAAAAACGATTAAGTAATTTGATAAACCTACCGGCGGTCACCCATACCGGCGGTCCCCCATACCGGCGGTCCCCTATCGGCAGGCTACCAAACCGGCGGGCTACCCATACCGGCGGGCTACCCAACCGGTGGTGGGGAGATGGACCCGTAGTAATGTATTACGACCGGCGGTACTAGTCCAAGTCCACTTGCAAGCCTATGTAATGTGACCAGTGGTTACGAACCATGTACAGGCGGCTGCCACCATGTACCTGCTGTGTCCTTTGTCGGTGGTAGCCTTTGACCGGCGGCTAGCCAGCAATGGGACCGGCAAACTCTTCTGTACGCTTTATAGAATTAACTCCCTGCTAACAACATGAGATCGAGTTGTCTCTATGGCAGTTGCATTACAAGCGTATCGAGGAAATGCGTGCACACTATAATGCTGCTCAAACTTCTGCAGCACAGAATTTGAAAGGTCCTGCTCGACCAGGGCATGACCGAATAACCAAAATCCGTTGTCAATCTAAAACCTTTCTCTCGGAAGCTACTGGATTTTATCATGATTTAATGGTGAAAATTAGAGCCAAGTATGGCTTATAGGGTATATGACAGAGGACCCACAGAATGATATTGCTCTGTCTAAGAATGGGAACAAATCTATTAATGTGAATGCAGGCTTGATGTCATGCCATCGATGTTTTATATACCTTTCTATTTATTAGGCATAACCTTGCTTTGTGTGACTTGTCTAGCTTTGCTTTGAAAAATAATGTTTTATTGGATGATCAAGCCAATAACACATTTTTGTTTTTTATCTTTTTATTATGGATGTTGTCCATGACACCGTCTTGGGTGTGCATGACAGTGTGTATATTTGGTTGTGCGTATGACACTTTCTTGAGGGCCCATGGTTCCTTTGTATGTCAATGACATAGGTAGATTTGAGTATGCTTTACATTGTGCCTGTGACACTGTGCCAATGGCACTTTTGTTGGTTAACCTTTACTTTGTTTACTCGCGAGGATTGTCGCTTCCCAATGAGAAGTGCTTATCTTTTATCCAGTAGATTAAAAGACGAATATGATTGTATGTTATTTGGCCAGACAGGGTTGTCTTTCTTGGCTTCGTACATGTTGTATTGAACTATGTTTGTCGCTTCCCAATGAGAAGTGCTTATCTTTTATCAAGTAGATTAAAAGACGAATATGATTTTATGTAATGAAAGTGCATGGTTGGCTTTAGACTGAGATGTCTATTTTGGCCTTATGCTTTTTGTATTGAATCCTTACTTCAATATTTATTTGTTTATGCAAATGTCATAGAAAAAATGATATTGTGCGATAATATTGGGATACAAGATCAGACCAAATGCTATTATTGCAAATTTCATACATGACCATGACATTCCATGTGCTTGGAAACATTTATTGAAAACATAAAGGAAAAAAAATGACAGTAAAGACTATTGCACCTTGATAGGTCAGTTCATATTGGCTCCCTCCTGTATCATGAAGACATGGCCATCAGGTGGTCCGGGGTCTGTGTCTTCCCCCTTCTTTTGCCATGCATAATTCTTCTTTGGTGGAGTTTTATTTGCTTGCTGCTTAGCGCCAGGGACAAGGTGTTCTAGCTTGCCTTCTTCCAAAGCCCGCCTGATTTCCCTTTTGAGCTCTCTACAAACATTTGTGTCGTGTCCATGGTCTTCATGGAAATCACAATATTTATTCATGTTTTTCGTACCTGACCTATGCTCCATCTGGGGTGGAGGTGTGAAGGTAGCGCACACCTGCTCTGTTATCAAGATTTCTTTTGGTGTTTTGCTAAGAGCAGGCTCAGACGCATGTTTATCGTATGGGCCAAACCTCCTGTTGCTCCTTTCATCTCGTCGAGTGTCAGTCCATGACTTGCCGCCTACCTCTCTTGTCAGGGAGACAGTTTCCTTTGACCTTAGATAGTCATATGCCCTGTCTGTGACTTCTTTGAAAGTAATTGGAGTTCGCTTGATTAACTTTTCTTGCAGTTGTCCTGGAAGCAGGGAAAGAGTAAAACCAGAAATTTGTTGACTCTCTGGTAACATGGCGATCTTCTGGCATTCTTGTGTGTATCGCTGGATAAAGTCACGCAACCCCTCTCCTTCTTTTTGTCGTATCAAATGAGCCTCTATATGAGTTCTATGTTGCTTGTTTTGTTGTACAAATTGAGTCACAAACTTGGCTTTTAGATCTGCGAAATCTTGAATACTCCTCTCAGGCAAGTCAGCAAACCAATCACGAGCGAAACCTTGTAATGTTCCAGGGAACATGTGGCAAGCTACTGGGTCTAACCATTTCTCCGTCATAATAGCCTGTTCAAACAGAGCAAGGTGGTCGTCTGGATCTCGAGTACCGTCGTAAGTACCAAAAACGGAAGGGACTTTTTGCTTATCTGGGAGTGGGAATCTGGCAACCCAGTCACAGAACTTTGAAGTGACCACTGACAAAGGCATAGTGGCTGCACGGGGTGGAACTGCTGCAATTACTAAGGTTTGCAACACTCTGAGCATGTCGTTAGATGTGTCATGTGGTAGAGGTGTTGGCGGGGTGTGAATGGGCGGTTGCCTTAACTGCTCCAATAGTTGTGACAATGGATTTACTGGTTGGACAGGTGTCGGCTGCGGGGCTTGGCGCAACGCCGCCACCAACTGAGACATCAGGTCCGATGAAGTAGGTGGAGGAGGAGGCGGTGGTGGTGGTGGTGGTTGGGTACTCTGAGCCAACCTTCGAAGCAGCTCCACAATTGGATCCTCCCGAACCCCTTGAGTAGCAGTCGGAGGAGCATTCGACACATGCTGTCTTACCTGATCAGTGCCATCTTCCTGAGAGCTTGTCCCATTGGAAAAAAGAGCCTGAGGAAGAGATGTCCCTGGCGGTGGTGGAGTAAACGTACTTGTTCCGGCAAACCTAGTGGAAAAGAGGGGACTGGTTAAGGAGGGATACCCACGCGACCGTAGATCCGACACCGTCCACTCAGATTCAACGTATGGCTCTGACAGTGGGAGGCGACCAGGGGATGGAGGAAGAGCAGGGGGTGAAGTCGTCACCGTTTCCGGTGTGGTGGTAATCACGGTGGTTATTTCTGGGACTGAAGAAATGACTTGGGATACATTTGTTCCCTCCATGGAAACGACTGATTACGGGGATGGGAGAAAGAAAAAATTTGGAAAAAATGAAACGCCGTTAAAAACGTGTCTCACAGATGGCGCCAATGTTCGAACAGAGATTGTCAAACACGAGGATTGGGTGGTGTCAACCTTGGATCTCCTGTGATGATCACAGTGCAAACCCAACAAGTTCTTGACGAACCTAGGGTGATCAAGGTTGAGGGTGGAAGCAAGAGTATATGAACTCTGTGTGTGTTGAAGTGAGATCGAAGTTATGGCGATAATGATTTGGACCCTGTATTTATATGGCCAGTGTCAAGTATATGGAACGTTGTCATGATTACGAATACTTGAAAGGTCTTTAACCATTAATCACCAGTGTGTGTAACGCCTTACTATTATGACGATAATAAAGCACTCACAGAGGCTGACACCGCGGTGACAGGCAGCGGCCGCCCTAGGCAGGCGCTGCCGCCCTGGGCAGGCGCTGCAGCCCTGGGCAGACGATGACGACCTGGGCAGGCGCGGCCGCCCTAGGCAGGCGCTGCCGCCCTGGGCAAGCGCTGCAGCCCTGGGCAGACGATGACGACCTGGGCAGGCGCGGCCGCCCTGGGCAGGCGTTGCCGCCCTGGGCAAGCGCTGCAGCCCTGGGCAGACGATGACGACCTGGGCAGGCGTGGCCGCCCTGGGTAGGCGCTGACGCCCTGGGCAGTCAGCCGCCCTAGGCAGGAGTCGCCCTGGTCAGGTGCTGACATAGCTTGACTTTGGCAGGCGCTACATAGCTTGACCTTGACAGGCGCTACATAGCTTGACCTTGACAGGCGGTGACAGGCAGCGGCCGCCCTGGGCAGGCGCTGCAGCCCTGGGCAGACGATGACGACCTGGGCAGGCGCAGCCGCCCTAGGCAAGCGCTGCAGCCCTGGGCAGACGATGACGACCTGGGCAGGCGCGACCGCCCTGGGCAGGCGCTGCCGCCCTGGGCAAGCGCTGCAGCCCTGGGCAGACGATGACGACCTGGGCAGGCGCTGACGCCCTGGGCAGTCAGCCGCCCTAGGCAGGAGTCGCCCTGGTCAGGTGCTGACATAGCTTGACTTTGGCAGGCGCTACATAGCTTGACCTTGACAGGCGCTACATAGCTTGACCTTGACAGGCGCTAACAGTTTGACAGCCTGCCTGGGCTTGGTTGTAATCCTTACTAACCTCATCAATAACCAAGAGTGTTTAAGTTCACGACAACAATACATAATTAAATTGTTCATAAAAATTCCCAAAATAAGACATGTCTTCTCCCGATTCAAAGTTCACGTAACTTTCTTGACCCGCCCACGCTTTGCATTCCATGACTTACACTTGATTTCCCGAAACATGAGATAAAGTGTCAAACTACATAAAGTAGTGAGTGAGTTACAGTTTATAGTTCTCGAAAAAAGTTCTGACAAGTATATAAAAGATTTCTCAAAAGAAAAGTAGCGGAATAAGCGCTTACAATATATATACTTTTAAAAAAGATCATAGACAAGTAGACAAATACTTGTAAAAGACTAGTTTCGGATTCAGTCGTAGAGTAAATATGAGTAAATAAATTTAACTAATGATTAAAACATTGTATCAACCACTTGGAATAATATAACTGTAAGTGTTCACCCTAAACCGATTAATCCTAATCGTGAACAGCCCCAACCCCGCACTATCTACGAGGTACGTCTGAACTTAGTAATATGTACTTAGATTGCCATCTAAAGTAAGGAGCGATCCTCTCCTAAGTATCGATACTCATAATTACTACACGGCTAAGCAAGCTAATAGTGTGTAATCGTCTGAAAACGGGGCACTTATGTAATTTTTGGCAAAATGATAGTAGTCACTTACAATACATGTTATATTTTCATAAAGGGTTAACGGAGGTTCCTAGTCAGTGACGAGGTTGTATAATACAATCAATCATAGTTTTTAAACAAGTACCGATCAGGGGCAAGCCATAATGTCAAAACGTAAAAGAGTGCCGAATATGGGCAATTAAAATAGTTTTACGCATGTTAGTTCAATAAACGTCAAGTAATTCATAAAATGTTCAAAAGAATTTAGATCTCATGTTTCCCCCAAAAGATTATTTAAAAGGCAATAAGTAAGGGGATGTAACTCACGGATTGCGAAGATAAAGTCTCGAGCGAAAAGAAGAGTGGAACACTTCGGAATCAAGGAGAACCTAAAACAACCAAGTCTCGTATACGTATTTTGATTTAAGTTATGTTAAAGTTCCATTTTAACATTTTAAGGATTAAATCTTTAAACTTTAAATTTTGTCCAAAAGGTTCTAATATTGAAAACTTATGTGTTACGACATGTCATATTACGTTTTATTGTTCGTTTAGTCCGATTACGTCCAAAAGGTTCGATGTTCAAAGTCAATATGGTTAAGTTACATTATTTGTTCGTTACTTAAATTCATGTATATGTTCCGGTAAAATTTAGGCAGCGCTTCCGTGCTATAAAAATTTAGTCCATTTTAAAATCCACTTTCCCGCTTAACAAACATATTTAAACGATAATATATATATAACATAATAGATTTAATTAGAAACACTCAACCAAATATTTATTTCCTCGAGACATATAACCTGTCAGGTGATGCAATTAATCTGTGAAAAATATTAGTTCTCGAATCTTACCGTGTAAATCGTAAAATTAATAGTTTTGTGGACAACAAGATTCAGACATCGGCTGAAGGTATTCAACCACCGCCTGGACCTCAGCCGCTGGCTGAATAACTTCAGCCGCCGGCTGGAGGCCTTCGGCCAGTTTGGTCATTCAACTATTTTCACGATTTTTAAGCGTTTTAAAGTTGGATTTCGACATGCAACAGTTTATTAGTGAATAATATCCATTTTGGTGACTAAATCTCAGTTTCTTTTTAGATCTTTAACACAAATATATAGATTTTATAAAAACCCGTTTTTGTAAAAAATCGTTATAAATCTTTATAAAAACAAGTTTTTATGCAATGGATCGTCCATGCAAGTGTTTATTTATATAAAAACAGTAGAGAGTAAGAAGACTACCGAAAACATGGATGGATTACGATTTGGAGGAGATTAGAGCTTCAAAAATCCGGTAGAACTTCTTTAAAATGTAACCCTTTTGATGCCTTGCTTTTAGGACGATTTTATGTAAGTTTGATGGATGATTTTATGGTGTTTACTTGCTGTTTTTAGGGGAGGATTCACTGGATTTTTAGTTGTTCTTGAGAGAGTTTTGAGAGAAAATTTAGAGTGAAGGGGTTATTATTGGCCTTGGGAGCTGTAATGTGGTTACTATTGGCCTTGAGAGAGTTTTGAGAGAAAATTTAGAGTGAAAGAGTAAAGGGGTTATTACTGGCCTTGGGAGCTGTAATGTGGCCAGTATTTGGTCCAATCCCCGAGTTTGGGAGTTGGCCAATCGAGTTACATGCATTTAGGAGTCATCAACTCACTGGTCAGTGACTTTCAGCCGCCGGCTGGGCCTTAGCCACTGGCTGAAAGTCTTCAGCCATCGGCCGGATGGATTTCCCAGCTAGGTTTCTTTTTAAGTTTTTGTTATTGTTAAGCATTTGACTTAGAGTTTTACGTTCGTTCTAGATGTGAACTTAGTCAAGTTCATCATATAGTTTCTTGGTATTAAGATTTATTTGTTGATTCCGACTTTGATTCCGACACAGACACGATCACGATAAAGTACGACTAAGAATAGCATAAACATAATGAAGACATAATATACGAGAATCACCTGAATTTTTGACGGTTGTCACACTTCATCATCTTGATTTTCTTCCTCTTGAATTGAGTTGTCTTCGACTCCTTATTGATCAACAACAATTGTTTGATTTTGAAAGAAACTTGGAGGATCAGCAGTGTAGATTGGAAAGTACACAAATTCCTCTCTTTCTTTGTCTTTGTGCTGATCAATAGTTGTCCTGTGTAGGTACTGATCAGTAGAAACTTTAGTCTGGAACTGATCAGTAGTTGCACCTAATTTTTACTGATCAGTAGGAACTTTTGAACTTGAAGTTTCAATTGAAGTTGTACCTGTTCCTGCATCAGTTTTGGCTACAAAATGATATCCTAATGATTTTGTTAGTTCATCAATATCAAAAAGCCAATCAGGACCACTACCACTAACATTTAAGGTTTTCTCATTAAAGTAACATTGACACTTTCTTCTACTATCTTAGATTTGATGTTGTAGACTCTAAATGCCTTACTTTGTGTAGAATAACCTACAAAGAAACCTTCCATGATTTTGCTATCAAACTTTCCTAAATGATCCTTAGTGTTTAAAATGGTACAAGGACACCCAAGTGCTTTTAAAAAGCTTATGAGTGGCTTTCTCTTGTGAAAGAGCTCGTATGGGGTCTTTGTAAAGGCTTTAACAATGGACACTCTATTTTGAACATAGCAAGCAGTGTTGACAACCTCAACCCAGAAAGTAATGGGAAATTTAGCATCAGCTATCATTGAACGTGCAGCTTCTATAAGAGTCCTATTTCTCCTTTTAGCAACACCATTTTGTTGAGGAGTCCTAGGGGCACTAAATTGTATTTCTATACCTTTACTCTCACATAATACATTCATTTCATGATTTTTAAACTCAGTCCCATTATCACATCTTATGGTTTTTACCTTTTGATTTGTTGAATTTTCTATCCTAATTAGAAATGATCTTAGAATTTCTCCTGTTTCATCCTTAGTGCTAAGAAAGTAAACCCAAGTAAAACGTGAATAATCATCAGTAATAACCAAGCAATATGAATTCTTTCCCAAACTTTGGATATGAGTTGGGCCAATTGTAAAACAGAATTGTTTGAGTTGATTTATTTAGATTTATGTGACACTTTGTGTTGCTTGCCTTTCAAACAAGAGACACAATGATCAAAACATGAAAATTCCTTTTGAGGTAAACCACGTACAAGGTCATTTTTTACAAGTTTGTTCATGTTTTTAAAGTTCATGTGACACATTCTTCTATGCCACAAAGAAGATTCATCTAAAGATGCTTTTGAAATAAAACAATTTTCTTTTTCCAATGTTGCATTGGCCATATCCAAACAGTATACATTCTCTTTCCTTGGAGTTCTTAAAAAGATCATGCTTCATCAATTTTGGTGAAAAGTACAAGATTCTTATTGTCACATACCTTAGATACACTAGCCAGGTTGTACTTCAGTTCCTCGACAAAAAGAACATTTTCAAAGGTAATCTTACCATTTGAAATTTTACCTTTTCCAGTGGTTCTTTCTCCTCTTGGATTTCCCACAAAAGCAACATAATCTCCATCATAATCAACAAAATTTTGAAGGATGTATTTGTTGCCTGTCATGTGCCTTGAGCAGCCACTATCAACATGCAAATTTCTTCCCTTCTCTAAAGTTGGCTTGCTCTGCACATAACAATGGGCTAATTTCTTTTAGGAACCCAAGCCATGGTTGTCTTGGGTTGACCTTTAGCATCATGATAATCAAATCTTTTCAAGTACAATGATGATGCATTACTTTTTGTGAGTTTGACAGTGTTAGTGTTACAGGTGGAATCAGTAGTAGTTTTAGGGTTACTACTAATGACACTTTGTCAGCCCTGACAACCTTGTACACTTTCTTACTACTGACAGCAGTAGCAGTCTTTCTTTTGTTACTACTGTTATCAGTAGTCATAGTTGACTTCAAACCACTCTCACCCTTTTCATTTTTTCTTTTAACAAGGTTTCTACTGACATCAGTAGTAACTTTTGCTTTAGCATTTTTACTACAGTTTTCAGTAGTAAGTTTTGCTTTGGCAAAGTTTCTATTGCTATTTGTTAGAAACTCCCATCCCATTTCTTTTGAACATTTGATTAAAATAACAGTTTTTAGCAATATGTCCAATTTTTCCACAGATGTAGCAACAACTGTTTTCTGATTTAATAAAGTTGGGATTTCTTTGGGTCATCAAGTTGTTCCAATTTCTTTGATTTCCATGTTTTGGTGTTTTAACACAATGACAGGAACAACTTTTGTTTTGTTTAGACACACTTGAATTTTCAGAAGACAAAGACTTTTGTGCAACTTTGTTATGCATAGGTTTTGACATTTTTAAAGTCTTGGAGGTTGAGGCTTCATTTTTATCAATGTTTTTGACATTTGATTTCTTAATAGCCTGAGAAACTTGTTTTTGTGTACCATTTGAAATGATTCTCACATATGCAACAGATTTTTCCTTATCCGTTTCATGCTTTTCAAATAATTTAGGAAATAAATCTCTTACATCTGGTTCACTGGTTGACTCAGCTGGCTTTGAAGTTTTTGTTTGACTAGACATTTCAGGCTCAGATTTGATTGGGTCAGCATTCATGGTTTTCACATTCATATCCTCCTTTTGAATGTTGTATTCACGAGTTGGAGGGATATAATTTTGGTTAAAAAGTGGTGACACACTATTATAACTAAATCCTGATTTAGACTTTCCATGAATTTGAGCCTTGAAAATTTCATCAACTGTTTTTGAAGCTTTTTCATATTTGGTGATGGACAGTTTGATTTGGTCATTTTCAAGTTTGGTCCCAGCCATTTTTATTTCAATAGCATCAACCTTTTTCAAAGCTGTGTTTCTTTCCCATTTTAAATATTCCATGTCTTCTTCATATTTCTTTTCATTCATATTTCTCAAAGTTAATGATTATGTGTCTATATTCATTTCTACTTTGGTTCGCAACTTTTAGTTCATCACAAACAGTTTTGTTGTGATCTCTGTACTCTTTAACTTGTTTAATGCATGCTTGTGTACAGAGTTTAGAAAGTACCTAAGTAGGAATGGAGTCATCAACACCAGCCATCAATGCTTGATTTGTTGTAGCTTCACCAACTTGGAAGCTCCAATCAAAACATGCTTCATCTTGACTTGTTGTGGCAAGAGTTGTAGAAGTAGACTTTTCTTGACTGATTTGATTTCTTTGAAAGCTTCCTTGTCTCCCTTCATTGTTGATGTTTTGAGGACGTTTTTGGTTGTTGTCTTTGTTTGGACACTCCCTTGCAAAGTGACCCAGTTGTTGACATTCAAAACATCTGACCTTGCTCTTGTCAAACCCTGTGTTGTCATTTCGCTTCACAACAAAATTTCTTCTCCCAGATCTTTGAATGAATCTTCTTGTTCGAACACTTAACATGACCATCTGCCATTTAATGTCCATTTCCTCCAGATCATCAGCATTTAACTGCTCCACATCATCTATGATTAATCCTGAGTTCACATGACTAGCATAGAAAGCATCTCTAGCTATGTCATCAAGATTATCATATTGAGATCCTTTTGAAGAACCACTTCCACTTGCAACAAATCCTTGATCACCAGGAGATGTATTTACTTCTTTTGCTTTAGTTGTAACAAAAGCAATATTATGTGGAGTGCTTATGCTTGGCTGTGGCTTCTTGGATTCAACCTCTCCTTCAAACACCCTTAGTTCATTGAATAGATCATCCAACTCATATCTTCTAAGGCATCACCTTGCCTATAATTTATGGTATACATGATCCATTCTTCAGGAAGAGATCTTAGAAACTTCCTGTTTGAGGTGTCTTTAGAGATATCTATTCCAACTATCTCCATTTCACTAGACAACCTATTGAATCTATCAAAGGTTTGAGTTAGAGACTCCCCTCTACCAGCTTTGAATGATTAAAATTGTTGGTTGATAACCTCCTTGTAGTTTCTTCTTGTGCTAACATTTCCCCCAAACCTTTTCTCCAAGGCTTCCCATAGTGGTTTGGCATCTGTAAACTTGCTGAACTTGTGTTGGTAGTCATTTGGAATGGCCAACAACAAGCTACTTAGAGCTTGACTTTCTATATGCCTTTGCTTCTTCTCTTGATCAGTGGGTGGAGCAACTTCTGCATCACCAGTTGCTGGAGCTGCTATGGTCTTGTTACCATGTATAACTACATCCCACATGAGATAATAGTTTGGAGCATGTATTGATAGATTTTGTTCTTCCACATTCTAAAGGTAGATGATGATAACACTGGAACTTTGTTGGCTTGAACGCCATCATTTAGATCTGTCATTTTTTTTTTTGAATGAAGATTCAAACCAACTTTTGTTTAACCCTTGTTTATCTTAGATCTAGATCACCTGAATGCTCTGATACCACTTGTCAGGATCGAATCAATTACCCACCAATGTATAGATAAATGATTTGAAGGTTTAGATCTAACCAATACAAATTGTATTGCAGCGGATAAACACAAATTTGTATGAACAAGTTTATGATTAACAAGTTATATGAAAGAATAAATTTGATTGAACAAATAACAAGTTAACCAACACGGCCTCAATTGATTATAATATTTTCAGGGAAATTTACAACGATGATCTCTCTTACAATCAACGTCCTTATCTCGAATAACAAAGGAACTATTTTATAGTCCTTGAGGCTACCTAACAAAGATCTTAGTACATATTACAATCAACTAAAAACCTATACAAAATCTATTGCCCATACTCTGTAGATAGTTTGATCTCAAATCAAACTATTCTGTCTACTTTGACCAACTATTACCAACTCTCTGATTGAACACGTGAAAGTCTTCAGCAGTTGGTGATCATCATCGGTAGTTGAGGATCTTCATCAGTAGTCGTCTTCCAATGATTATCCACCTCTACCGATCAGTTGAAGATGATCAATTTCTACTAATCAGTACTAAGGTCCTTAGAAACTGATCAGTTCTCCAAGTTGACTAGCTACTGATCAGTACTACTCCATCTAGATACTGATAAGTGCTTTGGGACTAAAGAGTTTGTGCTACTACTGATCAGTAGACAGAAGTCTTTACTATTGATCAGTAGTAAAACACACTTAGTGTATTTTTGTCCCAACATAAACTCCCTAGATAACGTATGTTTTGTTTTATAAACTAAAAATTGTCGAAAAGTTGTTGAAAACCTTGTGTGTATTTTTGTCCCAACATAAACTCCCCAGATAACGTATGTTTTGTTTTATAAACTAAAAATTGTCGAAAAGTTGTTGAAAACCTTGTCTGAAAACCAGTAATTTCGCCGGAAAAAACCTTGAAAATCCCGACAGTAAAAGTAAAACTTGGTCCACTTGGAAAAATGCCTGCAACCTCGACCGAAAACCTTGCAAAATATCACCGGATAAACTGCAACGTCTTCGGAAAATACTAAACTTTCTCAACTTGAAACTACCGCCGGAAAACCTTCAACCTCGTCGAAATTCTTGCCGGAAAACCTGCAACTTCATATTATCAATATTACCACAATTTTTAAACAAGCAACTTGGTCACTAGAGATGGCAAAAAAAAACCGTATCCGATGGATACCCGAAAACCGAATCCGAGTTGACCGGGTAAATCCCCGAGTTGACCGGGGACGGGGACGGATAATAACCGGATTCAAAAATCGGGGATGGATGCGGGGATGGTATTAGCTATCGGGTATCCATAACCGTACCCAAAACCGGCCCCGATGGATACCCGAATATAAATATATATATATATATATATATATATATAGGGAAAAGTGAATATGGGGCTGTTACACATGTAAGCTTACATGCAAAACTCATCAAAAAATATGTTGTTTTGTTAAAAAAATTTCAAATCTATATAATTTTAATCATATATATTAAACTAACTTTACAAATTTTTATCTATTCACATCTTTTTCTTCATTAATCGTGTCTTTCAAAAATATAAGTTTTTTTGTCATCACTGGGTATCTATCGAAGTCACTTTTTATAACTTCTTCATAATAAACAATGACCCCCTGCATTTTGGGGATCACCTCTCCCTTGATGAATATAGGACAAATCAAGCGTTGAAAAGCATTTAAACCACAAAACGACATAATTTTTAATGAGTTTCGCATGTAAGGTTACATGTGTAACAGCCCCATATTCACTTCCCCTATATATATATATATATATATATATATATATATATATATATATATATATGTATATATCCGTATAAATTTTGCTATTTTGACGATTGAAGTGTTTGCTTATTATTATTCTTATGTTTTTTTTGTTGGTAGTTACAACGTGTGAAGTTATTTATAATAAAAGTTCAAAAACTTGTACTGGGGAAAATTCCCCGAATACCTGTTGGGGATCCCCGTTACTCGATGGGAATGGGGATGGGGCTAAAATTTTAATACCCCGACGGGGATGGTTACGGTTATGGGTATGGGGCTGGGGATCTGGTTATGGGGATGGGAAATGCAATACCCGACATAACCGTCCCCGTTGCCATCTCTATTGGTCGCATTGCAAATCTCATATTCCCAGTAGGATAGTATGTCTAAGTCCCGATGGTAATTTATCTACGCTACCAAAAAGTACTTATTAGAAACTACTTTCGACACTCCCGTAAAAACATTCTAAATTTTCTTTCTCTTATGATTGTTAAGAGCAACCGGAGTGGGGCTCATTCTGGATCGTTGTGGTACCCAGAACGAGCCTTGCCACTCGTTATGATACCGCCCCCACTCGTTGTGGGGGCTCGTTCTCGTGCTCGTTGTTGTAGTAACGACCGTTTTGGAGTTTTTGTTGTTGCTTTTTTTTTGCTTCAAAAGGTTGATTTAATAAAATAAAAAATTTAAAACCAACGGCTAGATTTCTAACCGTTGGTATTTATTTATTTATTTATTTAAACCACAATTTGACCTATATATACCCCCACAACATAACCAAAAAATCACACCGTTTCTCAATCTTATTCTATCTCAATCTTTTTCTAAAAGCTATATACAACAAAAAATGAGTTCGAATTCGTCAACCGATCACGATGTTACGGATTTGTCATCTTCCGACTCCGAATTGATCGAAGTTCTAGTCAAGGCGACACAAGCTATGGAACAAATGGAGATGGAAGAAAATGAGGCGGAAAGTTCACTCCGTACTGAGAAAAAGAAAAGGCGTTATATCAACCGCGATCGGACCGAAGCAAACGAAAACGTGTTACGATATTACTTCTCCGGCGAAAGCACATACCCGGATGAATATTTCCGTAGACGATTTCGTATGAGAAGACCTCTTTTCCTCATAATAGTCGAAGGTATATCTAATTACTCCGTAGAACCTTTTCCCGACTATTTTAAATATTTCAAACAACTCCCCGATGCAACGGGTAAAATGGGTTTTAGTTGTTTACATAAATGCACGTCCGCTATTCGTATGACGGCGTATGGGATTACTCCAGACGCCTTCGACGATTATTTACAAATGTCATAAAGAACATCATCTGAATCCTTAGATAATTTTTTAAAACGTGTAATCCATCTTTATACAAACGTTTATCTAAGAGTCCCAACACAAGATGATGTTAATCGTTTATATCAAAAACACGATGAGGTTCACGGCTTTAAGGGTATGCTTGGTAGCATCGATTGTATGCATTGGCGTGGTGATCAATGTCCAAATGCATACAAAGGCCAATACACACGAGGTGATCATGTTTATCCAACGGTTATGTTGGAAGCTGTTGCCTCGTACAATCTATGGATATGGCATGCTTACTTCGGTGTCGGGGGGTCGAACAATGACATCAACGTGTCACACCCCGCTAAAGCGGAAACACGGAATGTGAAGAGCAAAGATATCATCACACGAGTTATAATTAAAAACATACGGTTTCAAGTCATTACAAATAAAAACATGAGTTTACAGTTGAAAGATAACCAAGCATTTGACAAGTACATAACATAAGAACATAGCAAATCGTTTAACAAAATTCCCAAACATAAGCAAAACAGGTCTTCTCCCGATTCTTGTTCTTATGTTATGGCCTGTTGGCCTATTATAAACTAATGGTTCGCCACCTTTATTCGGCTTAATGGTTCGCTACCTTTACTCGGCTTGTTGGTTCAAAACTATGATAAACTTATTTATTGCCACTCTCGGCTCTCGTATGAACTTTGATTGATCGTATAACTAACGTGACTCTTGAGGGATATAACTAACCATAAGTGACTACTATCAGATATAAAATGAAACGTTAGTGCCCATCTTGGAACACACACTATTAGCTTTGATAAGCCGTTTAGTAATTATGGGTATCGATACTTAGGAAATAACCGTTCCTTGATAAAGGTGGCGAACCGTTATGAACTTTTGATACTTAGGAAATAACCGTTTCTTGATAAAGGTGGCGAACCATTAGTTTATAATAGGCCAAACGGCCATAAAACTAAATAAGCATAAGTTTCACAAAAACGTTCATTTAGTTCACAATTGTACCAAAAGTTCATAACGGTTCCAAAGTTTATTTAGATCTCTTGTTTCCCCCAAAAGTTATTTGAAAACAGTAAATAAAGTGGGGTTGTAACTCACGGTTTGCGAAGGATAGCACAATAGAGAGAGCGGACGGAACGGGTCGAAATGGGTAGGAATCACGGAACTCCTAAGAAATACCAAGATTTAATAAGTATCCATGTTTATAATCTTGTTAGGTAACGAAATGTTTTTATTAAAAGTGTTGGTTTTTGGTCTACCGAAAATTGGGCAGCGCTTCCGTGCCAAAGTCATTATGTCCAATTCAAAACACTTTTCCGCTTAACAATTTTCATCACCAAAAATTCATACATTTTTACCACATTTAAATGATGAGAACTTGTTCAATTAGTCTCTTTACATGTAAGTTTGGTTCTTTACAGGTTATAGTACTCGGTTTGGTGAAATAAGTTCAAGGTTGCGTTCAGTGGCGAAAACAACTCATTTCCCAGGATCTGGGTCCAGAATGTGCCGCCTGTGGTCCAGATTGCGGCGCATTTGGACCTCAGATTTCTGGGAAATCCGTTTTGTTGCTTGAAATTGCTAGTTTGGTGGTAGATTTCGACATGCATTCATAGATTCATATATTTACATGATGTTTTATAGTTTCTTTAGAGTTTTTAGCCACAATTTCATGGATCTAAACATGCATTGCATAAAAAATTCGTTTTTGTTCATAAATAGTCACCAATCTTTGTAAAAACTCATTTTTAGTAGATGGATTGCACATGCAATGAGTAAAAATCAAAAAGACAGAGGATTAAAAGGGTTTATACCGAGTAGATAATGATTTGAAGATGGTTGAAGTGAACCCTTGATGACTTTGACCCCAAAATGCTTAGAAATGAACTTTTTGACCCAATTAGATGCAACCCTTTCTTCCTCCTAACTTGATGAACGATTTGGTGTATGATTATGTGGTTGATTTTCTGAGTTTTGTTGGTAAGATTCACTGGAAAAGTGGTGGTGAGAGTCCTTGAGTGTTTAGCAAAGAGAGAGAGAGCAAGGAGTGTGTTTTGATGTGTGTGTGTGTGTTTGTGTTATGTGTTTGTGTTAAGTTTAAATGATGTCAAGGGAGGTTTACTGGACTTTTAAAAGGGCTATGGACCCTAAGGACCTGGACCAAATCGTTGGTTTTGGGTTTTGATCCGTTTAGTTAAATTTTACAAAAACACAAACATTGCTGAACTAGCCCCGAATGCGGCGCATTGGGGCAACAGGCGGCGCATTGGGGCTTGTTTCAGATTTGTTCGTTTTTCGTTTGTTCCTTTGTTAAGCGTTTTCGTTAGTTGAAAGTTTCCGGTTATTTTAGATAGGGACTTAGACAAGTTCACTAAGTGTTTACTTGGTATTAGGATTCATTTAAGTGATTCCGATTTCGATTCCGACACACCCGAGCTTACGAGACAAGTAATAAAAGATTAATTCGAGTTAAGACATAGATAGAGAATGCGGGTTTTCACCTGAAATAAGACGGTTGTCACACAACGTGCTTAAACAATCTTCGTTGTTTCATGATATGCTCAACGACTCATCTGTTGGGGTTGTATGGATCTTAATACGTCAACGTTATATCAATAACCTAGCGGAAATAAGCTATCGATTATCTAGCGAATATTTAACCTTCGGAAACGAAATCAAACCAACGATTGTTGATAAGATTAGACCTTAGGAAGACTATTCGGATGATTGATTATACTTGATTAACGATTTGGAACAATAAGAAATCCGGCAGCAGAAGTTCAACGCACAAGAAAACCCTAGCAAAACTTGCCCGCAATGCAGAAACACGGTGGGTATATATAGGCCCAGATATTCATCCGTACGGATGTACTCTCATCCGTACGAATGAACAAGCCATTACTTCCTATCCGTACGGATATGCTCTCGTCCGTATGGATATAACATTTTAATAAACACTTTGTTTAATTAACTTATTCGTGCGAATGGAACCTTCATGCGCACGGATGTATCCTCATCCGTGCGAATGGAATCTGAATATTATTTAAACATCACAAAACATATATTTGATTAATTCATAATAACGTAAACGTTCAAGCATATAATTAATCAAACACTCAATATTAATATCCAAACAATACAAAGACTGATATTAGAATAAACGTTAATTACATATGAATCTAGTAACTAACAAATGCACCTACAAAATCCCCCTAGGAACTAGATTCTATGTCTTCAGTCTTCAAAAATCTTTACTGCTGCCCAAAAACATGTCTTCGATATGTCCTCTTAAGCGTGGATCTTGTAAATGAAGCATACACGAACAACCTTGTTGAAACGCGACACCTGATCCATATCTTTGACTTCACAGAATATAGGACACAGATACAAAGCATAAATATCATCATCTGTCAAATTTCTAATCCACATCGGATCAAAAATTCGCAGTGTTTCCCAAACACCTTTCCGCTCCAACACAATCACAGCTTCTGTGGTTCGATCATCATAATACCACCATTTGAATCTCCGATGAAAATTTTTCTTCATTTTGCGTAGCGGAATCTTCTCCATCACCTTTGGCGCTTTATACGTGACATCCTTCAAAGATTTACCCGTTCGCGGATTCTTCCGATCTTTGGAATAGGTAATCTTTGGATATTGTGGCCTCAGGTATTTCCACGATGATTTGAACTCATAATGAAGCTGCTTCTCCAACCAAGTTGCTTTATCATCTGACTCACTGTACAGCAACTTAAGACGAGCCAACTGCATCATATCAAAATATGGCAACGTCTTCAAATCGGGAGCGAGTTTAAAATAATCTATGCCCCGTTCTCGCTTGATTGCATAAACATTCAAATCATCCAAGTATGCCCAACTGATTATCTGACCTTCTGTCTTCGCACCCTTCAAAGAGTAAAACTTCGTATAATCTGGTTGAACAACTTGTCGAGACGGGCGAATACATCCTTTCACTGCCTGACGCCATTCAGCATTTTTAACATTCAATTCTTCTAGATTTGGTGTAGCTTGACTGGCCGCCGGATGTTTCTCTAACTTCCGATTAAGATCTTCATCATTGACGTCAAAAATTGCATCGTCATCAGGAAGATCCTGGAAATCGTTCGATTGATAGATAGGCTCTGTTGAATCAACATTTGGCTCAAACACTATCTCATCATCATCATCATCAGAATCGGGAGGATTTACGTCAGAAGCAGATGCAGATTCGTCAGAAATAACTTCATCGGGATTCATTTCAAATATTTCTGCAATCTGTTCTTTGGACAAACAATGTATTATCTCTCCTTCTTCTTTGTCATGCTCAACGCTAAACTGAATTACCCCCTGCATATCCAAAATGTGAGTTAAATTGTACTTTATGTGAGATATAGGAGTAATATCATGCTGCGATTCACTCGTATGTTCTTTACCAGCTCTATCAGACTCTGTGCTTTCACTTTTTTCACCAGACGGGTCAGCAGATGCATCGACTGATCCTTTGAGTCTGAATACCCCATCATCACCCACAATCATAGTATTTTTCACCACATTGCTGTCTTCTTCCAACTTCTTGATCCTTTCGGTAATAAGTACCAATTCCTTGTTCTTGTTGGAGCAATCCTCAATCAATAGCTTCTGCGAATCAAGCAAAAGATTCTGATCCTCTATTCTCTTCGACATTTCAGCTCGTTCTGCTTCCCCTTTTGCCACCAAGGCATTCAGTCTCTTAATTTCTTCATCTTGTTGCTGCTGTTTTGCTAAAACACTCAATAACATAGAATTCAATATAGAGAGCTGAGCAGAATCAGGAATCTGCATTGACGACGATGATCCACCAGCAGTTTTTGTTGTTATGGTAGCAGTCGTCATGATTGGTTCACTTTGTTGGGGACCTTGCTGTGACTGAGAAGCCGTAAGAGGAGGAACTGGATCTGCAGAACTGGCAATCGTCTTAGGAGTAATGTCAGAACGTTTCACCAGCTTAAAACGTTTTGAAGATTTCTCCCTTTTCTTGATAATATCTCCTAACGATCTACCTGCAGAAGGTTCTTTTCTTTTCCGTACTGAAGGAATCTCTTCAGCACTCATGACTACATCATCTTCATCTCTCAAACCAGCTTGAGATGATGATGTACCACCAACCGGAGATTCAACCGGAATAACCTCATCATCGGAGTCAGATTCTTGAGGTACAACAATATCCTCCTTATCTGATTCACTGTCATCATGTCGCCATTTCTTACCACCAGGACAGATATAAGCTGGATCAGCAAGATGATCAATCAGACGTTTTTCCGCAGGCTTCACCTCCTTGCCTTTGTATGAAAGAAAACGTACCATTGTTGTATCATTCATCACATCTAGCTTGATCATATCATTATCAACTTTGGGCAATGTCGGAATCTTCACGTCCAGAATCATTTGGACGAAACGAGCATACATCAAATATTTCTGCTTCTTCATCTCCAGATTCTCTGTCATGTGTTGCAAAATCATTCCCGAAAAATTAAACGGAATGTTCAATACTAATGCTGTAAATGCACTCTGAATAGTCTCTCTCATTTCATCATGCCCAGCCTTTCGAGGACTCAAACAGTGCTGCAACACATGGCACAAATACTTGTATTGAATGCTAAATCCCGACTTCGTAATCACTCCCTTTTCAATAGCACCAACGTACTTCACCCTCAGAAACAACCCTCTGACTAGATACTTGTTCAGCATCGTAGGCATTTCTACTGAATCCTCAAAGCCAATAACTTCTCGGATAACGTGTTCATCAATCATGACATCAGTCCCGAGAACTGAACTGTGGATTTGAACCTTTCCATCTTCACGTACAACTCTAGCATTTTCCCAGAAAGCTGATATATGAGTCAAATAAGGCACGCGCTCAGTAGAGATAGCCTTGAATATTTTTGACCGCTTCAAGAATTGGATGATTCCAGCAAAATGTTTGGCCTTACGGGTCTCTTCGTCGAGATACGCGCACATGTTATTTTTCGGTCTGATGCCCCAGCTAGCACTTTGAACTTGAGAGGATTGTGCCACAGTTGCATCAACGTTAGAAACGGGGATTTCAACCATTTTTTGCAAACAGAAATGTAGACATTGAACGCAAAACAGTTAGAATAAAATTCAAACGTTTTTAAAGTTTCTGTTCTGGCCATCCGTACGTAGGAATACTTCCATCCGCACGGATCAGTATGTATCCGTACGGATGAACTAATCAAAACAAACGGATTACATTTTGTACATTCGTACGTATGACTTAACCATTCGTACGATTTTCATAAAAACCTAAAATTCAAAAATTAAGCACTTAAACGGTCGTTATAACTTACGTGGTTTGTATGATTAGAATCGCAATGCAAAGTTACACAATAAAACGGGATTCAAAAACTCTTTCTAACACTTCGAAAATTTTGTAAAAATTTCTTAACGCGGATGAGATTTGGTGAATGAACAGAACAAGCGCGTAAGGTATTTATACCCATTTCTCATTCGCACGAATGTGAAAGACATCCGCACGAATGTGATGATATTCGCACGGATGAGAATTTTCAGCCTAAACAATACCTTCCCTTTGATTCGTGCGATTGAGTTGTTTTTCCGTGCGTATGTAATTTACATGCGTACGAACGTGCTGTAGAACTCATAAACTTAAAATTTCACTTTTCTTCAAAATCAAACACCAAGTAAACGTTAAGCACATCAATTTCAGAAAGAATAAACGTTTTGCTCAGTGAAACATAATTTCGAAAGATTCTAACTAAACTTCATCAACAACCATGACTTTAAGACATTCTACGAATTTAACATTAATCTCGGTTTCACATTTAGGTCTCAAGTCACGACAAGCAACCGTAAAAACAAAATAAACCATAAAAATAAAATCTTTTTGTATTTTTCTGTTTTTGGTAAATCAAAAGAAATTTAACTAAGACAAAATAATGAAAGTTTAAGAATTTAACTAATAACTACACAAACTGAAAAATTCACATTCTTTTTGTGAGAATCTTTTCGAATAAGGGATCAGACTGATACTGAAACATAACATTGTCATTCATTTTTCTTTGTAACTATTAACATCTCAATTGACGATTATTGGTATATTTGTCCTCTTAAACTTAAACAAACATTCACTTGACATTTTCTTTCAAAATGGTTATCTCGATAAGATCTCTCAATATTTTGAACATAGAAATCAACACACCTTTTGAATTTTAACAGTCATCAGAATTATACCATAATTAGAATTGTACGTATGTTTGTGTATTTGTCCTCTTAACTTTTCAGCATTTTCAATTCTATCTTCATAAATACCAGACGTAACATCATAATATTTATTTCGTATGTCAGTATGTCATCCACTGCACAGGCAATAAGGACCAGTGATTTTTGATCGTTAAAACGTTTAATTTACACAATTCAGAGAATAAGCACTTCGTCACCCTTTATTTGGAATGCTCGAACTATGATCTTCTTTCGACCTTATAGTTCTGTTCATCCATCAAGGTATTTTTGAAGTTTATTTATTAAGTACTTCCTCACCCTTTATTTGGAATGCTCGAATTATGATCTTCTTTCGACCTTATAATTCTGTTCATCCATCAAGATATTTTTGAAGTTTGTTTACTTATCTCTTACTTTGTATTTGATCTCGAATAGACAGTGTCCATTTTGGTATTCACATCATTTCCTTAATTTCTTTGATCTTGATCAAATCATTCAAGGGTGTTATTCCAAAATCACTGTGATGGCCCTTAATTGCTTCAATAAATACTGACATACTGTATTTATTTTCTGATATTACGCCTAATATTTACTATTTTCGAATTTGATCCAGCGAAAAGCCACAAACACTACAAGACAAAAGCTAATCATAATATATTAAAACATTTTAATTTCGACTGTTGTGTGTTGTTTACAGTGTTCTCAATTGTTATTGATCTCCAGATATCATTTAGACAGTCTTTGAGACATATCCATAACGATTCAAATTAAAGTTTGATATCTGCGACAACCATTTTAAAAATGATTTATTTTCGTCAAGTTTCAGTAAGATAAGCCTACCAATATATCCTACAACTGACATGTGCAAACGTTACATTCAGCATATCTTTTTGACAATTACATGTTCAGTTTAGTTCAGTATTTCCTCACTTCCCTCATTCTTTTTTTTTTTTTTTTTTTTTTTTTTTAAGTTATTTCTCCCCCTAAAATTCTAAAAATAAAAATCTTTTTGTATTTTTCGAAATTTTATAAAGCCAAAAAGAAGAAAATAAAAAGTTAAAACCGTAACGTAGTATACAAAATTAATCCCGGTTACTTGTCGGACTTAGGTTCTTCAATTACATCACTCTTTTTTACTACACCATTTTCCAGTAGTAAAAATCCAAACCTAGACTTGTCAAATGCCTTTGTAAAAATATCTGCTTTTTGAAACATCGTTTCGATATAAATGACATCAATTAAATGTTTTTCAAAGCAATCACGAATGAAATGATATTTTACGCCTATGTGTTTGGTTTTAGGATGGTGCACGGGATTCTTAGTGACAGCTATGGCAGCAGAATTATCAACATAAATAGGAGTAGTAGAGATAGACAAACCGTAATCACGCAGTTGTTGCTGAATCCAGATAACCTGAGAACAGCAGCTAGCCGCAGCTACGTATTCAGCCTCACATGTGGACAATGCTACAGCGGTCTGTTTCTTTCACTGCCATGTTATTAGACGTGTTCCGAGAAACTGACATCCTCCTGAAGTTGATTTAGCATCCTTCTTGCAACCTCCATAGTCCGAATCACTGAACGCAGATAATTCAAAATTGTCATCATTAGAATACCAAAGACCTAAATCTGGAGTACCCTTCAGATATTGCATAATCCGCTTCACTGCTTGAAGATGAACAACAGTTGGTGCTGCTTGGTATCGGGAACACAAGCACACAGGAAACATAATATCTGGACGAGAAGCGGTGAGGTACATAAGAGATCCGATCATGGAGCGATAGAGAGACTGATCAATTGGCTCCCCCGTAGTTTCTGGTGATATCCCGTGATTCACCGATAGGGGAGTAGAGGCACACTTCGTTTCCAACATTTCAAACCGTTTCAAATTATCGTTGACATATTTAGTCTGATGTATAAAGATTCCCTCTGCTGTTTGATCTACTTGTAGCCCCAAAAAGAACTTAATCGGACCCATAGAACTCATTTCAAACTTGCTTGTCATCACCTCTTCAAATTCCTTACACAAATCTTGATTAGTAGAACCAAAAATGATATCGTCCACATACACTTGCACCAACAGAATATCGTCATCTCTTTCCTTAATAAACAGCGTACAATCGATAACACCTCGACGGAAACCATTTTCGATCAGATGATTTGCAAGAGTCTCATACCAGGCGCGCGGTGCTTGATGCAGACCATAAAGTGCTTTATCAAGAATATACACTTTATCCGGATGTAGTGGGTCTACAAAACCTGAAGGTTGATTAACGTACACTGTTTCTCGAATATTCCCGTAAAGAAAAGCACTCTTTACATCCATCTGGTAAACGGTGAATCTTTTATATGATGCGAAGGCTAGAAAAATTCGAATCGCCTCCAATCTCGCAACCGGAGCAAACACTTCATTATAATCCAGTTCAGGTATTTGTCGAAAACCCTGAACCACTAGCCTTGACTTGTTTCTAACAACTATACCCTGATCATTCCTTTTACAACGGTGGACCCAACGGCAACCAAGAGACTTGGCACCTTTTGGCTTAGCGACAAGCCTCCAGACACCCAGCTTCTTAAATTGTAGGAGTTCCTCTTGCATCGAATTTATCCAGTTGTCATCCAAAAGAGCTTCTTCAATATTTGCCGGTTCAATCTGGGAAATAAAACATGCATGGGCACAGTAGGTGACATCCCCAGATTTAAACAGGTCAATGTAAACATCGCTTTGAATTTGTCTTCTGGTTCGAACTCCTGCCGTGTGGTCACCTATTATTTTCGAAACAGGGTGGGTACGTTCAGTTCGTGTAGCCGGAGTGTGAGGAATTGCGACATTAGGACCCAAGTTATTAACATCAGGATTTTCAATTTCCTCTTCATTCTCAATTTGCTCATTAACAGTAACTGAGCCATCAGATTCTGAACCATCATCATTTGCTTGGGACTCTGCAGTATGATCTTGTGTACCAGGAGGAGTAGCAGCTGTTGGAGTTACTGGATCGTGAGGAATAGGATCTTCCAAATCTTCTCTGTGAGAATAATACCTTGCAACATCTTCATCGGAAAACTCTGGAAGATTAAATGATTCAAATAACGAATCATAGTCAAACATCCACGGATATCCTTTGGAAGGAATAGGTTTAGAATACTTCTGAACATCCACCTCATACCATTCTTCAATAGCTTTAGTAGTTGGATTCCAAACTCTCTTGTTAGGAGTGTTGTATCCCAGAAATATCCCTTCTACTGCCTTTTCATCGAACTTTCCCTCTGATTCACACTTGAGCATGGTACAAGGAGCTCCAAAGGGTTCCAAGTACTGCAAATTTGGCTTTCTTTTCTGCAACAACTCATAACAGGTTTTCTCATGACGCTTTACTACTAGCACTCGGTTTAAAGTGTAACAAGCATTAGCTACCGCTTCATTCCAAAATCGTACTGGCAGTGACGAATCAGCCAACATAGTCCTAGCTGCTTCAATCAACGTTCTGTTCTTCCTTTCAGCAACCCCGTTCATTTGTGGAGTATAGGCTGCACTGAATTGCTGTTGAATTCCTCGGTCCTGGCAGAAATCTTCCATCCTCTGATTTTTAAACTCTGTACCGTTATCCGTTCTAAATCGTCGAACTTTCAATTTGTACAGTGTTTCCAACGTTGTAACTAACAGTTTGATATTCTCGAATGTTTCAGTCACCACTAAACAATATTTATCTCCTGCAACACTCGAATATTTGATAGGTCCAAAAAGATCCATATGTAGAAGTTCAAGTGGAGTGTCGATGGTGTGAAACTTCTTTGCTTTGTGAGACCTTTTGGATTGCTTTCCATTTTTGCATGAAATACAAACTTCCGGCAACTGAAAAAACCTTTCACATTTACTCCCATAACCAAATCCTTATGCATCAGATGATTCATCTTTCTTAAACTAAGGTGTCCCATACGTTTGTGCCACAATATCGATTCACGTTCAGTAGCTTTCGAGACAAAAGCTTGATGTTCAGTCGAATTCACAGTAGTTTTCGACATATCGAGCACATACAAATCTCCAACTCTTGGTGAAGTTGTAATAACCAACTCTTCTGGAATCTTGAATTCTTTCCTCAGAATGTAACATTGATGATCATCAAAAATCACTTTAAATTTCTTGTCGCAAATTTGAGACACAGACAACAAGTTGTTGACTAGTGCCTGAACAAAATTCACTTTATCAAAGCTAATCTTGTTGTTTGAAACCAATCCCTGGGCTGTGATAAAACCTCCCTTATCTCCAGCAAAAGAAACATATCCTCCTTTAATAGATCTGACATTTGAGAGTAGTGACATATTTCCTGTCATGTGCCTAGACGCCCCACTATCAACAATCCAGGTATTCTTGATAGGATCATAGACGACCTGCACATCAAATTGAAAAGATTAGTTCGCGATGCAAACCCAAGCCTTAATGGCTGTGGGTTTACCATCACCACCTAAAACCTGTAAGTCCACCCAATTTTCCCGTTGAACCATCAGGTACATTTGACGGTCCAGTACCCTTAGTATCAGCCTTAGGCTTCCAAGACTTTGATTCATGAGTAGAGCTTTTGATATAAACAGTTGATTTATGAGTTGGTGATGGTGACCGTTTTTCAATTTGTTTAACAGGAGGTTGCTGTTTGGATTTACCAGCAGGAAGCAACTCACTGTTTTGTTTTGGAAATGATGACCGATTGTTTGAAAATCGATTTCGATTTGGACTAGAAAAACGATTTTCATTAGACATTTTATGTTGGTCAAAATTGTTCCTAGGCCTTTGTTTCAAATTTGGACAATTATAATTAACATGGCCTTTCTCCCCACAATCAAAACAAGTTCTCCATTCATTAAGGTTTTGAGAATTTCGAGTCATTCTCCGGTGGTGTGTATGAGGTTTGGAGAACATATCATTAGGACGCATGAAGCCAGTATGTTGTGGAACATCTGGTGACTTCTGGGGTTTGGTATTTGTGTTTCTCAAGTGAGGTGGTATGAATTTTACTTTTTCAGTTTCCTTTTTCTCAACCTCCACTGGTGATTCCCCGGCTTTTAAAAATTTTGGTCCCTTAACTTCAGGTCTTTTCAAAATTTTAACTTGTTTAGGTTTACTCGAAGTTTTATTCGGTAACTGACGACCCAAACCCGAACCCTTTTCTTCCTCATCTGAGTCGGAAACCCAATCTTCAACTAATACCGTTTCTTTGAATTTTTCGGTTTTGACACTTTGAGCATTTGAATTTTCTTTGTGATTCACAATAGGTGTTTGGGCAACTGGGTCTGGTTGTTGAACAATAAATTCAATGTCCCCTTCCTCCTTTGGGGCTTTAATCAATTTGTTAAAAATTGGAGGTGGACATGCTTTGTAATCAACCTTTGATTTCCCTCACCCATTTTCAGGACGTTTTTCTTTCAAAATATGATCTAAAAGGTATGATGCAGTGGAATAACTTCTAACTTGTTGATTTAAAGTTTCAAAACTGATTTTTATAGAAGCATTTTCACGTTTAAGGGCATCAATATCTTTTAAATATTTTTTAATGGAGTCCTGTTTGTTTAACAATGCTATTTTTAGATCACTGACTTGTTTTGACAAAAGTTTATTTTTCTCAGAAAACAGTTTTTCATTTCCTTTAACAATTTTGTTTTTACGAAGTTCCTCAACAAGATTGTTATTTTCTTTTCTTAGCTCATTCACTTGTTCGTCTAAAACAAAACACCTAGAACAGGAAGTGATTTTAGTTTCAGATTGTACCTTAGATGACTCTGCAGTACCTGCCATCATTGCAAACTCCCGTTTTGTCTCTGGTGCTTCTGATTCTGCTGAAGATTCCTCAGATGATTCTTCAGATGTAATGGACTCCTCCCCGTCACTTTCTTCGTTGAGATTCAAAATCTTCACAATGTTTACTTCAGCATCGGATTGATTGTTATCAATTTGAAATTGCCAGTCCAAACCTTCGTCAGATTGAAAAACCAAAGCCTTAACATCTGAATTCTCTGTACCAGTAGAGATATTTGTGCCAGTTGTCACCATAGCAGTATTCTTGTTCGCCTCAGAAGCATTTCTGTTCACATTCCTATTTTGCTGATCTCTGAAAGGGTTCTGAACAGTCCTTGGTCGTTTTGGCTTCTCACATTGACGAGCAAAGTGACCTTTTTCTCCACAGTTGTGACAAGTAATGGCAGACATATCGAAACCATACTTAGTTTCCTTGTTGGCGCCGATTGTGTTACCAGTCCTTTTCACGTACTCTTTTGCCCTCCTAACAAGATTAGCGAAACCCCACATAATGTCGATTCTTTCCATCTCATCACGATCAATCTGCTCATAATCTTCACCAGTTAAGTTTATATTTCCAATTTTACCCTGCAATAAGTTATCATAGGAAGCTACTAAGGTAGTCAACATAGCCATATCTTCGTTTACACTATCCACATTTCCTTTATGAAAGTGCTCGATCTTCAAACTTGTAGAAACCGATTCTGAAGTAGCTTGAGTTTGAGACTTTTGAACAGGAGTGCCTTGACTTGAGCTTGAGTTTGAACACCCAGAATTTCCTGAATTACTCGAGGTGTTAGCAGAAAAAGTTGTCTTCAGTGGAGCATGAGTAGGAGTGGCTGGAGTGGGATCAGCGTAATATAACGAAGGATCTTGAGTGTGTCCCTTTCTCTGAGCACGAAACTTGTCATCCTGCTCCTTTTCTCTCAGCTTGGTAAATAGATCATTTAAAGTTGTGCGAGCAAGATAGCCACTTTCCTTTAACATCTCAATATACCCATTCCAGCTTTCTTGTAAAGCATCAGCAAAGAATTCTACTCGTTCTGGACCAGTTGTAACCACTGAATATCCGTGCATCTCACTAATCAGATGTTGAAAACGTCTGATAAGGTCGAACAGTGATTCTCCATGTAAGCAAGTAAAATTGTCAAATTCCTTTTTCAGTGCTCTTCCCTTCATCGACTTCAGCTTGTTGTTTCCCTCACAGTCTAATTCAAAAGCATCCCACAGTTGTTTCGATAACTTGTATGTCTTGTACTGATGAAACACAGATCTAGGAATTGACTGACATAAATGAGAATAAGCCTTTTTCTCAATATCATAACTCTTCCTTTGTTCCTCGGTATATCTGTGAATGGGAATGAGGTCTCCATCTTCACCAATTGGTTGAGTATATCCATTTTTAATCATATCCCACATTTTTGAGTCCATTCCGTTGATATGAATTTCGAACCGAGGTTTCCAATGTGGGTAGTCGTCCATTGAAATTAGTTTTGGGACCTTGTTTATACTTCCAGTTTCAGCATCATTGATTAACATTTCCGACATTTTAGAATTAGTACTTGCCATAGCGTATTCCATTTTAAAGTGCGAAAATTTTAATTTAAACTGATTCGTGCGGATGAACTGCTTTGACCCGTACAGATGAACTACTTGATACGTACGAATGAGAGTGATTTGTACGAACGAGACAGATAACCTAAACTCTATACGAATGAGTTATTCGCACGGATGAGCAAACTGACACGCACGGATGAATGCCTATTCGTACGGAAGAAAACCTATTCGTACGGATGAACTAAACGTTCAACTTTTGAAGTAAAAACTTAGATTCGCACGAATGAATCCTAGATCCGCACGGATGAATGCCTATTCGTGCGGATGAGAACTTTTCAAGAACTTGATCCGTATGCGCCGCTGAAACTTTAGGGTTTTGCTAAAACTCGATCTACAACTCGATTTTCTAAACCAAAACGCTTCCTATCTGCCCAGAACTTAAACAAATCAACCCAGAAACGTTTTAAAACAATAAAAACACTTTTTGAACGTAAAATTCCAAAACTTAAGTTTCAATCCAAACGAAAAATCTTAAAGAAAACGCTAGAAGAAAGTTGATTTCTACAACCAACGCTCTGATACCACTTTGTTGGGGTTGTATGGATCTTAATCATCAACGTTATGTCAATAACCTAGCGGAAATAAGCTATCGATTATCTAGCGAATATTTAACCTTCGGAAACGAAATCAAACCAACGATTGTTGATAAGATTAGACCTTAGGAAGACTATTCGGATGATTGATTATACTTGATTAACGATTTGGAACAATAAGAAATCCGGCAGCAGCAGTTCAACGCACAAGAAAACCCTAGCAAAACTTGCCCGCAATGCAGAAACACGTTGGGTATATATAGGCCCAGATATTCATCCGTACGGATGTACTCTCATCCGTACGAATGAACAAGCCATTACTTCCTATCCGTACGGATATGCTCTCGTCCGTATGGATATAACATTTTAATAAACACTTTGTTTAATTAACTCATTCGTGCGAATGGAACCTTCAAGCGCACGGATGTATCCTCATCCGTGCGAATGGAATCTGAATATTATTTAAACATCACAAAACATATATTTGATTAATTCATAATAACGTAAACGTTCAAGCATATAATTAATCAAACACTCAATATTAATATCCAAACAATACAAAGACTGATATTAGAATAAACGTTAATTACATATGAATCTAGTAACTAACAAATGCACCTACATCATCCCCAGACTACAAATTCACCGTCAACGGCCACGGGTACGATAAAGGATGACGGTATATATCCGGAGTGGTCGACATTTGTTAAAGCTTTCTCGTACCCATTTGACGAACCTCGTCAAAAATTCAAACGTTTTCAAGAGAGTGCGAGAAAGTATATCGAACGGGCATTCGGTGTTCTTCAAGGTCGTTGGGGTATTATAAAACATGCAACTAGATTTTACAAGATAAACAAGTTAAGAAGCGTTATGCATGGGGCTATTATATTACACAACATGATTGTTGAAGACAACGGACGGTCGATTTGTGATGCCCATGAATGGTATGCTCCTCCGGTTACGGGTGTTCCGAGAACTTATAACGATAGAGTCAACGAACGTATCCGGATTAACAGAGAGGTTAGAGACAGAACCACACACAACATACTCCGGGAGGATCTCGTGGCCTACATTTCGACACTTCCGGATAACTATCGACAACGTTAGCTTTTTTTAATTATTGAATTGTATTTTTTTTAATTATTGTATTGTATTTTTTTATTGTATGTTTTGTATTTTTATTTAATTATTGTAGTTTGGTTTTTTCTTTTTAATAAAATCTTATATGTATCTTATTTAAATGTTTAGAAAAAAAACAAATAAAACATTGGGTCCCACAATCCTCATTATCATACCACCCAAAATCTTAGAATCATGATTCTCACTGCCACGTCAGAAAAAGTAATCTCAGAATCACCAGAATCGTGATTATCACTCCGGGTGCTTTAACAAGTAGAATTTTAAGATTGTTAATCGGTTAGATTGGAAAAGTTAGATGTGAAAAAATAGTATAATAATAATAATAATAATAATAATAATAATTGTAGGTCCTGGTAACGGATCAAAAGGTTAAATCAATTGATTACGATGTGAAAACTCGATAATCAATTGATACACAATAAAGATAACAGTAAACAATAACACAAACGATACCAACAAACTCTGAATACTTGTATTAGAAAAAATCACTCAAAACCTAATACAATCGATATTTCATAAAGTTTTCTTAATGCCAAAAAATCTAACCCTAAACCTAAACATGTTAAGCCTTTATATAGGATAACATGTTCACCTCTACAGGATTACTATGGGCCTCACAAACAACATGTTCGTAAGTTACCCAAAACTGACTTCTAACCCCACGAACATACATGTTCGTAAGACACAAAATATAGACTATCATAAACTATTACGAATACAATTCAACAAATAAATCTAGAACAACTGTCGTATACATTTTGACTAACAATAATAAATAGTTAAAGATAGTAAGATGGAAAAAGTCAAAGAAAGTGAAGAGTAACCTGCAACCTAGTGGTGACCCAATAATTTACTTTTTTGACAAAAAAAATCCACTTCGAATAATTAAATTGAAAAAAAAAACTTTAGTATCTCAAATAAAAACCCGATATCTTTTTAGGTGTCTTTTTAGATGACTTTTATGCATTTGTTTTTCTAGAAAAATATAATATTTATTTGAATTTTGACCTATAATAGTATCAAATTTTTTATAATATTCAATAATATTAATCCCTTTAAAAACTTGAACCGTCCAATTTCAGGTGCATTTTATACTCTATGTCTCTCTTATTGTCTGTCGTGGTCTTTAACTGTTCAATAACCGGAAATGCGACAGTGTCGGAATCAAACCCGGAATCAATTTATATAAGTCCTAATACCAAGAAAACACCTAATGAACTTTCCTAAGTTCGTAACGTATCATAATTAAGAACTTTTAGTTAACGAAAAGGTCCAACGAAACAATAACGCAAAAACAGCAAAAACAACAAAAACTCAAAAATTATTACAAAAGAGGTCTAGGACGACGAACACAGGCCTTGTGCGCCGTCCTAGAAGGACCAGTCTTGAAAATTATTCGAATTTTATGCATGTCTCGATTTCCTACAACCAACTACCAATCCCACTCGTTTTTAATCCATCATTACTGCATTGTTACAGTTCCCAAACCACTACCTTATCATTTTTCTTATTTTCATTTTCATTTACCATTTTACAAAACCAAAAACACACACACATAGACTTTCTCTCAACCTCTCTCCAAAAATCTCCCTCATTCCAGTGATTCTAGCCATTGAAACACCATTTCTAACCATAAAAATCGTTTAGAACATCAAAGGAAGCAAGAGGAGTCAAAATATTTCTGTTAAGGACCATTTTCGTAAAGATTTTTAGAGCTCTAAATCCGGCCAAATCATCATCCAAGCTATTTCCTCCGATAGATTTCTGTCATTTTACTATTTTTACATAAACAAACACTTGCATGTAAGATCTAAGGCATAAAACTAAGTTTTTACAAAGATTTATGACTTTTTATGGTCAAAAACGATTTTTAACCAAAATAACCTTTAGATCTATAAATTTATGGCTAAAAATACTTTAGAAACTGTTAAAATGATGTTTCATTAAGTTTAGACCTATTGCATGTCGGAATCTATGAATAAAATAAACGTTTTGCAAGGAAAACTCGAAAATCAGCAAGTTGTGCGCCGTCCTAGAGGCCACGACGACGCAGCGGGACACAAAACGTGTCTGTGCGTCGTCCCAGTGCTCACAGCGGCGCACAAGCCCGCCAGATTTCCCGAAAACTCGTTATTTGGACGTTTTAAGCAATTGTAACCCGCTGACTTTTCGTAAAAGTAATATTTGGGACTGAGAAAATAAAAATACTAACATTTGGAACTCGTATGGACTATTTGGACTTAAAATGGATTAGATTAATATGATATCGTGTTATAGGTGATTTTGTGAGCGGAAGTGGAATTGCATTTTTGGATATGAAATTTGGGCGCGGAAGCGCTGCCCAAATTTCCTAAGAAAAATGTAAACCAATTCAGCAAGTAAAATCACTTGTGACATAACAATTATAAACGTTAAAACGAGCTTTGGACAAAAACTTAACGTTGACCATTTCGGACTATTTTTGACAATATTTAACCTTGACACTTAAAGTTTAATTAAATTATATCTATTATATTACATAAAAATAAGATAATAACCAATTGAACTATCTTGGTATTAATAGGCGATCCGTGATTCCCGGCTTCCGTTCCGACCGATTTCCGTATTCGTACTCTTCGCAATCCGTGAGTTACAACCCCCTTTACTTAATGTATTTTTGCATAACTTTTTGGGGGAAACATAAGATTTACTTGTATTTGGAAACTTTACGAACATTGCAACGTTTGTGAACTTTTGGAAACTATTCCGAACTTATGCAACTATTGTGAACTTTTGAAACTATTATGGAACTATTGATCTATTTTGGAAACTTTGTGAAACTTTTATGCGTAAACACTTTATTTCCCTACTGGCTTACTTTAAACTTACCGGCTTGCCCCCTATTCGGCTAAACTAGCTATTGATTACTTGTATGCGAGACCAACCCTTGATGAGATTATAACGCGATTCTTAAGTGCCTACTATCTTTTTGAAACAAAATTACTTTAGTGCCCACCTTTTTAGAACTTTACACACTATTAACTTCTGAGCCGTTTAGAAATAATCGGTATCGATACTTAAGAAAGAATCGTTCATTACTTAGATGGCAGTCTAAGTACATATTACTATGATCTTTGATACTCCCCGTAGGATAGGCGGGGTAAGGGGCCTCACGGTTGAATAATCGGTTTAGTGTGAACACTTAAGTTATAGAATGCCAAGAGGTTGATACAAAAATCTAATTAGTTACTTATACGCATATATACTCTCTTTTAGCGATTAATTCCGCAACTATGATTTTACTAAATATTTTTCTACTTGGTCTATACAACTTAAGGGTATTGATACGCCCGTTACTTCGAAACTTTAAAAGTATATAAACTTTAAGCGACTTTCTCCGCTAACCTCCTTTTGGGAAACTTTTTACTTTTATATACTTAACCGAAACTTTTGCCGAGAAACTTAAACTGTACCTCACTCAATACTTTTTGTAGTTGACACTTTATCTTATGTTTCAGGAAATTAGTGTAAGGATGAAGTGCTTGTTATGGACGGGTCAAGACGGTTGCGTGAGATCATTATTGGGAAAAGACTTGTCCATTTCTTTTGGGAATTTTAAATTGAAGCTTTAAATTATGTATTCGTGTACTGAATGACTTGGTTGTTTGAATTTGTAAACAATTTTATTTTTAATCAATGAAATGAACCGTTATGTTTGTTATGACCCGTGTAATGATGTTCCAACTCTTCACACTTCGTGTTTCCGCTTTAGCGGGGTGTGACAGACTTGGTATCAGAGCACAGGTTATAGTGAAAACGGTTTTAAAAATTTTCAAAAATTTTCGAAACCAAACTATAACCAAGGCTTTTTCGTAAAAAATCATTTATGGGTTCAAACTTTAGAGAATTAATTTCGCGATTGCATGGTTATTTTTAACTATGCATGGCCTGATCACCCATGCCTAGTTCAAAATGAATTATGAAAGGACGGAACGTAATTACTATTGTTAACGGTTTTTGAGTCGAAAATTCCCGGTTCTGTCTTTTCCCGATTCTCACGTGACTGACCCGTGCATGCATTTCATTATACATTTCCTTTATTATTTCTTTTGTGTCTCCACGTACTTACGAAACCCATTGTTCACAGATCCGTCATGTCTCACTCCTCCCGTTCACGATCACCGTCACGACCCCAGTCCCGATCACTACCGAGAGTCGCTTCGTCTCACGAGGCTTCTGAGGGCCGCACCGCCTCATAAAGCCAACGCCATCAGACCACCGACCCCACGGAGGACACCTCCATGGCTATCTCCAGCAGTATCCAGCCCGAGGACTATACTACCACCTCCACCACCTATACCCGTTGTCGCACCGCCCCAGTACCGCGGGCCGCGTACTAGGTTGACCGCGCGAAAGCAGGTCATCCTCCCGGGCCGCCTACCGGATCGGATGGCCGGGCACTAGGCCGGTCCATCCCGACCTGCACCATCCCACCTCCCATTTGGTCACCCTGTAGAGGAGGCCCCACATAACCCTCTCATGGACCATTACACATGGGAGAGGCAGATGGAGCGTGAGGAGATGCAGCGCGCTCGCGATGTCGAGGCCGCTAGGCAGAGGATGCCTCCTACTCTTCAGCCTCCCCCACCGGCTGCATTCCTCCACCTGCACCGCGAGGTACGGGGACTGGCACAGGAGACCCAGCAGCAGGGGCTCCTTATCAGTGAGGTCACCGACGCTGCACATCAGTTGTCGGAGCAGTCTTTGCGAGTCATCGCATCGACCCGAGCTACGACACGAACTTTGCAACACCTCATTAGTGTGTGCCTAGTGATGGGCACGTTGATTGTGGTCATGGTGGCCAAGATGTTCCTGGAGAGGCGTCACTTGTGACAACCGTCTAATTTCCAGGTGCATTTTATACTCTATGTCTCTTTCGGTCTATCTAGTCTTTAACTTTTCGTTTATCGGAACCGCGATAGTGTCGGAATCACAAGCGGAATCAAAATAAATATGTCCTAATACCAAGAAAACCCCTAATGAACTTTCCTAAGTTCATAATGTAACATACTTTAAAACTTTAGTTAACAAAAAGGTCCAACGAAACAATTGTACAAAATCGGCCAAAACACAAAAATTATTACAAGAGCTTCATGCAACTACAAGAGCTTCATGGCGTGTAAGCCAAAGGAGTTCCATGGCACAACTGGTGCTGTAGGACTGCTCCAATGGTTCGAGAGCATCGAATCTGTCCTACACATCAGCCGATGTGCCGAGGCAAGCAAGGTGGAGTACGTGACAATGCCTATGCTCTTCCCTGGAACACCTTCAAGAACCTACTCATCGAAGAGTACTGCCCAAGAGGGGAAATCAAGAGGCTCGAGGCTGAGTTGTGGGACCGTAAGATGATCGGTAACAACATCGAGAAGTACACCACCCGGTTCCACGAGCTCTCCCGACTGGTTCCAAGACTGGTAACCCCTGAGGAGACCCGAATCGACCTGTACATCTCTGGTCTGGTTCCGGAAATCCGTGGCATGGTCATCTCATCTGAACCGCAGACCCTCCAGAGTGCAATCATCCTGGCTCGCCGTCTCACCAGCAACCTTCTCACCGCTCCTGGATCCTCCAAGAAGGAGTCGGGTGAGAAGAGAAAGGCCGAGTCAACCCCAAGGAGAAGTGACCGCAACAAAAAGGCCCGTAGCACCCGCAATTTCGCCGTGACTGCCGCACCCGCACCAGCACCACCTGCTAGATCTGGGTCCTACTCCGGACCACACCCGAAGTGCAAAAAGTGCAACTTCCACCATCTCGGGAACTGCCCGTTATGCCTTAGGTGCCAAAAGGTGGGACACTATGCCAAGTACTGCCCTGACAAGACAACTGCTCCATCCTAGAAACTGACATGCTCCGAGTGCGGAAGCGACCAGCACCTACGCAATGCCTGCCCCAAGCTCAATCGGACTTCACAGAATCAAGGAGGACAAGGTAGGGGCCGCGCTTACGCACTAACGGCTGAGGAAGCACGTCAGGACCCCAACGCAGTTACTGGTACGTTTTCCCTCAACAATCATTTTGCTTCCGTACTATTCGACTCAGGAGCTGAGAGAAGTTTCATTTCCTTAGAATTTAGACCCCTCATAGATATAGAATCTAAAGTTCTTACGGATAGTTTTACCGTCGAATATGCTAACGGCCAAGAGTTTGAAGCTAAGGACATAATCTTAGGGTGTTCACTATGCCTATCTGATAAAATCTTCCCCATTGATCTAATTCCTATCGAGCTTTCAAGTTTCGACATTATTGTTGGAATGGATTGGCTATCTCGCTTTCGAGCAGAAATTGTTTGTTTCGACAAACTCATCCGTATCCCTCTTTCGGAAAAAGAGACTCTCGTTGTTCAGGGAGACAAGCCTGGACGACAACTTCGCATCATATCTTCCATCAAAATGCGCAAGTACCTTCAGAGGGACTATGACGCATTCCTTGCCCATGTCGTCGAGCGTAAAGCTTCAGAGATTCGAATCCAAGATATCCCAGTAGTCAAGGATCATCCCGAAGTTTTTCCCGAGGATTTGCCAGGGCTGCCACCTCAACGACAAGTGGAATTCCGAATAGACCTCATTCCTGGCGCAGCACCGGTTGCCAAGACACCGTACCGTCTGGCACCACCAGAAATGCTAGAACTGTCGAAACAGTTACAGGAACTCTTAGACCATGGTCTTATTCGCCCGAGTTCGTCCCCCTGGGGAGCCCCGATCCTCTTCGTCAAAAAGAAAGACGGATCCTTCCGCATGTGCATTGACTATCGAGAGCTGAACAAGCTGACCGTCAAGAACCGATACCCTCTCCCGAGGATCGATGATCTCTTCGACCAGTTGCAGGGTGCAACTTACTTCTCCAAAATCGACCTCCGTTCGGGTTATCACCAAGTTCGTGTCAGCGAGACCGACATTCCGAAGACCGCATTTCGCACTCGATACGGCCATTACGAATTCCTTGTCATGCCTTTTGGTCTGACCAACGCACCAGCTGTGTTCATGGATCTAATGTACAGAGTGTGTAGACCATACTTAGACAAATTCGTAATCGTATTCATAGACGACATTCTCATCTACTCGAGGAACAAGGAAGATCATGCGAAACACCTTAAGCTTATTTTAGAATTGTACGCCAAATTCTCGAAGTGTGAATTCTGGCTCCGAGAGGTACACTTCCTTGGTCATGTGGTCAACCAAGAAGGGATTCATGTAGATCCAGCCAAAATCGAAGCGATCGAGAAATGGCAAGCCCCGACGACCCCGACGGAAATCCGTCAGTTCCTAGGATTGGCTGGTTATTATCGGAGATTCATTGAGAATTTCTCGAAGATCGCGAAACCCCTCACCGAGCTCACTCAGAAGGACAAGGACTTCAATTGGGGGGAAAGATCAGGAGGATTCCTTCCAGAAACTCAAGTACCAGCTTTGTCACGCACCGATTCTATCCCTGCCAGAGGGCACGGATAACTTTGTAGTATTTTGCGATGCCTCCCACCAAGGACTTGGGTGTGTTCTAATGTAGAAGGACAAGGTCATCGCTTACGCTTCCAGGCAGCTGAAAGTTCACGAGCAGAACTACACAACGCACGACTTAGAGTTGGGAGCCGTCGTGTTTGCTTTGAAAATTTGGAGACACTACCTGTATGGCACAAAATGTACGGTCTACACTGACCACAAGAGCCTTCAGCATATTTTAGACCAGAAAATGCTCAACATGAGGCAACGTAGATGGATAGAACTGCTGAGTGACTACGATTGCGAGATCAAATACCACCCGGGTAAAGCAAACGTAGTAGCAAATGCCCTGAGTCGGAAGGAAAGGGTAAAGCCATCTCGAGTTCGAGCATTGGGTATTCAAGTACAGACGAGCCTTCGAACGCAGATTGCAGACGCGCAACAAGAGTCGTTGAAACCCGAGAACATTAAGGTCGAGACGCTGCATAATCATGAGAAAGAATTCGAACGCAAGTCCGACGGAATCTACTACTTCAAGGGTCGAGCATGGATTCCAAAATCTGAGGATCTTCGCAAACTCATTTTGGACGAGGGCCACCGATCTAGATACTCTATCCATTCGGGATCCGACAAGTTGTACAAGGACCTCCGAGAGTACTACTGGTGGCCGGGCATGAAGAAAGATATCGCCTTGTATGTAGCCAAGTGCCTTACTTGCTCCAAGGTCAAGGCGGAATATCAAAAGCCCTCAGGTTTACTTCAGCAACCGGAAATTCCCATGTGGAAGTGGGAGAAAATTTCTATGGACTTCGTCAACAAGTTGCCCCGTACACTTAAGGGTAACGACACGATTTGGGTAATCGTGGACCGTTTGAAAAAATCCGCTAATATCCTGCCGATTCGAGAAAATCACTCGATGGAGAAACTAGCTCAGGTCTACATTAACGAGATCGTCTCTCGTCATGGAACACCTCTCTCCATCATCTCCGATAGGGATAGTCGATTCACTTCCCGTTTTTGGAATGTTCTTCAGAAGTCTTTAGGTACTCGACTAGACCTCAGCACTGCATATCACCCTCAGACCGACGGCCAGAGCGAAAGGACGATCCAAACACTTGAGGACATGCTGAGAGCATGTGTAGTCGACTTCGGAGGAAGTTGGGACACTCACCTTCCCTTGGTCGAGTTCTCCTATAATAACAGCTACCATGCCAGCATCAAGTGCGCACCATTCGAGGCTCTCTATGGACGTAAGTGTCGGTCACCGCTATGCTGGCTAGAAGCTGGCGATCGACAACTTACGAGACTCGATATCGTCCAGGAGACCATTGACAAGATCACCACTATTCGTGAAAGACTGAAGACATCCCGTACCCGACAGAAGAGCTACGCAGACAGCCGAAGGAAACCCCTCGAGTTCCAAGTTGGCGACAGAGTGCTCCTCAAAGTATCTCCCTGGAAAGGGGTAGTCCGCTTCGGAAAGCGCGGTAAACTAAGCCCAAGGTACACCGGTCCATTTGAAGTCATTGAGCGTATCGGTCCCGTCGCTTATCGTCTCCAACTCCCCCAGGCTCTCGCGAACGTTCATAACGTATTCCATGTCTCACACTTGAAAAAGTGTCTGTCTGATGAGATCATCGTCATCCCCCTTGACGAGGTCAAAATCGACAACAAGCTAAATTTCATCGAAGAACCGCTCGAAGTTGTTAACCGCGAGGTCAAACAGCTCAGGCAGAGCCGTATTCCGATAATCAAGGTTCGATGGAATTCCCGACGTGGTCACGAATTCACATGGGAGCGTGAAGACCAATTCCGTCAGAAATATCCACATCTATTCGAGAACACTTCCTCGTGATGGGACGAACTAAATTTCGGGACGAAATTTCTTTCAACCCGGGGAGAATGTGACAACCGCCTAATTTCCAGGTGCATTTTATACTCTATGTCTCTTTCGGTGTATCTAGTCTTTAACTTTTCGTTTATCGGAACCGCGACAGTGTCGGAATCACAACAGAAATCAAAATAAATAAGTCCTAATACCAAGAAAACCCCTAATGAACTTTCCTAAGTTCATAATGTAACATACTTTAAAACTTTAGTTAACGAAAAGGTCCAACGAAACAATTGTACAAAATCGGCCAAAACACAAAAATTATTACAAAACAGGTCCAGGACGACGCACAGAGGCCATGTGCGCCGTCCTGGAGGACGACTTTTGTAACAAATTCAAATTTGTTGCATGTCTCGATTTGCCAACTTTTTCCACCAATCACACTCGATTCCAGGCCCTCATTACTGTCTTTTGATAGTCCCCAACACACTCTTTCATTATTATCTTCATTTTCATTTTACAAAATCATTTTTACAAACCAAAAACACATACATACACTTTTCTCTCAAGTTTTCTCTCAAAAACTCACTTATTCCAGTGACTTCCAGCAACATAAACACCATTTTAATCCATACAAATCGTTCCAAACATCAAGAGAAGCAAAGGGGTGTCGTTTATTTCAAAAAGGACTAATCTTGTAAAGATTTTTGAAGCGTAAATCCGACCAAAACTCGTCATCCGAGCTTTTCCTGTTGGAGGTGTGTGATCTTAAGAACTCAACGTTATATCAATAACCTAGCGGAAATAAGCTATCGATTATCTAGCGAATATATAACCTTCGGAAACGGAATTAAACCAACGATTGTTGATACGATCGGACCTAAGGAGGACTATTCGGATGATTGTTTATACGTTATAAACGATTTGGAACTGTAATAAACGCAGCAGCAGCAGTTCGGCATGAAAGATAAAAACCTAGCAAAAACTTTTTTAATGCAGAAACCTAGCTGGGTATATATAGGCCCAGCTTTTCATCCGTACGGATGTGATCTCATCCGTACGAATTACTTCCTATTCGTGCGGACATGATCTCGTCCGTACGAATGTAACCTGTTAATAAACACTTTGTTTACTTAACTGATTCGTGCGAAAGTAACCTTCATGCGCACGGATATCATCCTTATCCGTGCGAATGAATCTGAATATTATTAAAACATCACAAAACACATATTTGATTAATTCATAACAACGTAAACGTTCAAGCATATAATTAATCAAACATTCAATATTAATATTCAAACAAACAATATAAAGACTGATATAAACGTTAATTACATACGAATCTAGTAACTAACGAAATGCACCTACAAACTCCCCCTAGGAACTAGATTCTATGTCTTCAGTCTTCAAAAATCTTTGCTGCTACCCAAAACACGTCTTCGATCTGGCCTTTTAAGCGTGGATCTTGTAAGCGAAACATACACGTACAATGTTGTTGAAACGCATCGCTTGATCCATATCCTTGACATCAAAGAATATAGGACATTCAAACAGACAAAAAATATCATCATCAGAGAAATTTCTAATCCACATCGGATCAAAAATTCTCAGTGTTTCCCAAACACCTTTACGCTCCATCACAATTACAGCTTCAGTGGTTCGATCATCATAATACCACCATCTGAATCTCCGATGGAAACCGGCATTCATTTGGCGTAGTGGAATCTTCTCCATAACCTTTGGCGCTTTATACGTGACATTCTTCAAAGCTTTACCTGTTCTCCGATTCTTCCGATCTTTGGAGTAGCCGATCTTTGGATACTGCGGCCTTAGGTACTTCCATTGATTTCTGAACTCAAACCTAAGCTGTTTCTCCAACCACGTTGCTTTATCATCTTTCTCACTGTACAGCAACTTAAGACGAGCCAACTGCATCATATCAAAATATGGCAACGTCTTCAAATCTTGAGCAAGTTTGAAGTAATCTATGCCCCGTTCTCTCTTCACTGCATAAACATTCAAATCCGCCACGTATGCCCAACTTATTATCTGACCTTCAGTCTTCGCACCCTTTAAGGAATAAAACTTCGTATAGTCAGGTTGAACAACTTGTTGAGGCGGGCGAATACAATCTTTCACCGCCTGACACCATTCAGCTTTCTTAACATTCAAAGCTTCTTGATTTTGTGTAGCTTGACTGGCTGCCGGAAGTTTCTCTAACTTCCGATTAAGATCTTCATCATTGACATTAAACATTGCATCGTCATCAGGAAGATCTTGTAAATCGTTTGACTGATAAATAGGCTCTGTTGAATCAACGTTTGGCTCGAACACTATTTCATCATCATCAGCATCAGAATCAGGAGGATTTACGTCAGAAGCAGATGTAGATTCGTCAGACATAACGTCATCAGGATTCATCTCAAATAATTCTGCAATCTGTTCTTTGGACAAACTATGTACTATCTCTCCTTCTTCTTTGTCATGATCAACACTAAACTATATTACCCCCTGCATATCCAAAATGTAAGTTAAATTGGACTTTTTATGTGAAATAGGAGTAATATCATGCTGCGATTCACTCGGATGTTCTTTACCAGCTTCATCAGACTCCGTGTTTTCACTTCCTTCACCAGACGGGTCAGTAGATGCATCGACTGGTGCGTTGAGTCTGAATATTCCATCATCACCTGCAATCATACTATCTTGTATCAGATTTGTAGCATCCTCCAACTTCTTGACCTTTTCTGTAAAAAGCGCCAATTCCTTGTTCTGATCCTCAATCAACTGCTTCTGAGAATCAAGCAATAAATTCTGATCCTCAATCTTTTTCGACATGGCAGCTCGTTCTGCTTCCCCTTTTTCCATCAAAGCATTCAATCTTTTAATTTCTTCATCTTGTTGCTGTTGTTTGAATAAAACACCCAACAACATAGAATTCAAGGTAGAGAGCTGAACAGAATCAGATATCTGCACTGACGACGACGATTGTTCTCTTGTGATTGTAGTTGTCGTGGCTGTCGTCATGATAGGCTCGCTAGAACGTCCCTGCTGCAAATCAGGAGTGGGAATAGGAGGAACTGGAGCTGCTGTGCTGGCAGTCGTCTTTGGAATAAGATCAGTACGTTTCACCAGCTTGAAACGTTTTGCAGTTTTCTCCCTGTTTCTGAGAATATCTCCCAACGACTTTCCTGCAGCTTTTCTTTTCTTTTCAGAAGGAATCTTCTCAGTACTCAAAACAACATCGTCTTCATCTCGTAACTCAACTTGAGATGACGATGTACCAGTAACAGGAGATTCAACCGGAATAACCTCCTCATCGGAATCAGATTGAGGCACAACTATATCCTCAGTATCTGAATCACTGTCCTCGTGTCGCCATTTTCTACCAACCGGACATACATATGCTGGATTAGCAAGGTGACCAATCAGTCTTTTCTCCTTAGGCTTCACATCCTTGCCCTTGTATGAAAGCATGCGTACCATAGTTCCATCATTCATCACGTCTAGCTTGATTGTGTCATCATCATTCTTTGGCAAGTTTGGAATCTTCGCATCCAGGATCATTTGCACAAATCTAGCATACATCAAATACTTCTGCTTCTTTATCTCCAAATTCTCCGTCATGTGCTGCAAAATTATTCCCGAAAAGTTAAACGGAATGTTCAGCACCAATGCAGCAAACGCGCTCTGAATAGTCTCTCGGATTTCATCATGTCCAGATCTCCGAGCACTCAAACAGTGCTGCGACACATGACACAGATATTTGTATTGTATGCTGAACCCCGACTTAGTGATCACTCCTTTTTCAATATCACCATTGTACTTCACCCTCAGAAACAACCCTCTGACTAGATACTTGTTCAGCAACGTGGGCATTCTAGCTTCATCCTCAAAACCAATAACTTCTCGAATGACTTGCTCATCAATCACGACATCAGTCCCGAGAACGGAACTGTGAATTTGAACCTTGCCATCTGCACGTACAACTTCAGCATTTTCCCAGAAGGCTGATACATGAGTCAAATAAGGCACATGCTCAGTAGAGATAGCCTTGAAAATTCTTGATCGCTTCAAGAATTTGATGATTCCAGCAAAACGTGCGGCATTACGGGTCTCCTCGTCTAAATGAGCGCACATGTTGTTCTTCGTACCAACGATCAAGCCAGCGCTTTGAGATTGAGAGGATTGTGCCACAGTTGCATCAATGTTAGAAGCGGGGATGTCAGCCATTTTCCTGCAAACAGAAATATAAACATAGAACGCAAAACAGTTAGAATAAAATTCAAACGTTTTTAAAGTTTCTGTTCTGGCCATCCGTACGAATGAGTATTTCCATCCGCACGGATCAGTATGTATCCGTACGGATGAACTAATCAAAACAAACGAATTACATTTTTTACATTCGTACGAATGACTTAAACATTCGCACGAATGAGAATCCTATTCGCACGGATGAAACTACATTCGTTCATCGGAACTGTTGGTTTTCCAAAAACCTAGATTTTCACAACACCTGTTTTAGATCACAAAATCTATACCAAAACGTTCCTTATACCCCGATTAACTAAACCCCTAACCCAAATACCCATTTCAAACACATATAGATGTCCAATTTAATCAAAGTCCGTTTGAACCTAAAATCAACGATTTAACCCTGAAACGGTCGTTATAACTTACGTGGTTAGTACGGTTCGATTCGGAATTCAAAGTTACACAATAATCTGTGATTCAAAAACTCTTTCTAACAAGTTGAAAATTTTGGAATTTTTCTCTCTCTTTCGGACGAATGTGGTATGAAAGTGAACAGCTCAGACGGATCTGAACCATATATATACCCATTTCTCATGCGCACGCATGTGAAAGACATTCGCACGAATGTGATGATATTCGCACGGAGGAGAATTTTAGCCTAAACAATACCTTCTCTCTGATTCGTGCGTATGAATTGTTTATTCGTGCGTATGTAATTTACCTCCGTACGAAGGTGCTGTAGAACTCATAAACTTCAAAAATTTCACTTATCTTCAAAACTCAAACATCAAATATACGTTAAGCACACAGAAATTATCAATTTCAGAGAAGATAAACGTTTTGCTCAATGAAACATAATTTCAAAAGATTCTAACCAAAAACTTCATCAACAATCATGACTTTACGAATTTGACATTTATCTCAGTTTCACATTTGAATCTCAAGTCACGACAAGCAACCGTAAAACTAACAAAATGAAAAATAAAGAAAAACTAAAAAATAAAAATCTTTTTGTATTTTTCTGTTTTTGGTAAATCAAAGGAAATTTTAACTAAGACAGAATAATTGAAATAACAACTATATGAACTGAAAATTTCACATTCTTTTTGTGGTTTTCGTATAAGGGATCAGACTGATACTGAAACGTAGCATTGTCATTCAATTTTCGTAGTAACTATTAACATATCAGTTGACGATTATTGGTATATTTGTCCTCTTAAACTTAAACAAACATTCACTTGACATTTTTCTTTCAAACTGGTTATCTCGATAATATCTCCCAATATTTTGAACATAGATATCAACACACATTTTGAATATTAACAGTCATCAAAATTATATCGTAATTAGAATTGTATTAAAACGTTTGATTTACACCATTCAGAGAATAAGCACTTCGTCACCCTTTATTTGGAATGCTCGAGTTATGATCATTCTTTCGACCTTATAACTCTGTTCATCCATCAAGGTATTTTTGAAGTTTTTAAGTACTTCCTCACCCTTTATTTGGAATGCTCGAAATATGATCATTCTTTCGACCTTATATTTCTGTTCATCCATCAAGGTATTTTTGAAGTTGTTTACTTATCTCTTACTTTGTATTTGATCTTGAATAGACTGTGTCTATTTTGGTATTCACATCATTTCTACAAATTCATTGATCTTGATCAAATCATTCAAGAATGTTATCCCAAAATCACTAGAATGGCCCTTAATTGCTTCAATATATACTGACATACTGTATTTATTTTCTGATATTACACCTAATATTTACTATTTTCGAATTAATCAAGCGAAAAGCCACAAACACTACAAGACAAAAGCTAATCATAATATTTGAGAAAATTAATTTCGACTGTTGTGTGTTGTTTACAGTGTTCTCAATTGTTATTGATCTCCAGATATCATTTAGACAGTCTTTGAGACATATCCATAATGATTTAAAATAAAATTTGATATCTGCGACAACCCTCTTAAAATGATTAATTTTCGTCAAGTTTCAGTGAGATAAGCCTACCAATATATCCTACAACTGACATGTATAAACGTTACGTTCAGCATACTTTTGACAATTTCATGTTCAGTTTAGTTCAGTATTTCCTCACTTCCCCCGTTTTTTTTTTTTTTTTTTTTTTTTTTTTTTTTAAGTTATTTCTCCCCCTAAAATTCTAAAAATAAAAATCTTTTTGTATTTTTCGAAATTTTATAGACCTAAAAAGAAGAAAATAAAAATAAAACTAAAAAGAAAATAAAATAAAAAAAATCTTAACGTAGTATACAAAAATAATCCCGGTTACTTGTCCGACTTAGATTCTTCAATTACGTCACTCTTTTTGACAACACCATTTTCCAGCAGTAAAAACTCAAACCTAGACTTATCAAATGCTTTTGTAAAAATATCTGCTTTTTGAAACATTGTTTCGATATAGATGACATCAATTAAGTGTTTTTCAAAGCAATCACGAATGAAATGATATTTTACGCCTATGTGTTTGGTTTTAGGATGGTGCACGGGATTCTTAGTGACAGCTATGGCAGCAGAATTATCAACATAAATAGGAGTAGTAGTGATAGACAAACCGTAATCACGCAGTTGTTGCTGAATCCAGATAACCTGAGAACAGCAGCTAGCCGCAGCTACGTATTCAGCCTCACATGTGGACAGTGCTACAGCGGTCTGTTTCTTGCACTACCATGTGATTAGACGCGTTCCGAGAAACTGACATCCTCCTGAAGTTGATTTAGCATCCTTCTTGCAGCCTCCATAGTCCGAATCACTGAAAGCAGATAATTCAAAATTGTCATCATTAGAATACCAAAGACCTAAATCTGTAGTACCCTTTAGATATTGCATAATTCGTTTCACTGCTTGAAGATGAACAACAGTTGGTGCTGCTTGGTATCGGGAACACAAGCACACAGGAAACATAATATCTGGACGAGAAGCGGTGAGGTACATAAGAGAACCGATCATGGAGCGATAGAGAGACTGATCAATTGGCTCCCCCGTAGTTTCTGGTGATATCCCGTGATTCACCGATAGGGGAGTAGACGCAGACTTCGTTTCCAACATTTCAAACCATTTCAAAATGTCGTTGACATATTTTGTCTGATGTATAAAGATTCCCTCTGCTGTTTGATCTACTTGTAGCCCCAAAAAGAACTTAATCGGACCCATAGAACTCATTTCGAACTTGCTTGTCATCACCTCTTCAAATTCCTTACACAACTCTTGATTAGTAGAACCAAAAATGATGTCGTCCACATACACTTGCACCAACAGAATATCGTCACCTCTTTCCTTAATGAACAGCGTACAATCGATAACACCCCGACGGAAACCATTGTCGATCAGATGATTTGCAAGAGTCTCATACCAGGCGCGCGGTGCTTGATGCAGACCATAAAGTGCTTTATCAAGAATGTACACTTTATCTGGATGTCTACAAAACCTGGTGGTTGATTGACATACACTGTTTCTCGAATATTCCCGTAAAGAAAAGCACTCTTTACATCCATCTGGTAAACGGTGAATCTTTTATATGATGCGAAGGCTAGAAAAATCCGAATCGCCTCCAATCTCGCAACTGGAGCAAACACTTCATTATAATCCATTTCAGGTATTTGTCGGAAACCCTGAACCACTAGCCTTGACTTGTTCCTAACAACTATACCCTGATCATCCCTTTTGCAACGGTGGACCCAACGGCAACCAAGAGACTTTGCACCTTTTGGCTTAGCAACAAGCCTCCAGACACCCAGCTTCTTAAATTGTAGGAGTTCCTCTTGCATCGAATTTATCCAATTGTCATCCAAAAGAGCTTCTTCAATATTAGCCGGTTCAATCTGGGAAATAAAGCATGCATGGGCACAGTAGGTGACATCCCCAGATTTAAACAGGTCAATGTAAACATCGCTTTGAATTTGTCTTCTGGTTCGAACTCCTGCCGTGTGTTCACCTATTATTTTCGAAACAGGGTGATCACTTTCAGTTCGTGTAGCTGGAGTGTGAGGAATTTCGACATTTGGACCCCAGTTATTAACATTAGGATTTTCAACTTGCTCATTAACAGTAGCTGAGCCATCAGAATCTGAACCATCATCATTTGCGTGATACTCTGCAGTATGATCTTGAGTACCAAGAGGAGTAGCAGCTGTTGGAGTTACTGGATCGTGAGGAATAGGATCTTCCAAATCTTCTCTGTGAGAATAATACCTTGCAACATCTTCATCGGAAAACTCTGGAAGATTAAATGATTCAAATAACGAATCATAGTCAAACATCCACGGATATCCTTTGGAAGGAATAGGTTTAGAATACTTATGAACGTCCACCTCATACCATTCTTCCATAGCTTTAGTAGTTGGATTCCAAACTCTCTTGTTAGGAGTGCTGTATCCCAGAAATATCCCTTCTATTGCCTTTTCATCGAATTTTCCCTCTGATTTACGCTTGAGCATAGTACAAGGAGCTCCAAAGGGTTCCAAGTACTGCAAATTTGGCTTTCTTTTCTGCAATAACTCATAACAGGTTTTCTCATGACGCTTTACTACTAGCACTCGGTTTAAAGTGTAACATGCATTAGCTACCGCTTCATTCCAAAATCGTACTGGCAGTGATGAATCAGCCAACATAGTCCTAGCTGCTTCAATCAACGTTCTGTTCTTCCTTTCTGCAACCCCGTTCATTTGTGGAGAATAGGCTGCACTGAATTGTTGTTGAATTCCTCGATCCTTGCAAAAATCTTCCATTCTCTGATTTTTAAACTCTGTACCGTTATCCGTTCTAAATCGTCGAACTGTCAACTTATACAGTGTTTCCAATGTCGTAACTAACAGCTTGATATTCTCGAATGTTTCAGATTTCTCCCGTAAAAACATGACCCACGAGAATCGAGAGTAATCATCAGTCACCACTAAACAATATTTGTCCCCTGCCACACTCGCATATTTAATTGGTCCGAAAAGATCCATGTGTAAAAGATCAAGTGAAGTGTCGATCGTGTGAAACTTCTTTTCTTTGTGAGACTTCTTGGATTGCTTTCCCTTTTTGCACGAAATACAGACTTCCGACAACTGAAAGCCTTTCACATTTACTCCCATAACCAAATCCTTATTGCATCAGATGATTCATCTTTCTCAAACTTAGGTGTCCCATGCGTTTGTGCCACAAAATTGATTCACGTTCAGTAGCTTTCGAGACAAAAGCTTGATGTTCAGTCGAATTCACAGTAGTCTTCGACATGTCGAGCACATACAAATCTCCAACCCTTGGTGAAGTTGTAATAACCAACTCTTCTGGAACCTTGAAATCTTTACTCATGATGTAACATTGAAAATCATCAAAATCACTTTAAACTTCTTGTCACAAATTTGAGACACAGACAACAAGTTGTTGACAAGTGCCTGAACAAAATTCACTTTATCAAAGCTGATCTTGTTATTTGCAACCAATCATAAAACCTCCCTTATCTCCAGCAAAAGAAACATATCCCCCTTTAATAGATATGACATTTGAAAGTAATTTCATGTTTCCTGTCATGTGCCTAGACGCCCCACTATCAACAATACAGGTATTCTTGATAGGAT
>CAJVGC010000592.1:12672625-12704659 GCA_910822075.1 Senecio squalidus
TCGATCGAACAGTGATTCTCCATGTAAGCAAGTAAAATTATCAAACTCCTTTTTCAGTGCTCTTCCCTTCATCGATTTCAACTTGTTGTTTCCCTCACAGTCTAATTCAAAAGCATCCCACAGTTGTATCGATAACTTGTATGTCTTGTACTGATGAAACACAGATCTAGGAATTGCCTGACATAAATAAGAATAAGCCTTTTTCTCAATATCATAACTCTTCCTTTGTTCCTCAGTATATCTGTGAATGGGAATGAGGTCTCCATCTTCACCAATTGGTTCATTATATCCATTTTTAATCATATCCCACATTTTTGAGTCCAATCCGTTGATATGAATTTCGAACCGAGGTTTCCACTGTGGGTAGTCGTCCATTGAAATTAGTTTCGGGACCTTGTTTATACTTCCAGTTTCAGCATCATTAATTAACATTTCTGACATTTTAGAATTGGTACTAGCCATAGCGTATTCCATTTTAAAAAGTGAAAATTTAATTTAAACTGCTTCGTGCGTATGAACTGCTTTGACTCGTACGGATGAGATACTTGATACGTACGAATGAGAGTGATTCGTACGAACGAGACGGATAACCTAAAACTCTATACGAATGAGTGATTCGCACGGATGAACAAACTGATGTTCACGAATGAGTTCCTATTCGTACGGAGGAAACCTATTCGTACGGATGAACTAAAAGTTAAATGTTTTAAGCAAAAATTCTAGATTCGCACTAATGAATCCTAGATCCGCACGGATGAATTCCTATTCGTGCGGATGAGAACTTTTCAAGAACTTCGTTCGTATGCGCCGCTGAAACTCTAGGGTTTTGCTAAAACTCGATCTACAATTCGATTTTCTAAACCAAAACGCTTCCTATATGCCCAGAACTTAACCTAAACAACCCAGAAACGTTTTAAGACAACAAAAACACTCTTTTTAACGTAAAATTCCAAACGTAAGTTTCAATCAAAAACCGAAAATCTTAAAGAAAACGCTAGAAGAACGTTGATTTCTACAACCAACGCTCTGATACCACTTTGTTGGAGGTGTGTGATCTTAAGAACTCAACGTTATATCAATAACCTAGCGGAAATAAGCTATCGATTATCTAGCGAATATATAACCTTCGGAAACGGAATCAAACCAACGATTGTTGATACGATCGGACCTAAGGAAGACTATTCGGATGATTGTTTATACGTTATAAACGATTTGGAACTCTAATAAACGCAGCAGCAGCAGTTCGGCACGAAAGATAAAAACCTAGCAAAAACTTTTTTAATGCAGAAACCTAGCTGGGTATATATAGGCCCAGCTTTTCATCCGTACGGATGTGATCTCATCCGTACGAATTATTTCCTATTCGTGCGGACATGATCTCGTCCGTACGGATGTAACCTGTCAATAAACACTTTTGTTTACTTAACTGATTCGTGCGAAAGTAACCTTCATGCGCACGGATATCATCCTTATCCGTGCGAATGAATCTGAATATTATTAGAACATCACAAAACACATATTTGATTAATTCATAACAACGTAAACGTTCAAGCATATAATTAATCAAACATTCAATATTAATATTCAAACAAACAATATAAAGACTGATATAAACGTTAATTACATACGAATCTAGTAACTAACGAAATGCACCTGCATTTCCTCCCGTAGATTTCTGTCTTTTTACTATTTTTATACAAATAATCAATTGCATGTAAGATCTAACGGTTAAAAATAAGTTTTTGTACAAATCTATGACTTTTTATGGTCAAAAACGTTTTTAACCGAAATAACCTTTAGATCCACGGTTTTGTAACTAAAAATGCTTTATAAACTGTTAAAATGATGTTTTAATAAGTTTAAACCTATTGCATGCCGAAATCTAGAGCTTAAAATCCGTTTTGCAACAAAAACTCAAAAATCCGCGTCGTGTGCGCCGTTCTAAGCCACACAACGACGCAGCGTGAGAAGTTTTCAGCTTCTGTGCGCCGTTGAGGTGCTCACAGCGGCGCACAGAGCTGCTGGATTTTTCCAAAACTTGTCGTTTTTGTCGTTTTTAGCACGTTTGGACTGACCCGCTGACTTTTTGATACAATGACTTTTGGTACTGAATATGTAACATAGATAATATTTGAGACATATATGGACTATTTGGACTTGAATTGAACTATAATATGTATGTTATCGTGTTTTAGGTGATTTGTGAGTGGAAGTGGATGTTACATTTTTGGATATGAAATTTGGGCGCGGATGCGCTGCCCAAATTTCCTTAGAAAAATGTAAACCACTTCAGCGAGCAAAAGCACTTGAGACATAATAATCAAAAACGTTAAATCGGACTTTTGGACAAAAACGTGACAATTACCTTTTCGGACCATTTTAACAATACTTAACCTTGACACTTAGAGTTTAATAAAATTTTATCTATATTATTATATAAGAACATAATAATATAATGACTAATTAAACTATCTTCGTATTATTAGGCAATCCGTGATTCCCGGCTTCCTTTTCCGACCGAGTTTCCGTATCTTATTCTTCGCAATCCGTGAGTTACAACCCCTTATTTTTATATGTATTTTCATGAATTTTTGGGGGAAACATAAGATTACTTATATTTGAAAACTTTATGAATCAAATTGCAACTTTATGAACTTTGACTTATTACACTTATTGAACTATTTTGACTTTGGAACTATTTGAACTATTTTGACTTTGGAACTATTTGAAGTATTTTGACTCTGGAACTTATGGAACTATTTTGAACAAACTCTTTGAACTCTTATGCGTAAAACACTTTTACTCTACTTGAACTTACGGGCTTGCCCCCTTTTCGGCAAACTAATTATTGATGCTTGTATGCGGACCGACCCTTGATGGAACTATAACATGATCTTAAGTGACGGAACAACTATCTCTCTCTAAAACAAAACTACTTAGTGCCCAGCTACTTTTTCTAGAACTTTACACACTATTAACTACAGAGCAGTTTAGTAATTATGGGTATCGATACTTAGGAAAGAACCGTTCCTTGCTTAGATGGCAGTCTAAGTACATATTACTAAGAACTTGAACAACTTCCCGTAGGATAGGCGGGAAGAGGGGCCTCACGGTTGAACAATCGGATTAGTGTGAACACTTAAGTTATAGATGCCAAGAGGTTGATACAAGAAATCTAATTAGTTACTTATACGCATAATTTACGAACTTTTTTAGCGATTGATTCCGCAACTACGATTTGACTAAATTTGACTCTACTTAGTCTTTACGAACTTAGGGCACCCATTCGCCCGTTACTTGAACTTTAAAAAGTATATATAAATTTTAAGCGACTTTTCTCCGCTAATCTCCTTTTGGAAACTTTTACTTTTATATACTTTACTTATATTTTTGCCGAACTACCTAAACTGTAACTCACTCACTACTTTCGTAGTTGACACTTTATCTTATGTTTCAGGAAATTAGTGTAAGTATGAAGTGCATGGCATGGACGGGTCGAGGCGGTCGTGTGAGGACCTCATTGGGAAAAGACTTGACCATTATTTTTGGGAATTTTTAATGCAACTTTAAATTATGTATTCGTGTACTAAACATCTTGGTTGTTTTGAATTGTAAACACTTTTATTTTTAATCTATGACTTGATTGCCGTTATGTTCTATGTAACCCGTGTAATAATCTTCCAGCTCTTCACATTCCATGTTTCCGCTTTAGCGGGGTGTGACATCACTAGTCATTTCCTTATATTGTACTGTACTTAGCTTAGTCGTATTTTTCCAGTGTACACGACTTAGGCTACTTATCTTATTATCTTTTCTATGTATTGTAATCGTACTTCTATTCAGTAATTTGTATTATGTACCAAACTTTATCACTATTAATAGAAGTTCTATCTTTTATTATTCGTACTTATCTTGTCGTGTGAATCTTTTACTATTGACAATCATTATAGTTCTATCTCTTGAATCATTGTCGTGCGTGTGCTATTTGTTCCTCCTTATTATTCTTGTGCTACTATTACCATTGTTCACTAAATTATATTCTTATCATATTCCATTCGTGCGTTCTAAATTGAATCTATTCTTCTGATTGTAGAATCATGGCACCTCCACGCTCAAATGCTAGCCTCATTGCTGAACAAGTTGCTGCTCAGTTGAATGCGGCAATGCTCAACATGATCGCCCAGATCACCGCCGGGATCAACGCCAACGTCAACAACCATCATCAGCAGCAGCAACAACAACAGCAACAGCAGCAGCAGCAACAACAGAACAACCAGAACCAGAACCAGAATCAGAACCAGAACCAACTTCCGAACCCTCCCCCGTGCAACTATAAGAGCTTTATGGCGTGTAAGCCAAAGGAGTTTCACAGCACAACTGGTGTTGTAGGACTGCTCCAGTGGTTCGAGAGTATCGAATCAGTCCTACACATCAACCGATGTGCCGAAGCCAACAAGGTGGAGTACGCCTCTTGCATACTCCATGGTCGGGCTCTGTCGTGGTGGAAGAGCGTTGTTCAAACCCGAGGGCGTGAGACTGCCTATGCTCTTTCTTGGAAAGCCTTTAAGAACCTACTCATCGAAGAATACTGCCCAAGAGGGGAAATCAAGAAGCTCGAGGCTGAGCTGTGGGACCACGAGATGATCGGAAACGACATCGAGAAGTACACCACCCGGTTCCACGAGCTCGCCCGGCTAGTTCCAAGGCTGGTAACCTCTGAGGAGAACCGGATCGATCTTTACATCTCTGGTCTCGTTCCGGAAATCCGTGGCATGGTCATCGCATCTGAGCCCCAATCATTGCAGAGCGCCATCATTCTAGCTCACCGCCTCACCAGCAACCTCCTCACTACTCCTGCATCTTCCAAAAAGGAGTCAGGTGAGAAGAGGAAGGCTGAGCAGACCCCAAGGAGAATCGACCGCAACAAGAAGACCCGTAGCACCCGAAACTTCGATGTGACTGCCGCACCTGCACCTGCACCTACACCAGCACCACCAACTGAACCCAGGTATTACTCTGGACCGTACCCGAAGTGCAACAAGTGCAACTTTCATCAACACGGGAACTGCCCGTTATGCTTAAAGTGCCAGAAGGTAGGCCGTTTCGCCAAGTACTGCCCGGAAAAGACAACCACCCCAGTTCAGAAGCCGATGTGCTTTGAGTGTGGGAGGGACCAACACCTTCGAAACACCTGCCCTAAGCTGCATCGAACTCCACAAAACCAGGGTGGACAAGGTAGGGGCCGCGCCTTTGCACTAACGGCTGAAGAAGCACGTCAGGACCCCAACGCAGTTACGGGTACGTTTCCTATCAATGATCATTTTGCTTCCGTACTATTCGACTCAGGAGCTGAGAGAAGCTTTATTTCCTTAGAATTTAGACCCCTCATTAACCTAGGATCTAAAGTTCTTAAGGATAGCTTTACCGTCGAATATGCTAACGGCCAAGAGTTTGAAGCTAAGGATATAATCTTAGGGTGTTCACTATGCTTATCTGACAAAATTTTCCCCATCGATCTAATTCCTATCGAGCTTTCAAGCTTCGACGTTATCGTCGGAATGGACTGGTTGTCTCGCTTTCGAGCCGAGATCGTCTGTTTCGACAAACTCATCCGTATCCCTCTTTCGGAAAAAGAGACTCTCGTTGTTCAGGTAGACAAGCCTGGACGACAACTTCGCATCGTATCTTCCATAAAAATGCGCAAGTACCTCGAGAAGGACTATGACTCATTCCTCGCCCATGTCGTCGAGCGTAAACCTACAGAAAGTCGAATCCAAGATATTCTCGTAGTCAAGGATCATCCAGAAGTCTTTCCTGAGGATTTGCCTGGGCTACCGCCTCAACGACAAGTGGAGTTCCGAATAGACCTCGTTCCTGGCGCAGCACCGGTTGCCAAGACACCCTACCGTCTAGCGCCACCCGAAATGCTAGAACTGTCAAAACAGTTACAGGAACTCTTAGACCATGGTCTTATTCGCCCGAGTTCGTCCCCCTAGGGAGCCCCAATCCTCTTTGTTAAGAAGAAAGACGGATCCTTCCGTATGTGCATTGACTATCGTGAACTGAACAAGCTGACCGTCAAGAACCGATACCCACTCCCGAGGATCGATGATCTGTTCGACCAGTTGCAGGGTGCAACTTAATTCTCTAAAATCGACCTCCGTTCGGGATATCACCAGGTTCGTTTCAGTGAGACCGACATTCCTAAAACCGCATTCCGAACTCCTTACGGTCATTACGAATTTCTTGTCATGCCTTTTGGTCGTACCAACGCACCAGCAGTGTTCATGGACCTAATGAACAAAGTGTGTAGGCCATACCTAGACAAATTCGTTATCGTATTCATAGACGACATTCTCATCTACTCAAGGAACAAGGAAGATCATGCGAAACATCTCAAGCTCATTCTAGAACTCCTCCGAGATCAGAAATTGTACGCCAAATTCTCGAAGTGTGAATTCTGGCTCCGAGAGGTACACTTCCTTGGTCATGTGGTCAACCAAGAAGGGATTCATGTAGATCCAGCTAAGATCGAAGCGATCGAGTAATGGCAAGCCCCGACGACTCCGACGGAAATCCGTCAATTCCTAGGGTTGGCTGGCTATTATCGAAGGTTCATCGAGAATTTCTCGAAGATCGCTAAGCCCCTCACCGAGCTCACTCAGAAGGACAAGGACTTCATTTGGGGAAAGGAACAGGAGGATTCCTTCCGGAAGGTTAAACATCAACTACGTCACGCACCGATTTTATCCCTGCCGGAGGGCACGGATAACTTCGTAGTGTTTTGCGATGCATCCCACCAAGGACTTGGGTGTGTTCTAATGTAGAAGGACAAGGTCATCGCTTACGCTTCTAGGCAGCTGAAAGTTCACGAGCAGAACTATACAACACACGACTTAGAGCTAGGAGTCGTCGTGTACGCTTTAAAAATCTGGAGGCACTACTTGTACGGTACAAAGTGTACGGTTTTCACTGATCACAAGAGCCTTCAGCACATTTTGGACCAGAAAATGCTCAACATGAGGCAACGTAGATGGATAGAACTGCTAAGTGACTAAGACTGCGAGATCAAATACCACCCGGTAAAGCAAACGTAGTAGCAGATGCCCTGAGTCGGAAGGAAAGGGTAAAGTCATCTCGAGTTCGAGCATTAGGTATTCAGATTCAGACAAGTCTTCGAACGCAGATCGCAAACGCGCAGCAAGAAGCCTTGAAACCCGAGAACATTAAGGTCGAAACGCTGCATAATCATGAAAAGGAATTAGAACGCAAGTCCGACGGAATCTACTACTTCAAGGGTCGAGCATGGATTCCAAAATCTGAGGATCTTCGTAAACTCATTTTGGACGAGGGCCACCGATCTAGATATTCCATCCATCCGGGATCCGACAAGTTGCATAAGGATCTTCGAGAATATTATTGGTGGTCGGGCATGAAGAAGGATATCGCCTTGTATGTAGCCAAGTGCCTTACTTGCTCCAAGGTCAAGGCGGAATATCAAAATCCCTCTGGTCTACTTCAGCAACCGGAAATTCCCAGGTGGAAGTGGGAACAAATCTCTATGGACTTCGTCACCAAGTTGCCCCGTACAGCTAGGGGTAACGACACGATTTGGGTAATCGTGGACCGTTTGAAAAAATCCGCTCATTTCCTACCGGTTCGAGAGAACCACTCGATGGAGAAATTCGCTCAAATCTACATCAACGAGATCGTCTCTTGTCATGGAACACCTCTCTCCATCATCTCCAATAGGGATAGTCGATTCACTTCCCGTTTTTGGAATGTTCTTCAGAAGTCTTTAGGTACTCGACTAGACCTCAGCACTGCATATCACCCTCAGACCGACGGCCAGAGCGAAAGGACGATCCAAACACTTGAGGACATGCTGAGAGCATGTGTAGTCGACTTCGGAGGAAGTTGGGACACTCACCTTCCCTTGGTCGAGTTCTCCTATAATAACAGCTACCATGCCAGCATCAAGTGCGCACCATTCGAGGCTCTCTATGGACGTAAGTGTCGGTCACCGCTATGCTGGCTAGAAGTTGGCGATCGACAACTTACGAGACTCGATATCGTCCAGGAGACCATTGACAAGATCACCACTATTCGTGAAAGACTGAAGACATCCCGTACCCGACAGAAGAGCCACGCAGACAGCCGAAGGAAACCCCTCGAGTTCCAAGTTGGCGACAGAGTGCTCCTCAAAGTATCGCCCTGGAAAGGGGTAGTCCGCTTCGGAAAGCGCGGTAAACTAAGCCGAAGGTACACCGGTCCATTTGAAGTCATTGAGCGTATCGGTCCCGTCACTTATCGTCTCCAACTCCCCCAGGCTCTCGCGAACGTTCATAACTTATTCCATGTCTCACACTTGAAAAAATGTCTGTCTGATGAGATCATCGTCATCCCTCATCCTGCCTGGTTGGTACAGGAGGGAGAAGGGGTTTATTGTTTCCGAAAATCCCTTGGTTGACTCCAGCGACGATCTAGGCGATCATGCTTGGAAGTGCCGCTTGGAATTGCACAGCGATCTGTTCGGCTAAGCGATCAGCGCGGCTTCGCTTGGGAGGCATGGTTCTACAATGGAAAGAAGAAACTAGTTTAGAACGCACGAATTGGAATTTACGATGAGAATTTAACTCAGAGGTTAATAGCATCGAGTATACAAAAGTAATATGAGCGGACAATTAGCACAAGTACGATAGCAATAACAGTAATAGAGTATACAAGAAAGGTAACAGCACACGCACGATGATGATTCAAGAAATAGTAATAATGTTTGACAATAATAAAAGATTCACGCGACAAAACAAGTACAAATAATAAAAGACAGAGATTTCCATTAATAATAAGAGGTTTTAGTACATAGGAAAAAATACTGAAAGGAAATACAAGTACAATACATAGGAAATAATAGATAGTAGCTTAAGTCGTGTACAATGGAAAATTACGACTAAGCTGGTACAGTACAAATACAAAGGAAAATGCCTAGCGGCGCCTCTCGAAGAACATCTTAGCGGTGATAGCCATTATCAATGTCCCCATGATCAAACACGCGCTAACAAGGCGCTGCACAGTCTGTGCGGTGGTCTGAGCCGATGCGATAATTCACATTGACTGCTCTGCCAGCTTGTGTGCGGCCTCGGAGACTTCGAATAGGAGGACCCCCTGCTGTTGGGCTTCTTCGGCAAGTCCCCGGACCTCACGGTGCAGGTTGAGAAATGCGGCTGGTGGGAGAGGCTGGTGAGTGGGTGGCATCATAGGTCGGGAAGGTCCGGCCTCCTGGGCGCGTCGCCTCTCTTCGAGGAACTGACGGTCCCACGCGTAGCGCTCCGTGACTGGAGTACGCCAGGCGGGGTCGTATGGGTCCAAGAAGGACTGAGGAGGTGCGGGTCGGAACGGACCCGGGTGCTGATGCATGGTCACCCTAGCGCTGGGTCCTCGGGGCTGTGGTGGTGCTGCAACGGGTGCCGGCCGAGGAGGTGGTAGCACGGTCCTCGGGCTGGACCCGTTACTGCTGCTGACGGTCATGGACGTGTCCTCCCTCGGGTCAGTCGTCTGATGACGCTGACTCTCGGAGGCCGTATGGCCCTCAGAGGGTTCGTGCGAGGAGGATGCGGCTTGTGGGAGCGATCGTGACTGGGATCGGGAGTGCGATGACTGAGACATGGCGTATCTGCGAATAGAGAGCTACATAAGTAAGGGGGAAACTAAAAATAGGAAAACGTAAGTAAAATGCATGCACGGGTCAGTTATGTGAGTATCGGGAATCGACAAGACCGGGAATTTTTCGACTCAAAACCGTTAACGATAGCAATTGACTTTCCGTTCTTGCATAATTCATTTTGGACTATGCATGCTTGATCAAGTCACGCATAGTTGAAAATGATAACCATGCAATTGCGGAAAGTAATGTACTAAAGTTCGAACCCGAAAATGATTTTTCTGAAAAGCCTTGGTTATAGTTTTGGTTTCGAAAACTTTTTGAAATTTTTTAAAACCGTTTTCACTATAACCCGTGCTCTGATACCAAGTCTGTCACACCCCGCTAAAGCGGAAACACGAGATGTGAAGAGCAAAGAATCATTTCACGGGTTATACTAAAATCAACGGTCCAAGTCATTTAAATTAAAGTTGGAAAAGTACTAGAATTCAAAGTTACAACCAAGATTCAAATGTTTAAGACAGCAATACATAATAAAATGTTTTAAATGAAAATTCCCAAATATAAAGGTCTTCTTCCCGAATTACACTTCACATAACTGGCTTGACCCGCCTGAGCAATGCACTTCATAAATTACGCTTAGTTCCTGAAACATGAGATAAATTGTCAACTACGAAACGTAGTGAGTGAGTTACAGTTTATAAGTTTTGACCAAAGGTTTCCGACAAAAGTTCGACAAGTATATATAAGTATAAAGTTTTCTAAAAGAAAGTAGGCGGATATACAATGGCTAAAAATATGTTTATATATATTGTCGTAGTAGTTCGAGTCAAAGTTCAATGTTCGTAAAAGTTCAAGTTGTATGGCAAGGCAATAAGTGTATGTAGTCATTACCTCAGCGGTGGATTAATCCACATGTGTAAGACGGTAAGTATATGTAGTCATTACCTCAGCGGTGGATTAATCCACATGTGTAAGACAATAAGTAGGCATATGCGTAAATAATAATGACTTATGATCTTTGAATTGTACCGACCGCTAGGCTTAATATAACGTAAGATTTAACACTAATCCGATTACTGGTCAGAACACGCCCCAAAGTTTCTGGCTAGAGATCTAGTTCGTGAGAACTTAGTAATATGTACTTAGGTAGCTAACCACAAGTAAGAAGTGACCTCTCCTAAGTATCGATACCCATATTTACTAACGGCTATTGTTAATAATGTGTAAGGAATAGTTTCTAAAAACGGGGCACTTTGTACTTTTCGTCTAAAAATTGGTTGTTTGTACTTACGGCGTTTATATCCTCACCTAGGGTTTGCACCAAATACAATCAAACTATCATCGTGTAATCAAATGTCCAAAGGGGAAAACCTAATTAGTCTAAAGTAAGCCAATCCGGACAAATGATATCGTCTACGCATATAAGTTTCACAAGGTTTCCAAAATAGGCCAATAGTTCACAAAGGTTCCAAAAGTTCATACAGTTGTAAAGTTCGTAAAGGTTTCCAAAATAGACCATTAGTTCACAAAGGTTCCGAAAGTTCATACAGTTGCAAAGTTCGTAAAGGTTTCCAAAAGTTTCACAATGGTTGTACAAGTTCATAATGGTAGCAAAGGTTCATAAAAGTTTCAAAGACAATTAGATCATAAAACATTGTACGTAAATTTAAGCACGTAAAACAGTTTCACATAAAAGATATCGTTCACAAAAGATTTTGATCTCATGTTTCCCCCAAAAAGAGTACTTAAAAATACAAGAGTAGAGAGGGGTGTAACTCACGGATTGCGAAGACAAAGGACTCGGAAATCGGTCGGAGCGGGAGCCGGGAATCACGGGACGCCTAATAATACCAAGATAGTTCAAGTGTTATTGTCTTATTATGTTATTATATATAATATAATATAGATAAGTTTTTAATTAAACTTTAAGTGTCAAGGTTAATATTGTCCAAAAATGGTCCGAAACGGTTTATGTTACGTTTTTGTCCAAAAGTCCAATTTTAACGTTTATTATTATCATGTTACAAGTAATTTTTGGTCGCTGAAGTGGTTTGGGTTTTTCTTACGAAATTTGGGCAGCGCTTCCGCGCCCAAATTTCATATCCAAAAATCCAATTCCAATACCGCTCACAAATTACATACAACACAATATTATGTCCAAACGAGTTTATTTAAGTCCAAAAAGTCCATTACAAGTCACCAATATATTAATTTAGTCAAAATCAGTCCCAAAATAAAAGTTACGAAAAGTCAGCGGGTCAAACAAGTTCAAAACGTCAAAATACAACATTTCGGGAAATCTGGTCAGGCCTGTGCGCCGTCCTGGACCGTAGGAACGACGCACAGCGCCATATTTCACGCGCTGCGTCGTCCTGGTCCTTAAGGACGACGCCTAGGTGGGTTTTTGGTGATTTTTCGAGCAAAACGTTTATTTTAGCCACGGATTTCGACATGCAATTAGTCCAAACTTAATAAAACATCTTTTTAACCGTTTCTAAAGCATTTTTATCTTTAAAAACATAGATCTAAAGGTTATTTCGGTTAAAAATCGTTTTTATCCATAATATGCTACAAATCTTTGTAAAAACTTGTTTTTAAACTTTAGATCATACATGCAAGTGTTTAAAACAGTAACTAATGATAAGGGAGAGATTTCTACCGGAGGGAAATTGATGGATTGTGTTCTAGACGGATTTGAACTCCAAAAATCGGTAAAAAGCTTGAAAAACCGAAAAGTATTTTGCTCCTTCTTGTTTGCTTGATGTTCTAAACGATTTTTGATGGTTGATTTGATGTGTTTAAGGCTGGAAATCTTCTGTTTTTGAAGTTTCTTGGGAGAGTTTTGGAGAAAAAGTGTGTGTGTGTTTTTGTTTTAAGTTTATAAAATGATAAAATGAAATGAAAATGAAATGTAAGTAAGAAAATAATAATGAGGGTGCTTGGGACTGTAACTTGGTAGTAAATTATGGCCTAGAAACGAGATTGATTGGTTAAATGTTGGTGGAAATCGAGACATGCAAATTTTCGAATTATTTGCAAATTTGGTCCTGCCATGACGGCGCACAAGGTCTGTGTGCGTCGTCCTGGACCTCTTTGGCAAAGATTTTTGAGTTTTTGTTGTTTTTGCTGTTTTTGCTGTTTTTGCGTTATTGTTTCGTTGGACCTTTTCGTTAAGTAAAAGTTCTTAATTATGATACGTTATGAACTTAGGAAATTTCATTGGTATAAGGACTTTTATAAATTGATTCCGGTTTTGATTCCGACACTAGCGCGTTTCCGGTAATTGAACAGTTAAAGACAACGGTAGACAATAAGAGAGACGTAGAGCATAAAATGCACCTGAAATTGGACGGTTGTCACAAAATCCGGCCAAATCATCATCCAAGCTATTTCCTCCGGTAGATTTCTGTCATTTTACTATTTTTACATAAACAAACACTTGCATGTAAGATCTAAGGCATAAAACTAAGTTTTTACAAAGATTTATGACTTTTTATGGTCAAAAACGATTTTTAACCAAAATAACCTTTAGATCTATAAATTTATGGCTAAAAAAACTTTAGAAACTGTTAAAATGATGTTTCATTAAGTTTATACCTATTGCATGTCGGAATCTATGGATAAAATAAACGTTTTGCAAGGAAAACTCGAAAATCAGCAAGCAGTGCGCCGTCCTAGAGGCCAGGACGACGCAGCGGGACACAAAACGTTTCTGTGCGTCGTCCCAGTGCTCACAGCGACGCACAGGCCCGCCAGATTTCCCGAAAACTCGTTATTTGGACGTTTTAAGCAATTGTAACCCGCTGACTTTTCGTAAAAGTAATATTTGGGACTGAGAAAATAAAAATACTAACATTTGGAACTCGTATGGACTATCTGGACTTAAAATGGATTAGATTAATATGATATCGTGTTATAGGTGATTTTGTGAGCGGAAGTGGAATTGCATTTTTGGATATGAAATTTGGGCGCGGAAGCGCTGCCCAAATTTTCTTAGAAAAATGTAAACCACTTCAGCAAGTAAAATCACTTGTGACATAACAATAATAAACGTTAAAACGAGCTTTGGACAAAAACTTAACGTTGACCATTACGGATTATTTTGGAGAATATTTAACCTTGACACTTAAAGTTTAATTAAATTATATCTATTATATTACATAAAAATAACATAATAAGATAATAACCAATTGAACTATCTTGGTATTAATAGGCGATCCGTGATTCCCGGCTTCCGTTCCGACCGATTTTCGTATTCGTACTCTTCGCAATCCGTGAGTTACAACCCCCTTTACTTAATGTATTTTTGCATAACTTTTTGGGGGAAACATAAGATTTACTTGTATTTGGAAACTTTACGAACATTGCAACTTTTGTGAACTTTTGGAAACTATTACGAACTTATGCAACTATTGTGAACTTTTGAAACTATTATGGAACTATTGATCTATTTTGGAAACTTTGTGAAACTTTTATGCGTAAACACTTTATTGCCCTACTGGCTTACTTTAAACTTAACGGCTTGCCCCCTATTCGGCTAAACTAGTTATTGATTACTTGTATGCGAGACCAACCCTTGATGAGATTATAACGCGATTCTTATGTGCCTACTATCTTTTTGAAACAAAACTACTTTAGTGCCCACCTTTTTAGAACTTTATACACTATTAACTTCTGAGCCGTTTAGTAATAATGGGTATCGATACTTAGGAAAGAACCGTTCCTTGCTTAGATGGCAGTCTAAGTACATATTACTATGATCTTTGATACTCCCCGTAGGATAGGCGGGGTAAGGGTGTGACAACCGTCAAAAAACATTCAGGTGATTCTCAGTTAACTTATCGGTTCGAATCTCCAGTTACTCTTTTTTTTTGTAGTGTTCATAACTCTTTAACTCGTACATATTGTGTCCTTATTTTTGTCGGAACCAGTATCGGAATAACTCCCGGAATCAATTATATAAGTCCTAATACCAAAAAAAACACCTAATGAACTTTCCTAAGTTCATAACATATCATAATTAAGAACTTTCAGTTAACAAAAAGGTCCAACGAAGCAATAACGTAAAAACAAAAATCAGAGAAAAATCTGATAAATGCACGGTGCGCAGCACCTAGTGCACGGTGCCCAGCACCTCTTGCCAGATTTCAAATTGTCACACCCCGCTTGGAAGCGGAAACGCGGAGCGTTCCAGTTATAATATCAAAGTCAAGATTACAACAATATAACCGATAAACAAAACAACAGATTAAATAGATCATGCCAAATGTTACAAATTACATCAATAAGTCAAGGGCGGTAAGACGCCTAGTACAAATACAACTCCAAAAGAAATCAACAAAAGGATCGTCATGGAAATTACAATAAACAGTTCAAATTCAAATTTCCCAAAAAGCAAGCGATCCAAAAATAAACTATGGCATGATCACGGAAATCCTCAATTTCCTGCAAAGCGTTAAAACGACATCAACAACATGTTGGTGAATTATTCGCAATTTTAAGTAAAAAGTGACCCATCGATAAATTTCAGCAAACAAGTAAGTTTAAAATCATATATCTTGTATTCGTCCAAAAGTGAAAGGTACTATGCCTAAGTAGTCATACATCTCGATCCTGAAACAATCAGTTTAATCCCCTAGCCTAAGGTGCGTTAAACCAAAGGCAAACAGTTTAATCATACAGTTTAAAACAAAGGTCATAACATCCGCTCGTAGTAACAGCCTACAGAGGAATGCGGGTTAGGTACATAACCCAATACAGATCTATACATATGAACCACGGGCAAAAGCTTAACGAGTGTATTAGAGGGGAGCCACCATGGCTTAAACGCTTAAAACTAAGGCAGACCAAATTCACTGGGTAAACAAGATAATCAGTAATATTCTACATTCATGCAGACAGTTTAAAATACACAGACAGTTTAAAATACGCTTTACAGCCCAAAAGTATTTAAGACAAGGGCTACGAATAACTCACTGATAAAGCCTCAGCAAACAAATATCGGGTACACCAACACAAAGTTACAACTCCGCCGCCTAAGTGCCTTAAAACAATAAACAACATAGTCTCAGTATCTCTATAAGTCTAGGTCCGGTTTAGCCTTGTCGGTTAAGATTAAGTTAAATAAGATAATCCAAATATTAATAAGTTTAAATGAGGTGACGTATTTAGAAGGCGATGTTCCGCGTCAAACAGGACCGTCCGGAGAGATATCGGCATTCCACGTCATAACCGTCAACTGGAAGAGAATGATAATCCGAATCGAAAATGATTACTAGGAGTATCGGTTAATAGAATATCGTCATCAAGCTTCAATAGATCGACCAAGGTCAACGGAAAATAATGTTGACTTGGTCAAGGTCAAACGTAAGGAATGTTGACTTTATAAAAGTCAAAGTCACAGATGTTGACTTATGAAAGTCAAATGTCATTTATGTTGACTTATTAAAGTCAAAATCAATTTAAAAGTCCAATTTGACACTTTGGAAAATTTGTTGTCTTACTTTTCAAAATATAAGAGTAATATAATCTTCAAAACCATTTCACCAAGAGTTTGTCGTAAAAACGCCATTTGATAATTTTAGATTACGAACGTGTTATGAAACGAAGGTTTATTTGTTGAAAGAGATTAAAACATCCGTTTTAAGTAATATTATGGCTTTTATAAATATGTTAGCGTCTTTGAGTCCAAAGACGATGTTATAATGTAATATATTACTTTTATGCACAAGTTTACTCATATAAGTGTTTTATAGTCATAAAAGACGTGAAATGAATTTCGGCAGCGCTTCCGCATCGAAAATTATTTGTCCAAATTTTATACACTTTCCCGCTTAACAACAATTGCATTTTTAAACCTTTCTCATAATACATAATATGATATAAGTTAAATACGTTACTTATGGTTAAATTCACATTTTAACGTCTTTTAGTCCAAAGTTGTCCAAATCCGAAATTATAACATGTGTTGGTCTAATATTTATTCCTAACCATTTTTCAAGGCTAAAACCGAACATATGATAAACGAGAAATTTGGAAGAAATCAATTCTTACCGATAACAACCGCAATTTTAGCAAGCTAAGAACCCGAGACAAAATCCTTTGATGGTGTGGTGATGAGATTTCTAACTCCAAAACACAATACACCATCCGTTAATACCAGTTCTTACGAATACAAGCTTACGGTTACGTTTAATAGTGAAACAAAACGAAAATGGGTAATCTGTCCCCCAGTTGCGGCGCAACAGGGAGAGTTGCGGCGCAACTCCTGGGCAGATTCCCACCGAAAACGTTTTTCGTGCTTAATAAATCGTCTTTTGATGGTAGATTTGGACATGCAAGTCATAATATGTTCAAAAACACTTTCAAATAACCATTTTGTAAAGCTTTTACCATCATTTAAACAAGATCCATACACATTTTTACAAAAACTTGATTTTCATACATATTTTACCATCAAACTCTTATAAAACTCATTTTCTTTAGTTAGATGATACATGCAATGAATAAAATTTATAAAATACAGAAAGTTCAAGTTATTATACCTCAAAGAATGTGAAGATTTGAAGATCAAGCTAGATGTGATGAAGATCTTGATGTGAGATGGTGATTTCGACCCGAAAACGTTATAACCCAAGTAAATCTCCAAATGGATGAGCACACCTTACTCCTCTTGATGAAAACAACAATTTATGGTGGTGAAAAATGTGGTTTAAGCTCTGGAAATCCCAGGTACAAGAAGAAAAAGAAGAAATGTGTTTGTGTTTGTGTGTGTGTTCTTCAAAGAAAAGAGAGAGAAGTGATGAGTTGTGTGTGTGAAATGTGAAGTGAAAGTGGGGATGAATCAAGGGGTGTTAGTGACTTATTACTGGACTCAAAAAGCCTTTGGGCAAGTAAAAACCCGGAATCAAATGTTTAGGCCCACAAGTGAGAAATTGCAAAAGTTTGAAAAACCCAAGTTGCTGATCTGCACCCTCTTGCGGCGCAAGAGAATGAGTTGCGGAGCAACTAGGCCTCCAAACAGCAAATATTCATTTTTCGTTATAAGTTATGGTTACTCACGTTCGTTGTTTAGAGTTCCCGATTGTTTTACATATGAACTTAGTCAAGTTCATTATAGGTATTATTGGTATTGTAATTCATTATATGATTCAATTTAAATTCCAAAGTGGAAATACATACTTCTCGGTAAAAACACGAACAAAACACGATTTCTTAAGAATAGGGATACGTTAACCGACAAATTTGGCATAAACCTCCTAACTTATTTCCATGAGCATACTAACTATAAGGCACTTAGATAAAATCAACTTACGTCTCAAGGGACTAATCAAAATAATCACATAAAACCCGATTCTCAATAATAAACCGTGAGTAAAACAAAGCGAAATACAAGGGTCAAAACAATTGCGAATAATATTAAAATAATAACGGTAACTCAAGTACCTCAAATAGACGGGACGTCACACAAATTATTTACATTTTTAGTCCTTGCCTCGTTTTTACACAAACTTAAACCAATCACACACGATTTGTAACCTGCCATTATTGATTTCTCAGTCCCCCAAGACCCCATTACTACACTCTTCCTAATTTCATTTTCATTTCCCATTTACTTTTAACAAAAACACACACACACACAAATCCTCTCCATTTTCTCTCTATTTCTCTCAAGAACTCCACAAAATCCAGAGGTTTACAGCCACAAATCCACCATAAATCAACCATCAAAAACGTTTAAACATCAAAACAAACAAGAAGGTGCAAAGTATTTTCGGTTTCAAGCTCTTTCTACCGATTTTGGAGTTCTAAATCCGTCTAAAACGTCACCCACTCATTTTCATTCGGTAGAAATCTTTCTCCTGCCTTTATTTACTGTTTTTACTAATTGCATGTAAGATCTAAACAATAAAAATGAGTTTTTATAAAGATTTATAACCCTTTTTATACAAAAACGATTTTTAACTAAATAATATTTAGATCTATGTATTTGTGGTTAAAAGTTGTTTAGAAACTGTAAAAACACCATATTATTAAATATCTATTGGTTGCATGTCGAAATCTTTGAGTCACAAAACGTTTTTTGACAAGAAAAACACAAAACGGGAAAAGAACAGCCAGGAGGTGCGCAGCACCCCCTGGTAGGTGCCGCGCACCGGGCTGCTGACTCTCCCGAAAATCGTCGTTTTGTCCGTTTAAAACTTATGTACACGTTCTGGATTTTTAGTGGACAATATTATTAAACTGAGATGACTAAAATAATAACAATGGTGACTTGTATTGAACTCTTTGGACTTGTTTAATAAGTTATTATGTCTATATATGTGTTTTGAGAGCGGAAATGACTTTAGGTTTTGGACATGAAGTTTGGGCGCGGAAGCGCTGCCCAAATTTCATTAGAAAACTTAAACCATTTCAGTAACCTAAACATGTCTATCATAATGATAACTTTAACTTTGAACTTTCGGACTAAATATAACGTTAATCGCTTCGGACCAATTTTTGGAACAATGTTGACCTTAACACTTAATTCTAAACAAAAGTTACCTAATCCATTATATAAAGTAACCTAATGAGATAATAACTTTTGGAAAATCTTGGTATCCTTAGGCATTCCGTGATTCCCGGCTCCTTTTCGACCGATTCCCGAATTCTCGTTCTCCGCAAACCGTGAGTTACAACCCCACTTGTTTTACTTTTTGAACTTTTAAACATTATTTGGGGGAAGCATAAGATCACATATTTTGTAACTTTTAACACTATTTGCAAATTATTGAAACAATTGGAAACTTGATACTTTTGGTACATATTGAAACTTTTTGAAACTTGTTCGGAACTTTGGAAACTTGAAACATTTTAACTTGTGAAACTCGTAAACTTTGGAAACTTGTACGAAACTTTATTGCAACTTTTATGAAACTTTGAACTTTGGAAACTTGGAAACTTGGAAACTTGTGTACTACCATGCGTATATGTGTTGATGCCTTAGCGGGTTAACTAAATTTAGGATACTTATTAGCGACCAATCCTTGATGGATATATAAGCCCGTAAGAACTCATTGAAACTTTTGGAAACTTTGTTCATTTGCCCGTTTTGGTTCGAAACTTTATACACTATTAGCAACAGCCGTTAGTCATATGGGTATCGATACTTAGGAGGGGTCACTCCTTACTCAGGGTTAGCGTCCCAAGTACATATTGCTAAGTTCAAACGTTCAATCAATTAAACATTTTTGGGCTAGTTCAGGACCACACAATCGGTATAGTGTATACTTACTACTTATATTATGCCAAGTGATTGATACGAGTTACTATTTACTTAAACACATACTCCCTACGCATACACCTTTTAGCGCCTGGATTCCGCTACAACTTTAATTATACGAGTTTTATTTATTTAACTTACTTGTGTACGTACAAACCTTTTACTATTCACATATATGTTCTAACGTTGTACCGTTCTTTTTACTTACGACGTCACTATTTTCAAGTACTTTCTATTTTTGGAAACTTTATCGAAACTCTAAACTGTAACTCACTCACTACTTTATGTAGTTGACACTTTATCTTATGTTTCAGGAAATTAATGTAAGTGTATGGAATGCATGGCAAGGAAGGGTCATTATGGTTACGTGAGGCACTCATTGGGAAAAGACCTTTCTATTTTGGGAATTTTATTTGAAACTTGTATTTGTACTTTAAGTTAAATCATGAACTACTTGGTTGTTTTTGAATGTTGAAACTTGAACTACTTTATTTAAATCGAAATGACTTGAATCGTTTATATTTGCTTATGACCGTGTAATGATATTACAGCTCTCACATTCCGTGTTTCTGCTTTAGCGGGGTGTGACAAAGGGGCCTCACAGTTGAATAACCGGTTTAGTGTGAACACTTAAGTTATAGAATGCCAAGAGGTTGATACAAGAATCTAATTAGTTACTTATACGCATATATACTCTCTTTTAGCGATTGATTCCGCAACTATGATTTTACTAAATATTGTTCTACTTGGTCTGTACAACTTAAGGGTATTGATACGCCCGTTACTTCGAAACTTTAAAAGTATATAAACTTTAAGCGACTTTCTCCGCTAACCTCCTTTTGGGAATCTTTTTACTTTTATATAGTTAACCGAAACTTTTGCTGAGAAACTTAAACTGTAACTCACTCACTACTTTTTGTAGTTGACACTTTATCTTATGTTTCAGGAAATTAGTGTAAGGATGAAGTGCTTGTCATGGATGGGTCAAGACGGTTGCGTGAGATCATTATTGGGAAAAGACTTGTCCATTTCTTTTGGGAATTTTAAATTGAAGCTTTAAATTATGTATTCGTGTACAGAATGACTTGGTTGTTTGAATTTGTAAACACTTTTATTTTTAATCAATGAAATGAACCGTTATGTTTGTTATGACCCGTGTAATGATGTTCCAGCTCTTCACACTTCGTGTTTCCGCTTTAGCGGGGTGTGACAATCAACTTTAAATAAAAGTATCAATTGCTTTATAATATTATTTTCGAGATTATTGGATGTCAAGAAATCAAATCAAAACATAATATGGTAAAGCTTTAAAACTAATTAATTATTCAAAACCTTTTATTTATTTAAAATTAATGATAAAATACACTTACTATATAAGTCATATAATATGGTTGTCAAGACCACACTTGCTATAATAAGTTATAAATTTTTAAAAAATGTGAGTTGCAATTTTATCCTTTTAATTTATTGATTATTGATCTAGGTGTAAAATAGTAATTCAATATTACTTAAAAATTAAACTTTAAGTAAAAAGCTCAAATATTTTATATAATAGTATAGATTAAAGGTTACATTGTAGAGGGAAGGACAAAGATGGAGGCTAGGGTTTGGATGATTTCAGTGTTTTTGTGTGTAGATGTGACTTGCACGTGATCTAGTCCCTTTATACCATTGTTTTCAAAAGTCACATTTTTCTCTAAAAAAAAAAAAGACACGGCGAATTTTATGTTAAGAAATTCAATTTCTCCACCAATGGCATGGAAATCAAAATGCACATAAAGTAATTTCCCGTGAAATCATTTCTCCACTTTGTTTGTTTCTCTAGGCTACCAAACAACGAAAATCAGGCCATTTCCATTTCTTCATCTCTCTCAACCAACACACACCCATAAGAAATGTAGTTAAATAGCAAGTGGTTACTTCATTCTTTTACTCTTTTTGTTGATTCACATAAAATCATAATTTCTTTTGAAATCTTGAGATCCACTTTTATAAAGAACCACGTCGGTGGTGGTGTTGGTGATGGTGATGGCGAACATAAAACTAAAGCATCGGTTCTAATCAACCGAAACCGAACATAGATGTCTTATGGTGGTGTACGTTTTAGAGACGACGAAAATGCAATCAACATAATCAACACTTTCAAATCTAAGAATTATTTTTATCTGAAACATTTATTAAATTAAAATAAAACATAATTTTTTATTATATTATATTTGTTTGGTGTTATGTTTAATAGACAAACTCTTTGTTCAAGTGAATAGTGTTTTATAGATAAAATGTTTTTTTCATTTTCCTTGACTAGATCTATAAGCTGGATCTGAACCTTATAAATTAGCGGAATTCAAATACAGGATGCGTATTTGAATATAGGCAATACGAAACAAACCAAAACAAAACGACGTCTGATTTATATAATATGTGAGTGTAATACAAAATACAAAATCAAAACTCTTTCTCAGGCTCCAAAATACAAGTGTAAAAGTTAACAAAATTGCAAGCTCTAAACATGTATTTTTTATATACATCACTGTGACACTAGCCTAGTGTCATCCATACTTAAACACTTACACAAAATGACACGACTTTCTAACAAACTAATTGTCAAAACGTAAATGCACTAACATGCTCTTTGTCAAAGGGAGTGATTCCTTGTACTAGGTTTTCTTAGCCTTCGTTTTTTCCTTGCCTATACATACCAAACTCGTTCATTCATTTCCACCATCCCATTCTTTATTCTCTACTCATTCCTTTAGAAGTTTGTTTTCTTGTATATTATTAGTAGTAGAGTAGATTAGCAGTAGTAAATAATATCTGCTAAAACTTATGTAGCAGTATTAACGTTTTAATCCTTTTTGAAACTTGAAGTTGTTACTTTTGATTTATTACATTTACATATTCAGACACATTTTATTAAAATCTAGTAACGTCTAGCCATTTCTATTTCAACTTATGAACCATAATTTTCTTGTTTGTGGCTATTATGCGTGTATGAAATGCTCGTTGTCATGATTAGGTGTTGTGTAGTATTATTTTTTTAAGAGCAATGATATAAATGAGGAAAACAAAATATAAAAAGACAGACAAGCTCCAAAAAGAAGCCAAACATAACCGTCCTAACAATGACTCTAACCAAAAAACTACATAACATCGACTGAAAAACCAAACTAAAAACACCTATCTTGAACTTACAAACTAACACCGGTTGTGTAGTATTTACTATGATGTAGGTAATATATGATTAGGGATGTGATGTAAAATTTGCTATGGTATATCTTTAAACTTACTTTATATTTTTCTAAATCTAATTGAGCCTTATACTCCTAGTTTGTGGCTTGATACTTGACTAGAATGATCACCTCATTGGTATGCCTTTATCCATTGAAGAATCTATACTTAGGTTCTTGCTCTGACTTATAGTTGTTATCCAGAATATATATTGGTTATAAGGGAGGTTTACAACATTATCAAGTATAAAAGGTCTTTTAAACCTGAACGTAAAATGATCTAAAAATCTAAGGTTATATAGAGTATAATTAATAGATCTTAACATTGAACTATCATAGTCAACTTATGACATTGTAGCGACTGCTTTTATTATTAAATGATTATTTATAGATTTTGTTTAGATTGTAAGAAGTTAGATACGGTCATACATCCATAAAGTCTAATCATATTCGATATAACCTAATTACCTAGTGACATGTGAGTCAAAGTATTAGTGTTTACACCACTTTTATCACATAAACTAATATTTCCTACGTTTTTATATAAATTGTCTACCCTTGTATTTATATTTGTTTAAAAATCTTAACTACAATATGAAGAATCTCCTCCATCTCTTAAACTCTTAAAATTTAAGTAATTGAAATTACTTGTCTACCCTTATTCAATTGAAACACATGTCACGATTTAGATAGTCCTGCGTTCTGATTCTCGCTTATCTCCCTCTTTCCTAAACTCTAATTCCTAATTCATAAGATCATACCTTATTTCTTTGATCATCCCTATTTACTCCGATCCACCCTTCTTCTCTGATTCGTCCTTGTTCTCCGATCAACTGATGTCATCGCCTTCATATTCTTATATTTAATTTTTTGTTCAAAATTGATAACTGATTTCATTGATTTGAGCTGGTTTTGATTCGTATTGGATCTTTAATTGAATAAAGTTTGTTAATTTATGGTGAATTTGTTGAGATTTATGCTCGATCTTATATATCGTGTAAATATGATTAATTGGATAATAATTAGGTAATTAATTAGTTTAATTTATCAATTTTATTCTATTAAGTTTATTTATTTATGTATATTATCAATATCGACAGCATTTTCTGCAACCGGAATCAGTCTATAATAATGTATCTTCAAAGGCTTTTCATCCATATATTCATAATCGAGGTAACCGTAATAAATTTGTCCGTTTTACTATTTTGTATATCCAATAATTAATTTAAACCGGTTAGATGTTAGCAGCTCAATTATATACCTTATAAAAAAAATAAGAGTTGAATACACGCAATAGCGGACCAAACCTCGTGTAATATGTTTGGATTAATGAAATTTTTTAATTTGAATATAGCTTTTTATAATATTGGATCTATTGAGAGGACTACAGACTTTGTAAATATGTTATTCAAGCGCTCTATTCACGCTGCAGGTTGTTCTCATTTAGTACGTTGTTTATGTGACGTGTATAGTTTTTATTTGTTTTTTTTAATTTATGAAATTCTTAAGGATTTGGTAACTCAAGTGAACGACAAGGAGATCATTACCAAGTTCTAGGTGTTCCTCAGAATGCGACTAAGGATGAGATCAAGAAAGCTTTTCATGTTGTAAGTAACTCCACCCTCCGATTCAATTTTTCCGAACATAAATTATCCATATATAACATATATTATTGGTTGCCGATAGAGTGTTATATTTGTTACATTGCGAGAATGTGGTTAACATGATTCTAAAACTTCTACCTAAAATTAGATTTAATGAGTTGTTGGAAGCTTAAACTCGACTAGATGGGAAAACTAATGCGGAAACTTACATACGGGTCTCCATGGTCCACAAAAAAACCTTTCCTTAGCAAGTCTGTCATATTAACAAAAGAGTATGTGTATATGTGTCTGAATACATATACATATGTATACCGTATATGTTTTTGTATGTGTGTCGAGTGAAAGAAGAATCTAGATTGTACTCCTTTGGGTATTTACATAAATATGAAAACTTTGTATAAATACCGAGCTAAGATAAAGAAAGTAAAATATTTCTAAAGTGATGCTAGAAGTGTAAGTAACCAATATAACGTTAAGATACTCAGAAACCCATGATTATTAAAGATCAAATATTTCAAATTGACTTACGCAAGAACAAAAAAATTAGTAAATCTATATGTATCTATCTGTTTTATTGCTAATATGGAGGTCACATGTTGTTAACTACCTCATATTTGAGAAAAGAAGCATTTTATGCATCTTCTTAATGCAAGTAGTTTCGTATACAAGCAGGTTTTTAGGTAATTGTTTAGCTAATTTTGAAAAATTAGCAGTTTTTTAGGTTTATTGTAGTGATAGTTTATTAGTTTATTTGAAAAAGGTGGATTTTCTTGACCGATTAGATACGAAAGTTGTTGATATGATGAAGAATTTATCGTTGGATTCATAATCGAAGAATTTGGATGTTACCGAGACTGCTAAGAAGGTTAGGAGTAATACTAATTGTGGAAATTGTTAATTTAATGTAGTTAGAAGACTGATTATGTGGTTTGTGGATTTTTGTAGGCTTCTGGTGATTCAGGGGCTAACGGGAATGGTCAAAGTCAGCCTCTTGATCGGTCACTTACCCCATTGATTCCGGATTTTATGGATCCAACTGTGGCGTATTTCCCACATGGCTATACTTCTCGTGCTTATTACTATGGAGGTAGTTTAGTTTAAAAAGTTTGTTAATTTAATAAATCGACTAAAATCTTGTGTCTTATACGTACAATTGTTTTATTTTTTCTAGCCAAGGTTTAAGGTATCAAACACCTAATCAAAGGAACGAGCAAGTTAACGCAATTTCTACACGATCAAGTTTCAGCTATGGGAACGAAGAGGAGCAAAACGAAAGCGAAAACGAAAATATGGGAAATCTGAGCCCAATGCGCCGCCCCTCTAGCCCAGTGCGACGCATTGTGAGCTCAGATTGCCCAGTTTCGTTTTCCACTTTGTCTAATGCGGCACAATCAAATCCAGTGCGGCGCATTGAGACCCCAGACCCCGAAAATGACCAAAAAGTTGAGTTAGAGGTGGAGGATCAAGTGGGGGATGAACCAAAGATCAAAAGTGAAAATGAGGCGCCTAAAACAACCACAAGTCCACCAACCAAAGCATACGAGGCGAGAATTCCTTACCCTCAACGCTTGAGGAAGGAGAAAATGAAAGAACAATACGGTAAATTCTTATATTTGATTAATTTTGTTAATGTTAATGTGCCTTTGGTTGATGTGATTGCAGGTATGCCTAATTATGTTAAGTTCATCAAGGAACTTGTGAGCGAGAAAGGGAAGTCAGTGGATGATCAAGCGGCTTACTTGAACGCGGAATGCTCATCGATTGTGAAAAACGACAGACTTCCACCTAAGCTAAACGATCCAGGGAGTTTTATAATCACTTGTACTTTTAGTAAAACTTATCATTCCAATGCTTTAGCGGACTTGGGGGCTAGTATAAACTTAATGCCATATTCTTTATACTCAAAATTGGCTTTGGGGGTTTTAAAGCCAACAAAAAAGAGCATTAAGCTAGCCAACCAAACTTTTAAATACCCGCTTGGCATTGAAGAAAACTGTTAGGTCTCACTAAGATCTCAAACAATGGCTAATCAATCACAAATAAGTATTTAGACGTTAATTATTATTAATCGATTGATTACTCAGTTTCTTGTTTATTATCGCGGAATTATAATAACAAAGAATAGATATAACACACAGTTATATTGCTTAAAAAGGTACGACGATTACAAAGATCAAGCTCACTATTTATACACAATAATAGTGAGCTTGATAAGTATGAATCTTAGAAAATCTTCTAAAAGGATAGAAGATTTATCTAACTATCATACCTAAAATACTGCTCTACGTCTCTTCATGAGTCTGAGTAGTCAGCTTCAGTCACTCAGACTCAAGTCACTCAGACTCAGTCACTCAGACTAAGACTTTAATTAACAGATTTATTAACTTGGGTTAAATCATTGTTTTTCCCAACAATCTCCCCATATATGTTTCAATCAAAGTCTTTTACAAACGATGCACCAAAAAATAAACACAAACAGAAAAAGTGAAAGACATTGTTTGTGAACCAAAAATATACATCATTCAAATTACTTTTTCTTCTTGAGGGTTCTCTTCTTCTTCTTCAGGGAAGTCTCAAATGGCACAGGCTGATTTACTTCATTCAACCACTTCAACCTTTCTGTCTTCCAAGCAAGCAATCTCTCCATTTCAGTGTCAGATTTATGAAAGTGCAGTTGATACTCTTTCTTGATTAGTTCCACTTTGTCAGCCAAAGTTCCAATTTCTTCAATCCTCCTGAGATTATTGAACAACCAGCTGATCAGCTTCATTCTAAATGGAAGACACTGAGCAGACTCACATTCACTAAGCAAAGCTATGCAAGTGGTAAATTGAATGCCATGTTGAGTCTGTCTTTAGCTTGGAAACTTTCCTCTCCCCCACAATCTGTATAACACAGGCCTGCACGCTTCTCAGTTTCTATATATGTCCTGTCCTGAAATACAACATCTTTGGGAACAGGATGCAGGTTACTTGATTCCAGACCCAGGGATTTGGCACCAAGCCCTCACCTTATGCATAGTGCAAAATGCTCTAAAATCTTATCAGCTTAGCATATTGGCTACATTGACATTATAGATAGCTTCTCTTTTATAGCCATTCGGTGATTCAATGTTAGTTATTCCTGTGCTCAGCCTGGCTATATCTTTCCATTCCTCCATACCCAATGTATGTAACATGGTTAGCCCAAATATTGTATGATCCTCCTTTGTGATAGCAAGTGAGCAGAAGATCAGATCTACCAGGATTTGTGCACTCTAAGTTTTGAATTATGTTCTTGTGCTTCCTTAGAGTAAAGTTTCTTTCTATGAAGTCTACCCTGGCTTCTTCTCTGAGAACTTGTTTGGCCATTAATCTATCAGCTTCAACTCTCATTTGTTCTTCTTCAATGGCCAGATCTTCCTCAGCTTTCATCTCAGCTTCAAGATCTTCAGCTGCTTTTGATGATTGATCATATGGATTGACCTCAAACCTCTCCAAGTATAGCCCCTTCACATATTCTTTGTATTGCTCCACAGTCATTCCAGAGTTGTGAGCATATCTTTGAAGTTTGGCCAATTTTTCAGCTTCATCTTGTTTCTTCTTGATCTCAGTCTCAAGCTCAGTTTGTACCTCCATTTGTTCTCCTTCTTCAGTCTGATCTGGGTCGCTTGCATCTCCCACTTTGCCTTTTCCCTTGTTCTCTATCTTCTCAGACTCATCACTTGGTATGTCACTCCAATCAGTTTCATAGAATATCTCAGACTGACCAGTTTTAGTGTTGAACCTGGTAGTCTTATAGTACCTTTTCTTCCCCTCTTCTCTCTTCCTTTTCAAACTTTGCTTGGGGATATCAGATTCAACAATTGTAGCAGCTGTTTTCTCCCCCTGAATCTGAGAACCCTCTGCAACAGCCTTCCCCTTTCTTAGCATACTAACCTCAGAGGTCAGTTTCAATACCAGCTCCTTTAGTTCCTTCATCTCCTCTGCATTGTGAGTTTTAATAGTATGAACCTCAGTCTGCATTGCTCTCAGTCTGTCATCAAACTGAGCAGACATGTCCTTTAAGGCTTGTAACAGCACAGGGACAGTCAAGGCAACCTCAGACTGGGGTTGAGTGGTAGCAGCAGATGTTGTAACAGGTGGCACAGCTTCACTCCCTCCCTGTGATTTAGGAGAATGATCATAAGCCATAGAAAATGAAGTCTGTACCTCACTCAGTTTGGGGAGTAAGGCATTGGCGACTAGTGTAAGAGAGTGTAAGAGATTTGATGGTGGTACCTGATCGTGAACTAGCACAGAGCTAGTGAAAATAGCCGTTGGAACTGGCTGAGAAACTGAGGGGGGTGGTCCCATGCTAAGTACAGGAATGTCCAGGAGTGGGACATCTTCTTCAATGCCTGCCACATATGTCTGTGTGGTAGCAGCAACGTGTTTCTCCAAGTTCACTACCCTAAAGGGGCTTTGGGTAGTCAAGGCAGTCAGATCCAACTCTTCCTCTAGCAGAGGGAGACTGGTCTGAACTGCAGCACTGGAGGGGAGTGTAGAACTCTCAGCCTCATGGAATAATGAGTCCATTAGTGCTTGATTTGCTGTGGGGCTTGATGTGAGAGCTTTTTCAAATGAACTTGGTGAGTTCATCAGTTTGGTCGCTTGTGTAGCCAATACATCAAGATGTGGAGTGGACTGCTCAGACTGAGAGGGGATACTCTCAGACTGAGGTAAAGAGAGAGTGATGTCCATACCTTGGTCAGCGTCATCGGGCCCAGCCCCACCCATTTCCACCTCAGCATCTGCTGCAGGGATATTTCCCTCAATTTCCCCGTCAATTCTATCAGCCTGGACATCTGAGTCTGAAGAGTCAGACTCAGTCTGTTCTTGATCAATGAAAGGATTGGCAATCCATTCAAGCATTACAGGTGTTAATGCTGCCTCATCCTCAGTGATATGAATATAAGTGAAAAATTTTGGAGTCAGTCTGGGGAGTTCACAAGTGTAAAATATTTGATCCAGCTGATCATAAGTTTCTTTTCCCAGGACTTCCTCAAAACACAAAGAAAGGACTCGAATGAAAGGAACATCATTCGGTCGTTTTAATTTAAGAGCAAGGGAGAGAATCTCATCAAAATAAAGTTGTGAAAAAGAGATTCGTCTACCCGTTACCATGGCATGAAACATATGAGTTTCAAACTCGTTCATCTGATCCAAACTGCCTGATTTACCCCCCAAGAAGCTTGTAATCATGAAGAATAGGAATCTCCATTTACCAGTGAAAATTTTATATTGAATAACCCCCTGTATTTCAGGCTGACCAATGAGTGGGAAGGACTCAGCTCGAGCTTGCTGTTTGGTCCTTCTTGCCTGAAATCCACCTTCTCCTGCCTCAGCAAGGGTGGGAAGTAGAAGCGCTGCCTGAATGGTTTCTTCGGTAATAGTGATTGTCTCCAGCCCAACATTATACGTCCTAGTGAGGGCTGTCTTGTCAGCGTTGGCGGTGCATGTATACCACCATTCACAGAGCACCGGGGGACACATCGTGTTAGCACAAAAGAATGCGCCGTAAAGGGGGTGTGCCTTCATATACTGTGGCGGGAATTTCAGCGGTGGCTACGCGGTTGTTATCTTTGATCTGAACACGATTTTGAAAATCAGCACCTGGAATCATTCGTGGTGTAACATGAAGAATCATATTTGCGTTCGCCATTAGAGAGAAAATCAAACAGGAGATTAGTAAGAACAAAATTAGATTAAAATTTGAATTCAGTTACTTTTAAACTAAGGGAGCGAAGATTAAGAAACTAAGTTAGGAAACTTTCAGTTTAGACCTTTAACTTTCATCAGATTTGCACTATTGACCCTTGACTGTACATTGACTTGTTGAAAAAAAAATTATATCTAAAACCGATTAAAAGAAAAAAAATTATATCTAAAAAAATATTTACTAAAAAAAATTATATCTAAAAAATATTTACTAAAAATACATCCAGTCTGTGCAATTGGTCAGACTGAAATATCTGGAGCTGACTATTGGGTCAGACTGAAAATGCACAAGCTGACTAACAGGTCAGCCTGAGATTTATGTTTTTGACAGATTAAGGATTTAACATTCCTAGTTCTCCTAAGAGATAGAAAAACCTGTCCTCACTCAGAGGCTTCGTGAATATGTCTGCCAGTTGGTCATTTGTAACCACGAACTCCAGTCTGACCTTTCCTTTCTCCACACAGTCTCTAATAAAATGATGTCGTATCTCGATGTGTTTGGTTCTGGAGTGGAACACTGGATTCTCAGTAATTTGGATTGCACTCTTGTTGTCACACATGATTGGAGTGTTTTGAATCTTGATATCAAGATCAGCTAGTTGATGTTGCATCCACAACAATTGTGCACAACAACTTCCTGCAGCCACATACTCAGCTTCAGCAGTGGACGTTGCAACTGAGTTTTGTTTCTTACTAGACCAACTGACTAGCTTTCCTCCTAGAAGCTGACATCCTCCTGAGGTACTCTTCCTGTCAAGTTTGCAACCTGCATAATCTGCATCTGAGTAGCCAATTAGTTCAAAACCAGAATCTTTAGGGTACCATAAACTGGTGTACCCTTAAGATATCTAAATATTCTTTTGACAGCTTTAAGATGAGATTCCTTGGGGTCAGCTTGATAACGTGCACATAGACATGTAGAAAACATGATATCAGGTCTACTGGCAGTTAAATAGAGTAAAGAACCAATCATTCCTCTATAAGTGGCTTGACAGACTGACTTGCCAGATGAGTCTTTATGCAATTTGTCAGAGATGCTCATTGGTGTTTTCATTTCAGAACTTGTTTCAAAACCAAATTTCTTGACTAAATCATGGACATATTTACTTTGGTTTATAAAAATACCATCTTTCTTTTGTTCTACTTGTAGACCCAGAAAGAAGTTAAGTTCCCCCATCATACTCATTATGTATTCACTACACATGAGGTTTGAAAACCAAGTACACAACTTGTCATTTGTGGAGCCAAATATAATGTCATCAACATATATTTGAACCAAAATGAACATGACCATTGTCCTTTTTGATGAACAATGTTTTATCAATTGATTAAAATCATTTTTAATAAGAAATTCAGACAACGTGTCATACCAAGCTCTAGGAGCTTGTTTGAGACCATATAGTGCTTTGTTTAACTTAAAAACATGATCAGGAAAGTTTGGATCAACAAAACCTGGAGGCTGCTTAACATAGACTTCCTCCTGCAAATCTCCATTCAGAAAGGCACTCTTCACATCCATTTGGTAACCAAGAAATCT
>CAJVGC010000592.1:12704759-12736958 GCA_910822075.1 Senecio squalidus
ATGGTTTCTTTAATGGAGAACTGTTTCTTTGCTTTTGAGGAGAAACCGACTTTGATGAGACTGACCTCAACTTTGATGAAGCTGACTTATGTGAGGCAGTCCAATGTTTTGGTGAAACGACTTTTGAGCATTAATTTTCTGTGGTCTAGACTGACTCAGTTGTTTACAAAATACAGCTTCATGCCCTTTTTCCAAATTCTCTTAGGAGGAGTTTTGGGCCTGACTTGAGTTGGTGATTGGTTCCTGACTAAAGTTTTGACTATATTGGTCAGTTCCAACAATTGATTTCCCAGTTATCAATATTTTTTGTTTCATGACTTTTATTCAGTTTCTTGGGACTGACTGGGTGGTGAATCTGGATTTATTCACAGCCTTGGACACTCTATTATTTAGATGCACAAAAGCTTTTCAGCTTGCACAGTTTGTTCAGTTTCAGACAAATTAACACAATCAGACTGAGAAGAAGATGAAGAATCACTTTTATTATAAACTTTCGAATTTACAGGTTTTAGAAAAGCATTTGACATCATATTTTTTCGCCTTTCAAGTAAGTGAAAGTGTTTGGAAGAATTTCTTGTTTAAAACTAATTTTTTTCTCTTTTAGCCTTTTCAGCTTCTTCTTCTTCTCAGTCATATATTTCTTCAAACTGAATCCCTCCCCCAACACTGCTAGAACTTGGTTGGGTACCTGTCATTTTTTAAGGATGATATGCACCATGATTTGCAAATTCTTTTATAATGCTCAGTTTCTTCTCTAAGTTTATGATTTTCTTTTGCAAGATCACTATAAGCTTCAGTCTGAGCATTTAAAAGTACTTTGTAGCTTTCTAGTTCAACTATTTTATCATCTTTAATTTTCAAATTATTTTCAAAATCTTTGAATTTTTGTTTGAGTTCAGTTTGTTCTTCTAAAGTGGTGGTCAAGTCAACAAAAATATACTCAAACATTTGAAGTTTTTGTTCATTTGTGTAAGAGTTAAACTTGTGTACCTTATCAGCTTTGACTTGTTCCAGTCTGAGTTACAACTCAGTCTCTCAGCTTCCTTCAGATCCTTTCAAACTGAGATGCAGATTCTCAGCTTCAGTCACCTCTTCTGTAAGTGCCATCAAACATTTGTCCACCACTTCATCTTCATCAGATGATAGTTCCTCATCTAGCCATTCTTCAGCAAAGAATGCCTTTTGCTCAGTGTGTGTTTGAACTGTTGCCTTTCTTGTATTTAAGATACTTCTGTCGATATCTTTGGGCCCTATCAGCAACTTCGTCCATATGGTCAGTCTGAGCATTCTTTACCTTATAATCAGCTGCCATGTGACCATATTCGTTGCATTTAAAGCATTTCACCTTTTTCAGATCAAAAGGTTTCTTTCCTTTGTATCCTGTCTTTTGTTCAAGCTTCATTGTTAGTAGAGCAAGCTGACTTTTCAGTTTCTTGACCTCAGATTCATCATCTGAGTCTGAGTGAGACTCAGATTCAGATGAGTCAGCTTTAGAATAAATTTCTTTATTCCTCCTACTGGTTGCAACTAATGCAGCTTCAGGATCCCTTGCAGTTCGTCTATTGTTAATCTTTTTCCTTTCTTGAGATTCCTCAAAATTTAACAATAAACCAAAGAGTCCTGGCAGCTTGTAGGTGGACAGCTTCTCGCTAACTACAAGAGATGTAATAACAGATTCAAATTTGTTAGGTAAAATTTCTTACAAATTTCATCATCTTCCTTTGTCACTCCTAAAGCTGACATATCATTCAGCAATAATTTGAAAACGTGTGGTGGACGTCCGCCAAAGTCTCCTTTTCTTCATATAGAAATTTTCATAATTTCTAATGAGACTGTTCAGTCGTTGCTCTTTCACTACTGGAACACCTTCATAGGACACAATTAAAGTGTCCCATAGTTCTTTAGCAGTTTTGCATCCAGCTATCTTTGAAAAGATTTGTTCAGACACTGCATTTCCTAAAATGCTTCTGGCTTTAGGATCAGATTGTACAACAGCTTGTCTTGATCTGTCCATTGAGATTTGGTGGTTTGAACCCATCTAGCACGTTGAACAACTTTATCACCTTCCTTTACTTCTGGGTATTCAATGCTTCTGGGTATTCAATGTGCTTTCCAGGAATTATGGGTCCTTCAGTAATTATTCTTATCATTTCTTCATGAATTCCTGAGAGATGCCACTCAGCTTTAAGCTTCCAGTTGGCAAAGTTGTGTCCATTGAAAACAGGAATCCCTTTACCAGCCATTGCAGGTGAGTTTGAAGATGATGACATTGTTTTGAGATTTTAAGTATTGATCGTTAAGATTTATAAATTTATTAAAATTTAAATCTTATTTGCTCTGATACCAGTTGTTAGGTCTCACTAAGATCTCAAACAATGGCTAATCAATCACAAATAAGTATTTAGACGTTAATTATTATTAATCGATTGATTACTCAGTTTCTTGTTTATTATCGCGGAATTATAATAACAAAGAATAGATATAACACACAGTTATATTGCTTAAAAAGGTACGACGATTACAAAGATCAAGCTCACTATTTATACACAATAATAGTGAGCTTGATAAGTATGAATCTTAGAAAATCTTCTAAAATGATAGAAAATTTTATCTAACTATCATACCTAAAATACTGCTCTACGTCTCTTCATGAGTCTGAGTAGTCAGCTTCAGTCACTCAGACTCAAGTCACGCAGACTAAGGTGTTGTTCTTTTTTTGAAAAAAAGTCTTAATAGCCTCTTATCTCTGACCCGGTCAGAGGTTTTAAAAAATTTGTTGTTCTTTTTTTTTTTCAACCAGAGGCAGAAAACCTCTTTTTACCTCTGATACAACCCTAAATAAAAAACCTCTTTTTACCTCTGATTACCTCTTTCTCTTCACCAGTAAGTTTTCCATCCTTAAATTCAAGTAATTTTTGATTTTTTTTTCAATGGTTTGTCACTTGATTTCGTTATATAAATTGATATTGATGATTGTTTGTTAGATTTAGGTGATATAATTTTTTTTTAATATGTATTTGTTTTCGATTGCATATAAACTCCTACTATTATATTGACTTTTATGTGAACTTTTCTTTTGTTAATTATTTTTATATCTTGAAATTGATGTTAGACAATTAGTTTATTAATTTGTTAAAAATAAGTAATATGAATATGTATGGATTGAGCGTACTTTTGGTGTTTTAAAAGCACGTTTTTCCATCTTGAAGAGAATGGCTCCGTATTCTTTGGTGAAACAAAGATATATTACTATTGCATGCTTTGCTATTCATAATTTTATACGAAAAGAAGGATTAAGTGATGATTTTGTCTCCGAATATGATCGAGGTGAAGTACATGATAACGAGAATGTACAAGATTGGGACGAGTACGATGAGGACGAGGTTCAACCACATAGAAATACAACAGATCAACAACATATGATCAATTTTCGAGATCAACTTGCGGCACAATTAATGCGAAATGTTAAAAATGTTGTTTGAATATTATCTTTATTTGAAAAATGTTGCCACTATGTTTGAACATTTTTATGAATGTTTTTATTTAAGACGGTTTATAAATGCAACAGTTTAGTACTAATATAGTAAAACAGATGTTACGAAAGAAAAAAGAACATAGTATATTGATTCAGATTCAGAGTTTTGGACCACCTCTGATTATTCAGAGCTGGTATTCAGATTCAGATGAAAAACCTTTGATTCAAAAGAACAGCACCTAAGACTTTAATTAACAGATTTATTAACTTGGGTTAAATCATTGTTTTTCCCAACAAAAACATGTTAGTACAAGTAGGTAGTGTCTATTTTCCTGTTGATTTCGTTGTTTTGGAAATGGAAGAGGATAGTAGAGTTCCTCTAATTTTGGGTAGGCCACTTTTGAACACCGCGGATGTTATCATCCGTGTGAAAAGAAGAGAAATTTCATTGGGTGTGGGGGACGATAGGAAACATTTACTTACCATAAATCTAAAAACATTCGTACTCCACCAATGAAACGTGTTTTAAAATAGATGTTATTGAGAATGACATGTGTGACCCAGAATTGCAAGAATTTCTTGAGGAAGAGGAATTGGATGAAGAACAAGAGGAAAAGAGTTTGGATTTGGAGTTAGAGGAGCTTCTTGAAAAGGATTTGGGGGTTGGAGATAGTACTATCAATGGAGACATCAGTCTAGAAGATTTTGAGAAGATATTTGATCTAAGCTCGAACCCGGTTGTTACCAATGACGAGATAGAGGTTGAAGTTAAGGAAAAGTTGATGCCCGAACCTGAAAGTGAGAAAGCAATCGTTGAAACAAGTGATGGTGAACTTTGTCTAAAGCTCAAAGTCGATACGGAGCCAAAATTTAAAGATGACAAAAACGAGGAGCACTTGAACTTGGATGACTTATTGGATGGAAAACCAATTGGGAATGATGGTGAAAAGGATAAGTATGGGGGAGAAGGTGTAGAATTTAGACTATGGGAGGATGGTTCGGTCATGCGGGAAACGAAGGAATGGCATGACGCATAGGAGAAGACCCGCGATGAGCTCGATGTTTCTAACTATGAATTTCTTTATGATAATTTGGATTGTAGGTACTATGGAGGAGGTTACATTTTGAGGAGTTGGAAGTTGGAAGGAAATCGAGGGAAACTTCGATTTCAAAGTTAGTTTCTTTCTGTGCACGGAGATCGAGTCGAGCTAAAGACTCATGATAAAAACAAGCGCTTTACGGGAGGCAACCCGAGTTTGCTTTTCTTTTCTTTTCTTTTTGTATTGTTTGATTTTTATTTTTTAGTTTCTAGTTTGGAACGCATTCGGGAAAATGCGTTAAATAAGTAATGGGGGAATGTCGGGAAATTTGCTAGTTTAATATTCCCTCTCATATCCCTTTTCTTTTATTTTTTCCCATTTGAGTCTAAAAAAAAAACCCGCTTAAACGTAGTTAGGGAAAATGATACGGGCTTGTATATTTAAAAACATTCCGGTACTTTAACGTGAAATTGTGTAGGAACATCTCTAGTTAATAAAATATTTGTAAGTAAGAATTTAGGTTTCCTAGTTTTAGTTCCATAAATTTCCCCGAAAAATATTAAATCCGGATAATTGCTAGATATCCTTAGTACCGAGCCCTTGTAGTTTCTTGCACCCTTTCGGGGGTAGTTGGGTAATCCTAGTATCACTTAATCCCAAAAGAGAGTTAGAGGCGAAGAAAAACGCCATAGGTCTTTCCCGTCAACAAAATTGAACTCATCCTCACTATAACGAATAATCAAATCCCGTTACTAAAACCGTTCACTTCAAAGAAAATATAAACATATAAATATTTAGTATTTGAAGTGAACAAAAGTGAGAGGAAAGTTAAATGAGTGGACTAACCAAAAATACTCAAAAGAAAGAAGAAACAAAAGGAAGAAAAATTGTTTTGTGATATTTTAAGGTATTCCCCGAAAGCAAGGCGATATAGGGGTCGACCCAAAAGACTGATCGCTCCAACTTAGGTTGGAGAGTGAGGGAAAAGGGGTGGTTATTTGGACATATCAAAACTAGGGGATAAATTAGGATTTGACATTAGTAAATTGCGGTTTTTATTTACTTAAGTAATTTAGTAGCTTTTGATGTTCGTAGTCGGTTTTACGATTTTACAATTTCACGCAAATCTATAATTACTAATGTCGGAATGTAGTTAAATGTTTGAGCCCGTGATTCCTTAGCTTTTCTTAAGTTGTATGTTTTGGTAAATTTAGAGTAGTTTTAAGTCGGATTTGCTTGGGGACAAGCTAATGCTTAAGTATGGGGGGGTTTGATATCGCTCATTTATACGAGTATTTTATCGCGATATTTATTATGTTTCGAGTCCAAAACGTAATGGAAAGACCCGTTTTATCCTTATGTTTGTGTAAAGTATGCGTTTTAGGTTTTTGGACACATTTGGAGCAAAAGGAATGGTTTTGGACTTAAAAATGCAAGGAAGTATAAAAGTAAAACAAATTTTGGAAATTTTGGGCAATGAGGCGCATTGCTTTGAGAGCCAAACGCATTTGAGACCACTGAGTCGAGAATGCGTAGCACCACTAACCTAATGCGCCGCATTCATACATTTTGCTGTTACAAAGTGTTAGATTAATTGTCATTTAATGGGAAACTAAATGGACTTTCTTTGGGACATCACTTAAGAACGATTTTGGGGGAGTATTTGGATCATCTTATCATTATCTATGTTTATTCTCAATCATTGGAGAAGGGAGAAAAGCAAGTAACATCATAATCTAAAAGTTTGAAGCAATCGTTAGCAAGTTTTCACAATTTTTCATTTGTTTATCATTTTGGATACAATTTCAAGTTCTATTTTCGGATTGGTATTAAACTTATTCTCTATTTTCATTATAATCGAATTATGTCTTTTACTTATAATTTGTGTTTATTCAATATCAGGAGTAGCTAATTTAATTAAACGTTTGCTTGGATTTGTGATCGTTTGTGTGGTAAATTTTGAGTATGAAATTAGATTGATGTGTTGTGGTTAATTGGGGATCCGTTTGGGTTGAAACTTTAATTATCTTGTTAAAATTGTTTATACTTTTGTTTGGTAAACTAAAAACGGGTATTCGAAAGGAACTCGTAAATTTTACTAAAATAGGAACGAAACAATCAACCGGTCTATATTGGCTAAGTTTTCGGTATTCAAAAGGAATCGCTAACAACAATTAGAACAAGTAAGTGTTAACACAAACGCTAGTTAATAAATTAAGAGAAATCGGTTTATTGATTAATAAGCTATTCGAAAGGAATCTTAAAGATTAATTCGCACACATCGGCTTGGTACTTTATGCACGATTATTTTAGGTGTTAACTATATTCGAAATAAATAGTTACATGGTTAGGTAATTGGAGAAATTTTAGTATTCGAAAGGAACTAGGTTTTATATTAGAAATTTATCGGCATTTCATACTCAGGAAATATCACACATACGTAAACGGTCCAAGCAAGCGTCCTTACCAATATCTGAAATACAAATCATTTTTACATTTAGTCTTCCTAAGACAAAAACTCCACTTGTTACTTGTTACTTTTAGCTATTTTCTCAATTTACTATAGTCCCCGTGTTCGAACCCGAGATTTGCCTATACTATTTTACAACCGATAAGGGTACACTGCCCGATGTCGTAATCTAGGAAAAACTTATTTTGGAAAACTAGATTTTGCACATCAAGTTTTTGGCGCCGCTGCCGGGGACTTGATTTAATTGAGATTTTAGTTTTTGTGTTTTATTTTGTGTTGAATAGAATTCACGGTATCTTTTGTTTTTGTTGTGATTTTCAGGTGATTTGTTAGTGGATGTACACGAGATCCCAAGGGAAGCAAGTTGTTAGTCCATTTTCGGATCCGGAGAGAATTTTTTGAAAACAAGGGGTAAAGGTCGTGTTATTTAGTGATAGAGAATCTTCTGAGGAGGGAGAGGAACGAATATTGGGAGAACATCCGCCCTCATTCTCATCTTGTGGTACGTTTTCATTTTATTATGTTAGCTCTTTCCTTGTGTTTTGTATATTTTTGATTGTGATAGTTTATTGTGTTTGCAGAGTCCAAGACCAATGTCGGTCATAAATACAGCAAGTGGATACATGAACAGAATGTATCCAAACAAATTTTACGGTCAGTACCATGGATCGTATGGATCTGGTTTTGGATATGGAAATCAATATTAGTATCTAAATTATAAATCAATATTAGTATTTCGGTAAAGCCATTTACCTTAATTCCTTCAAAAGTACATATGTTTCTTCCGTCCTATAATATTTGTCGTTCTTGTTATTATTGACTCCAAATGTTGGTTTACTTTCTATGTACTGTATGTTATTTCTAGATGTTTTCTCTAAAGAAGGAAAATCAGAGTCCAAGAAAATCAAGGTATCAGAAAGAAAACAGGCCAAGGTAAATCTTATCTCTTTTTTCCTTCCATAATATTCAATGTTTTATACAATATAAAATGTAACGATGTATCATGTTTTTCTGTAATGTATCACGTTTTTTAAATTCCAGGTTTCGTTTTCAGCTAATATATCCAAAAAGATGAAGATGAAATTCTCTAAAGCATGGATGCCATTTCTTACACTACCACTTCCTATCGACGTGTACAAGGAGGTAACGTTTCTGTAATAGATTTACTCATTATTGCATATTTTACTCATGCACTCGATGTTTCACTAGTAGAGTAAAAAGCTAATATTTCACTTACATTCTTGCTTAGGTTCTTGTTACCCTTCATCAGGCGGTGATCATTTATCTGTCTAACCCCATTCTGTTGTGGTAAGTATATTTTTTTTAGCATATTTTATTATTATTATTTTTAACAGAAGTGGTTGAATGGATTTGCAATGGAATTATTTGCAGCGATTTTTTGACAAGATCTTACGACATTGGAGGTGTTATTAGTGTTATGGCTCTTAGTAGCTTATTCATTCGTATGATAGAACATGGTTTAGAGTATCCTAATTTATATGTGAAGCTTTATGCTCTCCTTGAACCTTCCGTCTTCATTGCAAAACACATAGCCAAGTTTTTCCAAGTGTGTTTTACCATCGTATTATTTCTTGACAGGGTCTATTTCATTTTCATTCTTTATGAATCTCGATATATATTTGTATTACATCCTCTGTATTAAAATAATTGTCCGCTAGACAAATAATGTAGGTTAAGGAAAACATTAGTTTTACAACTTATAATAGTAAAATGGCAGTTTTACCTTTTGATCTTTCCCCAAAATAATTTGTATATACATCGCTATCTATTATTAGTTTTTTGTTTATACTTAAAAGGATCCTTATTATTTTCTTTATTTCAATCCGTGTATGTGATGAGAGAAATCAAAACTTTGGCCGGGGGATTTGTCTTATGGAAGGAACGTGATGATCATGTTTACGGGATTAATGTTATTGGCAAATACAAAGGTATATTTTTGTCACACCCCGCTAAAGCGGAAACACGAGGTGCGAAGAGCAAAAGAATCATTACACGAGTTATAACAAAGCTTAACGGTTCAAGTCATTAAAATAAAGTTTGAAGAGTTCAAATGTTCAAAGACATAACCAAGATAAATAATGTTCAAGACAACAAATACATAATAAAATGTTTGATAAAATTCCCAAAATAAAATAGGTCTTCTCCCGAATTAAACTTCACATAATAATCCTGACCCGCCCGAGCAATGCACTTCATAACTTACACTTGGTTTCCTGAAACATGAGATAAAGTGTCAAACTACATAACGTAGTGAGTGAGTTACAGTTTATAAGTTCTTGACAAAAGTAAGACGATAAGTATATGATGTCATTACCTCAGCGGTGGAACAATCCATATGTGTAAGACGATTATTATATATAAGTATAAAGTTTTCTTAAAAGAAAGATGAGCGGAATAGTCGCTTAAAATATATATATTTTAAAGGAGATCATAGTCAAGTTGCGGAGCAATCGCAAAAAAATAAGTATGTATATGCGTAAATAAAAGTAACATATTATTTAAGAATTGTATCAACCACTTGGCATAATATAACGTAAGTGTTTACACTAAACCGATTAACCGATCGTGATCAGCCCCAACCCCGCACTATCTACGAAGTTTGTGAGTTCTAGTTATATGTACTTAGATTGCTATCTAAAGTAAGGAGCGATCTCTCCTAAGTATCGATACCCATAATTACCAACGGCTTAAAGCTAATAGTGTAGAGACTGTCTAGAAACGGGGCACTTATGCAATTTTGTCAAAATGATAGTAGGCACTTACGGAGTTTATATTCTCATCAAGGGTTGGAAGATATACAATTAAACAATCATAGTTTAAGTCAAGTGCCGAAAGGGGGCAAGCCATAATGTCAAAATGTCAAAGAGTCACTGGTGCCACATAAGGCGATTTAACTTAGTTTTACGCATATAAGTTCGATCAATGTCAAATAGTTCAATAAAGTCATAGTTCATGAAAGACATAGTTCATAAAAGACATAGTTCATAAATATTTGGATCTCATGTTTCCCCCAAAAGAGAACTTAAAAGACATAAATAGAGGGGGGTGTAACTCACGGATTGCGAAGATAAAGCAGATCGGGAAATGGTCGGAAACGTGTCGGGAATCACAGAAAGCCTAAAAGAGTACCAAGATTGATTAAGTGTTATGTTTACATTAAGTTAATATATATAATATATAATATATGTAATCTTAGTTAAACTTTAAGTGTCAAGGTTAAATTGTCCAAAAATTGTCCGAAACGGTTATCGTTATGTTTTAGTCCAAAATGTGGCAACCGTCATTTTTTTTTTCAGTCTCAAGTTAGTCTCGTATGCCTATAGCTCATTACCGACTTTCATTAAACTTATTATATAAGTTTCGTTATACTTTATTGATCTGTGATTGATGATGTGATTCTTGGGTGTGTATTATTTCATTGTTGTACTTGTATTATACTTTAGGTGCACTAGTAAGTAAAACCCACTAGATGAGCTTCTACGTCTACTTATAGAAAATTTAACGTTTGGTAATTTCTCTATTTACGTAATGGTAACAGAAAACAGTTTAGTTAATATTAGTATATCCGAGTTTCGTGTTTTAACTCACGTTTGTAATTAAAATTTTCGAATCACTTGTATTACAAGAAATGTTTTGTGTCGTGTGTAGTTCCTTTGTGTATTTGTTTAGCCTCTGACCGATTTTAAAGTTGGACCTAGTCCATAACCCGAATTGTAATTTCATTTGGACTTGTTACATACAAATTTAAAATTTAAAAATTATAACAACCCAATAATTTTAGTCTAACCTATTTCTTTTAGCTTATAACCATAAAACTAATATATTAGAAAACCTGTTTGTTTATTTCCTTTCGGCTACCGTCCCGTCAACAACAACACACACATGAACAATTAACTTTGTTTCACTAGTGGAATTAATCATTGGATTGAGAAATTGGTGAGTTAATTATAAACATAAGCCGTATTTATTTATTTACTTATTTCCATTTATCTTTGCTGTTCTTTTTTTTCTTTTATGATTATAAGGTTTTAATTTATACTTATAAGATTTTGATTTATATATAAAATAAGAAATTGTTTTTGTTAATCAAGTTGTAGGGAGTCTTGTTTCATAAAACTTATAATTAGAGTTTTTAGTATGACAAATTTCGTATTGGTATTTGGTCTTATAAAACAGCTTTCTTAAGTTATATGTGAGATTTTAATGTTTGATATTCTGATCTAGTATTAGGTCTAGAAGCATTTCTGATCAATTTTGTGTCGTTGGCATCACTTGTAAAGTTTCTGAAAAATTGGACAGATTTGAGAGTGTGTGTTCTCGGTGTCATAAGTTAGTCATAAGTCCGTATTTGTGGAAAGATGCGTAAATCAATGTTGTAGAATTTTTAGTTAGCTTTCAAATGGCAGTGGTCTCATCATCTAATTCATTTTCAAACTCCCTAGAACTGGTTTTTAGTGAACGTATATACTTGCTGAATTTTAACCTTCATGTCTAAATTTAACGATTAATACCTCGGGTGCAAGTTAAATAAAATGGTTACTTGGAAATCTTAAAACTTACACTAAACGGGATTAAAACTTGAAACATAATTGCTCACGAAACTTTACTCATACGGATTTTAGGGAAGCTCATCATCTAGTCGGGAGTTAGCTTGTGACCTACCGTTTATATATACACATTTACACTACTTGAGTAGTGTCGTTTATTGCTTATTTCGAGGTGAGTTCATCGCCCCATATTTACTGCTTTCTTATTTTAAATTAAACGGGGGAAAGTAAAACTCAACTAAACGATTTATGAGAAAACGAATACCATTTTCAAAACTTACCATAAATAGATATTTCTATTTATGGAAACTTACTATATTTGGAAACCTTATATTTCGGGAAATTTACTACTTTCGATAAACTTACTATAAATAGAACTTCCTATTTATAGAAACATACTACTTTTAGAAACTTACTACTTTCGGAAACTTTCCATTTTTGGAAACTTACTACGAGCTGGATTTCTTAAAACGTGTAACAAAAACATAATTCATTTTCAAAACTTACGAGATACGGGTATATTTGGATTCATGGTACTTATACACTACCTAGCTAACTTAGTACTGCCGAGGCGTACTAGGGATAGCGTTCGGACCTGACACAGCCGATGCGTGTCATACTGACTTGACGCTGCCGAGGCGCGTCAAGGACAGTGTTCAGATTCGATACTGCCGACGGGCGTATCACTTACAGGGCACTGCCGAGGCGTGTCACTGTGTTCGTTGGATATGATTACTATTTTCGATATGGTTATTATTTTACTACTTATGCATTAGTTACACGCTTTTCTTATACTACTGTTGTGCTTGAGATTGAAAAACTGTTTACTTACATTTTCTTACTTACTACTCGATGAATTCACTCAACCTTAGTGTTGACTTGTAAGTTTTACTTTCAGGTAATGAGCATGCATAGGATTTTGATGTAGGAGTCGGACTCTAGATGACCTCAGGATACTTTTGCAATGTGGACATTTTATATTTATACATTTGAATTACATTTCGGGTTTGCACGCCCAAGTATTCTTTCATTCGTCGATATTTACATTTGAATATTCTTCTTGTAGTGTTTGACGATTTTCGTGTACTAAGGTTTATACCTTGAGTATGGCGACGTCATAACAATACATTATTTATTTATTCATATAGATTATATTCTTTATATTACTGTTGTGTTATGACGATCGTCAATCAGTTGCACTCTGCGTTTCCGCCAATGGCGGGGTGTGACACAAAAGTCCAAAGTTAACGTTATTATTATTATGATAAACATATTTTGGTCGCTGAAGTGTCTTATATTTTCTAACAAAATTTGGGCAGCGCTTCCGCGCCCAAATTTTATATCCAAAATATAAACCACTTTCTCTCTTACAAAACACGTATATATACATAACATATTTAAACATGTTCATTTAAATGTAATAAGTTCAATAAAATGTCACAAATGTAAATATTTTTCCAGTCTCAGTCCCAAAGTATAAGTCTCGTAAAGTCAGAATGTTCACATAAGCTTTTAACGTCAAAACGATGATTTTCGGGAAAAACAGCAGCCTTGTGCGTCGTTCTGGACCACTGGGACGGCGCACATAACACATTTGTGTCCCGCTGCGTCGTCCTGGGCTACTCGGATGGCGCACAGGCTGCGGTCATTTGTCCATTTTCGATTTTCTTGCAAAAACGGATATTTAAGCCATAGATCTTTACATGCAATCGGTATAAACTTCATTATAGGTCATTTTAACAGTTTGTAAAACAACTTTTATCCACAAAATCGTAGATCTAAGTATTATGTGGTTACAAATCGTTTTTGTATACAAAGTGTCATGAAACTTTATAAAAACTTGTTTTTATGACTTAGATCATCCATGCAATTGATAAAAACAGTAAATATAGTTAAGAGAAAGATTTCTACCGGATGAAATTGCTTGGATGACGGTTTGGAAGAGTTTTGAGCTTCAAAAATGGTGAAAATGCCTTGTAACCGAAATACTTTGATTCCCCTTTCTTCCTTTGTTTGTTTGAACGATTTTAATGTGTATTTTAGTGGGTTTTGATGGCTGTAAATCACTATATTTGGAGGGGGAAGAAGGAGTTCTTGAGAGAGAATTAGAGAAAAGTTTGTGTGTGTGTGTGTGTTTTTATGTTTAATAAAAATGAAAATGAAAGAAAAGAAAGAGTTATGTAATAATGGGACTTTGGAAGTGTAAAATGAAGTAAAAGGGATGTCAAATCCGAGTTAAGAGTTGTTGGAATATTGTGTAAAACGAGATGAGCTTTAAAAACCAAAATTTTTGAATCTGCACATTCAGGACGTCGCACAAGGTAACCTGTGCGGCGTCCTGACCCCTTTTCAGCATTTTACTGATTTTTCGTTTTCACGTTTTTGTTCCGTTGGACCTTTTCGTTAACTGAAAGTTTTTGATTTTGGTACGTTATGAACTTAGGAAAGTTCCTTAGGTGTTTTCTTGGTATTAGGACTTATATAAATTGATTCCGAGTTTGATTCCGGCACTGACGCGTTTCCGGTAAAAGTATAGTTAAAGACAACGACAGACATATTAAAAGATATAGAATACGAATTTCACCTGAAATTTTGACGGATGTCACAATTTTCATGTCTTTTGTCTTTAAATATTTATATGTATCTTTTTGTTTTTAAATATATAACACTAAAGTTTCATTGTTGTTTATGGAATGTATTGATTTTTATAAAATACTTTGACATTTTTAAGTAAAAATGCAACTTTCCCGCCCATATTGATTTTGATATAATAAATTAAAAGGTAGGTTTAACTTTTTATGGCATATATCTTTGGAAAATATTTATAAAAATATGAAAATACAAGATTCTCGCCCATATTAATTTGATATAATAAATTAAATATTCTCAAACATTTTAGTTTCCTGTTTTTTTTTATAGTTTCCTTTTTTTTTATGACATGTATCTTTATAAAATATATAAGTCAATTAAAAATTTATTACTAATTAATAATTTTATTGAAAGACAACTAAGAAAATAAAATTTTCAACTTTCTATAAACCTATATAAAGGATGACAATTCTCTTACAGTTTTACATCTCAAAATCGTGAACACAAGAGTGATAGATTCAAGATGAATTCTGGAATGAACAACAACAACAATGCAAATAGAAACACGAACAACAACAACAATGTAGCTAGCAACAGGAACAACAACAATGCAGTGAATAATGTTCCATTGGTTAGCAACAGAAACAACAACAACAATGCAGTTAACAATACTCCATTGGTTATGTCAAGTAACCCCGATCTTGAGGTACATAACTAAATCTATATGTTCGTGCGACTATTTTATTACATGTTCGTTTAATTTTCTTCTTCATGCTCTTAGGTTGTCACACTACATGATCTACAACCAAATGTTGTTACATACAAAACCGTTTTTATATATAAAATGAAAGTTTAGTTTATGTCAACTCATTCTTTTATTACTATATAATTTTTATAATAACTCATTATAAACCATTCAAACCTTATGTTTTGGTTTTTCAGATTGTTGAAAATCCGAAAATCCAAAAAAACAAAAGAGAGAAGATAATTTATCAAAATGGTCATGGAATGAAATTATTCACATTGTCGACTCTGATGATGAAAGTGATGTTCGTTTTCAAATACGTAATGTCTCAGTTTTAAACAGAAGTCGGGTTTATAGCCAAGAGCATGAAAGTGACGAAGATTAAAAAATTATGTTTTAATTTTTTACTATTTTAATTTTCATAAAAAATAAGTTTTTGTATGGAACGGTATTTTTGTGACAACCGTCAAATTCAGGTACTTGTTCAATTACTATATCGGTTCGAAACGTTAGTTACTCTTTTTATCGCGTTCGCTTTATTCTAGTTCGTAACTTTTGAGTCTGTAATTTGTCGGAACTAGTGTCGGAATAACTTCCGGAATCAAATTTATAAGTCCTAATACCAAGAAAACACCTATTGAACTTTCCTAAGTTCATAACTTATCATAATTAAGAACTTTCAATTAACAAAAAGGTCCAACGAAGCAATAACGCAAAAACGAAAAATCTGATAAGGCTGAAAAATCACCCGGTGCGCAGCACCTCACGCCAGAATTCAAAATATTTACAGTTTTAGTCCCTGCCTCGTTTTTACACAACCACCACCCGAACCAACCAATTAGAAACGACTTAAGTCACTCATTACTGCAAGTTAACAGTCCCAAGAGCAAATTATTATTACCTTTTCTTTTCCATTTCATTTTCATTTTACAAAACATAAAAACACACATTAAAACACACACAACCCTTTTCTCTCTAATTTTCTCTCAAGAACTCAAGAACACCAGTGACTTTCCACCATCAAAATCCACTTTTAGTCCATAAAAATCGTTCTAATCAACTAGAGAAGCAAAGGGGTGTCGTTATTGTGAAAAAGGACTAGTGTTGTAAAGGTTTTTGGAGCTAAAATCCGACCAAAACTCATCATCCGAGCTTTTCCTTTGGTAGATTTCTTACTTTTTACTATTTTTATACAAATATTCAATTGCATGAAAGATCTAACGGTTGAAAATGTGTTTTTGAACAAATCTATGACTTTTTATGGTCAAAAACGTTTTTAACCGAAATAACCTTTAGATCCACGGATTTGTAACCAAAAATGTTTTATAAACTGTTAAAAAGATGTTTTAATAAGTTTAAACCGGTTGCATGTCGAAATCTATGGGTAAAAAGACGCTTTTAGCAAAGAAATCACAAAACGGTGAAGGACAGCAAGGAGGTGCGCAGCACCCCCTGACAGGTGCCGCGCACCGGGCTGCTCTTCTTCCCAAAAATCGTCGTTTTGTCCGTTTAAAACTTATGTATACATTCTGGACTTGTTCTAACATTATTATGGGACTGAGATAAACAAAACTAATAATAATGGTGATTTATATTGGACTATTTGGACTATATAGAGCTATAATATATATGATATTGTGTTTTAGGTGATTTGTGAGCGGAAGTGATGGTACAATTTTTGGCATGAAATTTGGGCGCGGAAGCGCTGCCCAAATTTCCTTAGAAATTGTAAATCACTTCAGCAAGCAAAAGCACTTAAGATATAATGAACGAAATGTTAAATCGGACTTTTGGACATAAACGTGACAATTACCTTTTCGGACTATTTTAACTATACTTAACCTTGACACTTAAAGTTTAATAAAATTTGGTCTATATTATTATATAAGAACATAATAATATAACAACTAATTAAACTATCTTGGTATTAATAGGCAATCCGTGATTCCCGGCTTTCATATTCCGACCGAGTTTTCAAGTTCTCGTTCCCTTCGCAATCCGTGAGTTACAACCCCTTGTTTTATATACTTTACATGAATTTTGGGGGAAACATAAGATTAATTGTATTTTAAAACCTTATGAAACAAATTGCAATATATCGAAATTTGACTTTTGACTTGTTAAACTTTGACTTTTGAACTTATAAACTATTTGACTTTTGGAACGTACTTGGACTTATTTTGGACTTATTTTGGGAACGCACTTGGACTTATTTTGAACTTATTTTGGAACGTACTTAGACTTATTTGGACGACTATTTGAACTCTTATGCGTAAAATATTTTACTTTACTTAGACTTATTGGTTCGCTCTCTTTTGACTAAACTAATCATTGATGCTTGTATACGGACCAACCCTTGATGGAACTATAACACGATCTTAAGTGATGGACGTACGACTCTCTCGCTTTTAAAAACAAAATTTACTTAGTGCCCGACTATTTTAGACTTAGACTTTCACACTATTAACTACTTAGCCGTATAGTAATTATGGGTATCGATACTTAGGAAAGAACCGTTCCTTGCTTAGATGGCAGTCTAAGTACATATTACTAAGTACTGAATAACTTTCCGTTTGAGAGGCGGGAAGTTGGGGCCGACACGGTTGGATAATCGGATTAGTGTGAACACTTAAGTTATAGATGCCAAGAGGTTGATACAAGAAAATCTAATTAGTTACTTACGCATAAACTTATGAATTTTTTTAAGCGATTGATATACGCTTCTACTATCTGACTAAATTTGACTCTATATTTGGTCTTTACAAACTTAGGGCACCAGTCCGCCCATTACTTGGACTTTAAAGTATATAAATTTTAAGCGACTTTTCTCCGCTAATCTCCTTCTTGGAAACTTTTACTTTTATATACTTTACTTATTTTTCTGCCGACTATTTAAACTGTAACTCACTAACTACTTTCGTAGTTGACACTTTATCTTATGTTTCAGGAAATTTGTGTAAGCATGATGTGCATGGCATGGACGGGTCGAGGCGGTTGTGTGAGAACCTTTTTGGGAAAAGACGTGGCCATTTATTTTGGGAATTTTTAAATGAAACTTTTTATTATGTATCGATGTACTAAATTAATGTGACTTGGTCGTTTTGTGAACATGTAAACACTTTTATTTTTAATTAATGACTTGATTACCGTTATGTTTTATATGACCTGTGTAAAGATTTTCCAGCTCTTCACATTCCGTGTTTCCGCTTTAGCGGGGTGTGACAATTTTCATTTGACTTGAACTATTAATATGAAATTAATATGACATTGTCCTCGACTTAAAGTTGGATGTCTTATAATACTATTACGGAATATCGATCCGTCAAATGGTTTATGTAATGGAACATGATTGATATGCAAAAGTTTCCAACATAACGTCATTGATGCAGAAATCGTTGTTGGTCAACATACTGGAAAAAGAGTATTCTTGCCAAAAATCCCTCTTTGTCCGTCGGACGACGACATGTTTCCGTTCAAACTGAAGCGAAAACAGATTCTCATACGACTTAGCTTTGCCATGACAATCAATAACGCACAGGGTTAGACAATTCCACACGTCGGTGTTTATCTACCAGAATCCGTTTTTTCACATGAGCAACTCTATGTGGCATTGTCAAGAGGGATATCACGCGAAAATACAAAGGTGTTAGTGAAGCCTGTCAAAGATTTTAAACGAGACGGAGTATACACATCAAATGTTGTTTATCGAGAAGTTTTACACGATGAATAAAATACAAGTGTATTAGAAGTTAATGTTGCCTTTTTATTTGGATTTTTGTATCTAAGTTTCTACATTATGATTGTAGTTTGAATATTTTTTTTTCATGTTTCTTCAAATTAATTTTTCCTAATCATATTTTCAGCATAATATGTGAAATATCAGTTTTTCGTCACCGTTGCACCGTAGTTATTATAATATTTATAAATATAAATAATCGTTAAAGCTTTTAAATCTTTAATGCAAGGAATAAAATAAGTAAGAAACAGGCCCTAGTTGTTTGGAAAACATGTGTTTGTGTATAGTACAAGGATTGAGGATCTGATCTGAATGAAGTTATAAAAATGGTTTCAAAAGTAGGGAGATCCCGTGGACGGAAATCGTCATCCTCAACGCTCATCTTCTCATTAGCGATCATCTCTTCATTCTTCGTTTTAATCCTATTGGCCCTCGGAATCCTTTCCATTCCATCAAATACTTCCACTCCCAAACCTCATGATCTAACCTCAATCCTTCACCATTCAATCAAAGCAACTACACCAGATCAGTGGGTTGAACTCATTTCATGGGAGCCTAGAGCTGTTATTTATCATAATTTCCTTTCCCGGGAGGAGTGCGAGTATCTCATTAATCTTGCAAAACCTCATATGGTCAAGTCCACGGTTGTTGATAGTGATACTGGCAAGAGCACAGACAGTAGGTATGTTAATTCTCAACCATTTTCTTTACTTGCTTCTTTTTATTACTCGTCTCATTTTTCATTTAGGGTTCGTACGAGTTCTGGCACATTTTTGGCTCGTGGCCGTGATAAAACGGTCCGGACCATTGAGAAAAGGATTGCAGATTTCACCTTTTTACCTGTAGGTATGCTTTCTATTAATCTTCTCATTACTTACGTACCTTGTTAAACATAAATAGAATCTCTCCCGTTTTCAAAAGTAAAAAGTGCCAAAACCACAGGTTGGATAGGTTAGGTAGTGAGTCAAAACTGGAAATTTCTTAGTACGGGTCGTGTTGGGTTGATCCAAAACACGTTTTCTTTGTTTTTGCTTTATTAATCATTAATGCATTAACTCTGTACAGAAACTGTATTAGATTAATTGAACTTAAAGTGTTATCTTAAATTGAAAACATATTTAATAAACTCAAAGTTTTGGTAAATTGAAATGTGTTTTAAGTGAAATTCTGTTTTATTAATAATCTTATTTTGTGGGTGTATCATATCTGAGATAAGATAACCCAAATCGACCCATGTATAAGTAAATTGGTCCAAATTGTCACATCTACTAAAAAAATGGACTGCAAGAGGCCTGTTTTGTGGGTTTATTATGTGTAGAACAGTCGACACATGGATTGCCTCACATCTTTACTCTGGCCCCATGTGAAGTTTTTGGCAGGGAAAATTGATAGCACAAGCACACACAGATCCTTTTAATTTCCGTTCTTGATTTCCTACTACCAGTACAAGTACTACCCTGTTAGTGGTACATGTCATCAACCTTAAGTGACAACCATATAACATATCTTCTATCTGCTTAAGTGGGACTACCGGGTGTTCTGAAAACTAGCTGTAGCAAGTAGGCAGGTTGGTAAAGGGTACTTTTGGAACGGCTTGCGTTGACCCAAAACACTTTTCTCCAAATATAATTTAACAATTTGTGTTTTTAATATAATTACATTTTAAATCAAATATTTTGAAAAATATCCTTTTTCGTTATTCGTTTTGATTTTGGCTGCAAGTTCCCTTAGATATAAAGCATAACCTGAATCAACAAGACCACCTCTAGTTTTTATGTTTCTTAAATATATGGATTATGGAGTATAATATATCCTCTATCTTCTTAAGAGGGACTATGAATTAATTAGTTACTCTTTATAGAACATGGGGAAGGACTGCAAATTCTTCACTATGAAGTTGGACAAAAATATGAGCCTCACTATGACTACTTCCAAGATGAATTTAACACCAAGAATGGGGGTCAACGTATGGCTACAGTTCTAATGTACCTGTAAGTGATACCTTTTTCTCTTGTATATGTATTTTTCCTGTGGTTTAATTATTTGTACTGCTTGATCATTGACAGCTCAGATGTTGACGAAGGTGGCGAGACAGTGTTCCCTTCTGCCAAGGGGAACATCAGTGCCGTGCCTTGGTGGAATGAACTATCTGAATGTGGCAAAAAAGGGCTGTCTGTTAAACCAAAAATGGGAGATGCATTGCTTTTCTGGAGCATGAAACCTGATGCATCTTTAGACCCTTCAAGTTTACATGGTCAGTAATTGTAACCTATCTATGTTATGGTGGCAAAATGGGCAGCTTGGATTGGGCAACAGGTCAAAACGGGTCATATTTGTATTATTTACTAATAATTTAGTTAGTTTAATAGAACGTTGTTGGAGGTTTTATGCTTAAAAAGTACTGTCGGGCAGATTTTGTCTATTGACCCGAATTACCTGTTTATTTCCTTCTCGGCTATCCTATATTTTACCAACGTTGCCGGCTAGAGATTAAACATAGCCCTAATCGACCCATTCATCAGGAAAATTGCTGAAGTTGCCATCATAAGACCTTTTCAAAAGCTATTTGTTGCATTTCCATGACACATGCATTTACTAAATTCAAACTCTTATCTCTTATCCTTTTCATAGGTGGGTGCGCAGTTATCAAGGGTAACAAGTGGTCCTCCACAAAATGGATCCGTGTGAACGAGTATAAAGCTTAATTCTGGTTTGAAAGGTACCTTTATAAAGCTTCTGTGCATGTGCTACAACTATATGAATGCTGTGTTTGAGTCAATAGTTAATACATACGTACTCGGATATCCCGCATAACTGCTTCAACTGTTTGGTTCAGTCACATCGTTGATCTACATTATAAGCCGAACATATTGTCATCTTTTATGAACACGCGTCTTTTATGGGCAGGTTTTGAATATGTAACGAGACACCTACTATCCGAAACAAGGCATTCAACTTAAGCCTGATGATATAGTCTTAGTAACAGTGTATTTTCCTACATACCTTGACTCGACGTTAATAGTTTGTTATTCTATAAATCTTACGAAATTACCATCAAGACCATAATGCGAGTTAGACTTGGCGAGTTATTTATTTGTCCCCATCTGTTCAGTTTATGGCTTACAATGAAACAAGTTGATATGTTTAGCGAATTTAAAATCGGTAGCTTGACTTTGTTTAGTTCGGTATATTTATTTGCTGTTATAAAGTATTTATCAAATGTTATCATCAAAATTAGTTATTACATACTCTCTAGCACGATTGCTTTATCATTTCATCTGGTTAACTGCTTATCTCAAATCTGAATTCCCAATACCACTCTTTTAGCAAGGTGTGAACTGTAACTTGTAAGCAAAAAATTAACTAAAAGACTGGACATATCTCATAATCAAGATGGGATTGGGGAAAGAAAAAGAGGAGAGATTTGAAATGTTTTTGGAAAAAAAAACTATCATCTCAAAAATGAAATGATTTCGAGGGATTTCTCATACCAACGTTTTCTAAAGTCGATCTTTTGGTGACTTAACCTTTCGAAGGTCTTTTTAAAAGCATTATCTCTATTTTTGGTATAAATATATTGTCTACGTCTCACCTCTCTCGTATCTCGTCCTTAACAAAATTTAGTATCGTTGTTGTTAAAGTAATACAACTGTTTTATAAAAAAATATAACATAAGGTGGAAATGTATGCATCAATTAACAAACTTCTAAAATCAAAGTCATTTTAATACCTTCGATATAAAAGATGTTAGAAACGAGATCCACAACATGTAAGGGGGAGTTATCATGTTCAACTACATATAAAAGATGTTAGAAACGAGATCCACAACATGTAAGGGGGAATTATCATGTTCAACTACTTATTGACTACTCCATTACTTATCACAAGTGCCTTGCTAATAGGTGTCAAGAGTTGTACCACTAGACTCAGATAACACCGCTAACAAGATTTTTAAGAAAAACTGTAAAAAAAAAGATAGAGAAGTGGTTAAATTTTGAATTACAATGTACATCACGGGAAAATGAATAACAACAAGATTAGAATGAAACAAGAAGACATCTAAATAAGTCTTAGAGTTAATTACATGAATAGTCCATATGGTTTGTAGAAATTTTATCAGTCATTCCTATTAGTTTTTTTATTACACTGGTAATCCCTAAGTTAAATTTGTTGCACGACTGATCCTTATTATAGATGGACTGTTAAATATTCGTTAGTATGTCTTTTGATATTTACATAAATCGTTCTTAATTGTTAAACTTAACACTTTTTATGTTAACAATCATCATCATCATCTTCATCCCATCATCATCATTACACAAGTATAATGAAACCACTTATAGTGAATAGAATACAAACAAAATAAACCAGAGGAGGTCCACCGCATCACACCACCACAACCCACTGTAACTATTATAAGAGCACCCGGAGGGGGGGGGGGGGGGGGGGGGGGGGGGCTGCTCGCCTCGTTCTCGCCTCACAACGAAAATTGTCACTCGTTGTGACTCCGTGTATGCTCGTTCTCGGCTCGTTGTGAGGCGGCCGTTGTGCCTACAACGAGCCGTTATCCACCTTTTTCTTTTTCTTTTTTGTTTTTTTCCCTCCAACGGATATATATCCGTTATAATATATATATTAATTATTATTATTTTTTTTTTTTTTAAACCAACCAATTTCACCTATAAATACCCCCACAATCTAACCAAAAAAATCACACCTTCTTTCAACAATCTTATTCTTAATCCAATTCAATCTAATACCCAAACCCAAAATAATCACGAAATGTCTTCGTCTTCATCAAACGCTCCCCAAACAAACACAAACAATCCCTCGACGCCACAATCGCAAACACCATCCGGTTTCGCCAACTATTTCGGCACAACAAACGCCTTATATCCTCCCCAAATACCAAACTTTTCGCCACAACAATACCAACATATTCTTAACACGTTTTTAACGCAACAACCTCTTCCACCACAATACCCACAATACCCACAACAAATGTTCAATCCCGAGCAATACGCCATGCATCAACAACTTCTCTCACAAACCCAAAGTTTTCTTCCCCAAACTTTTCCAACCCAACAAACACAAACCCCCCAAGAGATCGTCCCAGAAACCCAAGAGATCGTCCAAGAATCGGACGATGTGGTCGAAGTAACCGCGGCACGTAGGTCCACGTCGAAAAAGAAAAAGACGTGCGTAAAGGTTGCATGGACGGAGAAAGAGGAGGAACTTTTGGCGGAGATGTGGTGCTCGGTCTCGGAAGATGAGAGGTTAGGAAACGCTCAACCCGGACCTCGATTTTGGATACGGATCGTTGAGGGTTACAACAAAGAGGCGGCGAAGCTAGGATTGCCGGAGAGAGGCAAGGAGTCCCTCAACTCCAAGTTTACGGCGATGAGTGCCTTGGTCAAGGCTTTTATCGGCCACCATGCCGAGGCGGTAAGATGTCGAGGAAGCGGGACCGACGACCATGCGGTGTACAAAGCGGCTCGGCAAATGTACTATGAGTGCGAGAAATCGACGTTTAGGCATGACAAGGCCTGGGAAATCTGGAGGGATCACAGCCGATGGCGCTCATTTGTCAAGATAGACCCTCCACTCGATACCGTCAACCTCGACGACGTTGGTGCCGGGGACGACATATTTGTGGATGATGTGGAACAACGACCTCAAGGGAAAAAGAGAGGTAGCAAAAGAAAGGAATCATCCGACGCCTCCGATAAGGCGCAAACATCTTCGTCCTCGACGCTTTGCGGGCTCATCGCGTCACACCTTAAGAAGATTACGAAGACGAAGAAGCAAACGGCGGAAATAAAGGCGAAAACCCTCCACCGACAAGAACAAGCGGCTATGCGACAAGAACAAGCGGCTATGCGACAAGAGGAAGCGGCTATCCGACAAGAGGAAGCGGCTTACTCTAGTGCAAGAAGAGACGATATGATGTTTCTTCAACAAAGCACGGAGGGGATGCCGCTGGCACAAGCGGCTTGGGTCGAAGCCGAGAAAATAAAAATCCTAGAAAAATACGGGATGAATTAGTTTAGCTTTTATTTGTATTGTTTTAATTATTTGTTTTTGTCTTAATTATTTGTATTTTTATTTATTTATCTTATTTAATGTTTTAATTATTAAGTTTTAATATTTTATATTCTTTTAATTATTTATTTATCTTTTATTTAATGTTTTAATTATTAAGTTTAATATTTTATATTCTTTTAATTATTTATTTATCTTTTAAGAAAAAAAAATTAATAATAAAATAATCTCACATTCTCCACAACCCTCCTTATCATAACAACTCACAACCCTCATTCTCACTGCCACGTCATCACCTTTTTCCCCACAACCCACCACAACCTCATTGTCACTCATTATCACTCCGAGTGCTCTAATTAGCCATCGAAAACACACAAATTCATCATCACTATGTGTGCGTATTTCAATTACATTAATTAACCATTATACAAATCATATTAAAAAAAAAAAACTTTAATTAAAACAAAATTAACAAATAAAATAAATTATTAACCTAATGAATTCAAAAGTCAAAACACTAACATGTCTACATGCATTCAAATCGACTAATTGCTGTACAGAGCCATAAAAATTGAAATTATATATAAATTAAATAAATAAATAAATAATTAATTATTGCTGAAGAGAGCCATAAAAATCAACTAATTTATGTAAAACCGAAACTTGCGTTTGAAGAAGAAGACTGTATTCGGCAGTTTCCTGAAACAATTGATCGGCGGCGTTGCTGAGCTGGAACTAGGTTTTTCAAATCTTGGAGTTTTTCGGAAACAGAAGATGACAAATTGGTTGTTATTGAATGATTTTTTTATTGTGATGATGAGATTTGGATCGTGTGTAGTGTGATGTAATTGATATGCGCACATATAGTGATGGTGAATCTGTGTGTTTCCTATGGCTAATTATAGTTGTTACGGTGGATTGTGGTGGTGTGATGCGATGGATTGTCTGGTTAGAGATTCACTTTTTAAAAACTAAAAAATCACCTCTTCTTTCTTGGCTAGTTTGTTTTGGATTTAAAAAATTTGAAATTCTACTTGATGACGTACCATCGGTAGCCGATAGAGGTCTATCGGTCAAACCAATGGTACGCCGAAAGATCTTGTAACTGGGCACAATCTCTAAGGAAAAGAATCTAGACAACATTTATTATCCGAAGAACATCCTAAGGACCATCAGGCCGAAGGATGACTTCTCGACAGAAAGTACAATACTTCGCAATACCTCCAGGATAAACAAGATATTGTACTTAGAGCACGTTATTATCCGAAACTCAAGATCTATAAATACCAAGCTCACTCTTCACTTCAAGGGTAACGTTCATAAACACTATACACTCTTACTTTACTTATTTACTCTTACTCTTCGTAATCTTACTCTTACGCCCGAGGTAAACCAAGGGATCATCCCCGCTCCGTTTACTCGTGTGTTTGCCTGCTTGTGCAGATAGTTCAAGATCGGAGATAAGAACTAGGCTGAAGGTCTTCTTCGGATCAACTCTATCGGATCCGAACCTTCTACCCGATTGTACTTGTGACATTCCGGTGTCGCAACATTTGGCGCCATCCGTGGGACCTTTATGGCTTCTACAGGACCATACACGCCTTTTATCGGTAGTACCTCAGGAAATAATATGGAACCAATAATTGAAGACGAAACTCCGGGTAATGATCAGACTAACTTAGAGAAAAGTATGGGGATCTCTGAGAAGTTCCTTGAACAGAACTATGACGCGCTTAAGGCCATGCTGGAAGAACATGAGCGAAAGAAGAAGAAAGATCATTCCCGAAAGACTCCTCCGGTTGCCCGAAAGATTCGCTACATGAGTGAATCGGAGCGAGAAGATAGTGACGACGAGGAGGATCTAAGCCTCCCTTATCAGTCAGACTTCGCTTCTAAGTTCACTCGGAGGATCTCCACATTCAAGATGCCTCGAAAAGTGAAGATGCCTAGCATCGTACGCACCTACGACAGAAGTGGTGACCCTGATGATCATTTGGTCATTTTCTCCGGGGCAGCTGATACTGAAGGCTGGCCTATGCCGATTTGGTGCCGGATGTTTGCCCAAACTTTTGTTGGGCCGGCGAGAATATGGTTCGGCGAGTTGCCGGAAGAAGGCATCGATAGTTTCAAAGATCTGAAGAAGAAGTTTGAACTCTATTTCATGCAGCAACGCAGGTACACTCGAGGCCCTACTGATATTGCTAAAATCAAGCAAAGGGAAAACGAAAGTCTCCAAGATTTTGTAGAGAGATGGAAGCGGGAGCTCCTCCAGATTAAAGGAGGAGATGATATGTTGAAAGTTTCGGGGTTCATGGAAGGGATCCGGATACCGGCCCTCATCGCGAAACTCAACGCCAGGGTACCCGAGACGGTGGACGAAATGATGGAATGTGTGAAGAGGTTCCTCAATGGTAAGGAAGCCTCGAGACAATATTTGGAAGCTAATACAGCTGCATCCCGAAAGGGATCGAAAACGGTCTTTCCACCAGCGAGTCCTCCATGGAGGCCTTCTCCAAACCGGAAAAGTTTTTCTCCCGGCAGTCACGAAAGAAGGTTCGGACGAGGATCTGTCCGAACATCCCCTTTCGTTTCTTCCGGAGAATCTCGGAGACAAGTCAGCTTCACCGAACTAAGCAAGACTCCTAGCGAAGTTTTGGCCACCGAAAAAGGAAAAGTACACTTCACTGCTCCAGCTCCTTTGGTAGGAACTCCAGACAAGAGGTTCCTCGACCGATGGTGTGAATTCCATCAAGACAAAGGACACTATACGAACGATTGCTTTCAGTTAAAGAAGCAGATTGAGGAAGTCGTAAGAACTGGTCAGCTGAATCATTTAATGGAAGGGATCAAGCTAGGAGGCCAGAAGAAGCAAGGACCGCAGTGCTCCGAAAAAGGAAAAGGAAAGGAGATACAAATGGTTTTTTGTGAAGGAGAAAGTAGTGGACGCCGGGAGGAAAGAATGGAACCCTGGATGATACATGAGATGTCTTTTCCTCCGGTAGGCACTGCTGAAAGAACCACCGACCCAATGGTCGTGGTGGGGGACGTTGGAAACCAGACAGTACACAGGATCTATATCGACAATGGAAGTGCTTCAGAAATACTTTTTGAACAGTGCTTTTTGAAGCTAGATCCTGAAGTACAAAAAAGAATGGAGAGATGCTCTCAGTACTTGATCGGTTTTTCCGGAGAAGCAGTGAAACCAATAGGACAAATCCGGCTACCCCTCACCATTGGAACTGATGAAAAGTTTCGGACAATTGAAATTGATTTCCTGGTAGTTCGGGCCAGCTCTCCATACAATATCATTATTGGAAGGCCCGGGATAGCAAAGCTCGGAGCTATTGTGTCGACAGCATACTCCCTCATGAAATTCCCTACTCCCGAAGGAATCGTGGAAATCCGTCCGGAGGCGCATAAAGTATTGGAATGCCAAAAGATCGAGAGGATACTACGGAAGGAAGAAGAAGAAGTCAAGATGGGAAAGGTTATTATTCATCCGGATCATCCGGACCAAACAGTTACCATCGGAGATACATTCACTCAGGAGGGTAAGGAAAAACTTATTACGCTCCTTCGACAGAGCAGAGATGTCTTTGCTTGGAAACCCTCAGATATGACGGGGGTACCAAGAGGGTTAGCCGAACATAAGTTAACCATCCAGAAAGAGAAAAGCCCGATAGTACAGAAGAAGCGGGGTCTAGCACCCGACCGAAGTAGGGCTGCGTGTGAAGAAGTTAAACAATTAACCGAAGCTGGGATTCTCCGCGAAGTCCGGTACCGGACCTGGGTAGCTAATCCAGTTATGATCCGAAAGAGTGACAATACATGGAGGATGTGTGTCGATTTCAAGGATCTCAACGACGCTTGCCCGAAGGATGCCTATCCACTGCCGGAAGTGGACTTAAAAGTGGAAGCTCTGGTTGGCTTCAGATACAAGTGTTTTCTGGATGCGTACAAGGGCTACCATCAAATACAATGGCCAAAGAAGACGAGGACAAACGGCTTTTCACACCGATATGGGGATCTTCTGTTACCGGAAAAATCTTTTGGATTGAAAAAACGCAGGAGCAACTTATCAAAGATTGATAGATAAGGCTTTCTCGGAACAGATTGGAAGAAATCTAGAAGCATACGTGGATGATCTAGTTATAAAATCCACATCGGAAGAAATCATGATTCAAGACATTCGGGAAACGTTTGCCAATCTCCGAAGAATCAACATGAAGCTCAATCCCAAGAAATGCTCTTTCGGGATGGAAGAAGGGAAGTTCTTGGGTCATATCATCACCCCAAACGACATTAAAGCAAACCCGGAGAAGGTTCGGGATTTAGAAGGTATACCGTCTCCCAAGACGATGAAAGAAGTCCAAAGCCTAAATGGCAAAGTTATAGCCTTGGGACGATATCTCTCAAAATCTGCCGAAAAATCATTACCAATCTTTCGGACTTTAAAGAATTGTGTAAAAAAGGGAGACTTCCGGTGGACGTCGGAAGCTGAAGAAGCTTTACAGGAAATGAAAAGGTTTATCATGGCACTTCCAACTCGGCACCCAAAGAAGGGGAAACCTTGATCCTATATCTATCAGCAACAACGGAGGTTATTAGTTCAGCCCTTTTAGCTGAAAGAAAGGGAGAACAAATGCCCATCTACTTCGTTAGCAAGGTGTTACAAGGTCCCGAAAACAACTACACCCAAATAGAGAAAATAGCGCTGGCCTTGGTTTATACATCCCGAAGGTTGAAAAGATATTTTCAGGCACATAGCATCCGAGTAATCACGGACCAACCTTTGAAACAAATCCTAAGGAACGTAGAAACGGCTGGCAGACTTACAAAGTGGGCCATTGAGTTAGGAAGCTATGATATTGAGTATGTCCCGCGGACATCTATCAAAGGGCAAGTGCTAGCGGATTTCCTAGCTGAAGTTCCTGATCAGATTGTACACCAAGACACCGCCCCGAAAGACAACGCTCCGAAAGAAATAAATGACGAACAATTTGCAAAGAACAGGAAGAGGAAAAGGCCGATAGAGTCTAATGCCGAAGAATAGACCAGGTTTGGTGTTTGTTCACTGATGGATCCTCAAGTTCGGATGGATCAGGAGCCGGAATTTTTACTTATTAGTCCTGAAGGGAAAGAGTTCTCATTCTCTATTCGTTTTTGATTTTGATAAACACGAATAAGAATCGAGTATGAAGCTCTGTTGGCCGGGACTACAAAAAGCACAAAGAGAAGGAGTGGAACATTTGAAGTCAAGGTAGACTCAACGTTGGTGGCTAACCAAATCAACGAAACTTACGAAGCAAAAGAAGACCGAATGAATAAGTATAAGGAGAAGGCGAAGAATTTAATGGCAACTTTCCGGTCATGCACAATTGAACAATTCCTAGGACGAAGAACAAGGTTGCTGACACCTTGAGTAAATTGGCATCCATAGCATTCGGACACACCCGATGAAGGTAATGGTGGAAAAACAACGACTACGAGCCATAGCCAATCCAAAAGAAACCCTAATGATCGTGGAAGATGAAGGATTCACCTGGATAAAGAAGTTCTTACAAGAGGGAATCTTGCCACAAGACCCAAAGGAAGGCCGAACAAATCCGAATGAAGGCACCAAATTACGTAATGAAAGGTACCACCCTTTACCGCAAGAATCCACTCTCACCCTTGCTTCGTTGTTTAGGACCAATTGCAGGCGAATTATGTAATTTCGGGAAATGCATGAGGGAGCGTGCGGCATGCATGCCGGACCACGAAGCATGGTCTCCAAGATCACTGGACTGGGCATACTTTTGGCCCACTATGCACTTTGACTGCCATTGAACTGATCCGAAGGTGTGATGCTTGTCAAATCCATGCACCCATTCCAAGGACTGCCCAAACACAATTAGTGTCCATACTATCGCATGGCCGATTCCAAAAGTGGGGCATAGATATTGTGGGAAAATTTCCAACTGGAACCGGAGGAATGAAATTTTTGATAGTGGCAGTTGACTACATTCACAAAGGGGGTCGAAGCTAACCCGTCGTCCGGATCACAGGAACGTTTAGTGTGGGAGAACATCGTATGCAGGTTCGGTCTGCCGAGTGAAACTAATATCAGATACGGTAGCAATTCTCGGACATCCACTGCGACGATGGTGCAGCGAGCTGAGAATCAAACAAACTTTTACTTCGGTAGCGCACCCGCCAAAGCAACGGCCAAGTTGAAAGGATTAACAGAAGCATTGGGGATGGGGATAAAGGCAAGATTAGGCAGGGAAGGAACGGACTGGGTGGACCAAATACCCCATGTACTATGGGCACATCGAACCACCCAGAAACCACGAGCACCGGTGAAACCCCTTTCCAGCCTAAACGTATGGATCCGAAGCTGTTATCCCAGCGAAATAGGGATGCCGAGTCACCGAGTAACGTCCGGAAGTGATACAGACCAACCAAGAAGAAATCCGGCTCAAATCTGGTGTTACTGGAAGAGCGAAGAAATGCAGCGGCAGTTAGAGAGGGCCGAATACAAGGAAAAACTCGAAGAAAAACCTACAACAAGAAAGTGAGAAAGTTGGTGCTGAAAGAAGGAGACTTGGTTCTCCGAAAGAACGAAGCGAGTCGGCAGGAAAACGAAGGTAAACTGGGGCCAAAATGGGAAGGTCCGTACAAGGTGGTCAAAGATATGGGCAATGGAGCATAGAAGCTGGAAGACATGACCGGCACACCCATACCCAGAACATGGAATGCCATGAACCTTCGAAAGTATTATAGTTAGCCAACTATGAGTAATGTAATCTTTTTTCATTTTTTATATGAATGAAAGGCCCTCGTAGCCAATTTTTCCTTCATTTTACTATTAGCACTATTCGAATGAATGTTCGTAACGCTTGACGAAGTGTTTGAACATACAATAATTCAGATAGTCTAAGAAAAAATAAGGATGAGACTTCACAATTATTGAGCCTAACCTCAATAAGCATCGGACCTAACTCCGAAGAAAATTGAGCCTAACCTCAATAAGTATCGGACCTAACTCCGAAAAAATTGAGCCTATCGGACCTAACTCCGAAAGAAAAATTGAGCCTAACACAATATGTATCGGACCTAACTCCGAAAGAAAAATTGAGCCTAACCTCAATAAGCATCGGACCTAACTCCGAAGGAAAATTGAGCCTAGCCTCAATAAGTACCGGACTCAATTCCGAATAATTTTTTTTTTTTTTTAGAGATTCACGCAAAGCATTTTAACAACACATAAATTACAACAAGTAAAAGATGCAAATGAATCTGGAAATAAAGCAAATAAAGGAAAAAATGTATAATGATAACTGTTTATGGCAATATATCTTCACAGGTCGAAGATACATTTCATTACTACATAACAAAAGAAAGATGGATCATAGAAGCTTCACTCCTCATCTGAAGGAGGACCTACAGCAGGCTCAACAGCTTGAAGTCTTCTATCGGAGAACCATCAGTGGCTGACAAGGCATCAACGTATGGATAATTAAGGCTGGAAGCATCAGCTATGGCCTTCTCC